>VWZE01005143.1:153476-179265 GCA_013396675.1 Eubucco bourcierii
CTGTTTAGGAGGGCTTCTCAAAATGCTTTTTTTTTTTTTTTTTTTTTTTTTTTCTTTTCCTGTATTGTCTCCTGTACAATCCTTTTTTTGTGTGTGTATTTGGGAAGGTGCTGAAGCCTGTGTGTATCCCTCTCAGTATTAGAGATTTTCCAATAAACAGGGAGTTCATTTCAAGGGAGAAAGAGTTCTTATGACAGCTTCTGTTCAAATCCCAAGTTTGGGTGCATGATCATGGCAAGGATTTGTGTTGGTTCTCCGCATGTGTGTGTTTAATGTTATAGAAGCTAAAAATGAGATGCTTTCAATTTTCACTCTCTGAAGCCCACCTAAGCAAAGGGATTTATTTTGCTTGATTGTTTAATTAAGTAGGATATTCGCTATTGAAAGCTGAATATTCCAAATTCTTAACAGCTTATCAAGTTTTAGAAAACTTCTGAATTGATGTGAGCAGAGTCAAGCAGAAGAAACTTCCTTTCTTGAACACAATTCAGTTTGGAGGGCCTTTAAGAACTAATTAACTAAATTGATTGATACTACTTTCACAGGAGCAGATGATGACAGCAGTTGTGTGTGCTGCATTCCTGACACTCTTCCTCTTGTGAGGTTTTTTTTGGGTTTCATAGAATCACAGAATGTCAGGGGCTGGAAGGGACCTCAAAAGCTCATCTGGTCCAGCCCCCCTGCCAGAGTAGGATCACCCAGAGCAGATCACAAAGGAATGCATCCAGATGGTTCTTGAATATCTCCAGAGGGGGAGACTCCACAACCTCCATGGGCAGCCTGTTCCAGTGCTCTGTCACCCCCACAGTGAAAAAATTCTTCCTCAGGTTCACATGGAACCTCCTACGCCTCAACTTCCACCCCTTGTCCTGTCACTGGGCATCACCAAGCAGAGGCTGGCTCCAGCCTCGTGCCACTCACCCCTTACATATTTATAAACATGAATCAGGTCACCCCTCAGTCTCTTCCTCTCCAAGCTAACAAGCCCCAGCTCCCTCAGGCTCTCCTCATAAGGAGGATGTTCAACTTCCTTCATCATCTTTGGGGCTCTGTGCTGGACTCTCTTCAGCAGCTCCCTGTCCTTCTTGAGCTGGGGAGCCCAGAACTGGACACAATACCCCAGATGTGGCCTCACCAGGACAGAGTAGAGGGGAAGGAGAACCTCCCTCAACCTACTAAGCACAGCCCTTCCAATACACCCCAGAATGGCATTGGCCTTCCTGACCACCAGAGCACACTGCTGGCTCCTGGCCATCCTGCCACCCAACTAGGACTCTCAAGTCCTTCTCCCCTTCACTGCTCTCCAGCAGGTCAGTCCCCAGTTTGTTCTTTTTTAATGATAGAGATAGTCTAATGAAAACAAGTCTACTAAGCCCCCAATACTGTCTGCTTAATTTACAGCATACCACTACCAAGCTGGCACAAACTGTGGAGGTCTTGTCTGCTCTTGTTTTCACTGACTTAAGCAGCACAGATGTAACTTTGAAAATTATTCTGGGGGGTGGCTTGGTAAGGATGCGGTAGCTATTACTAAGTGATGCTTCTGCAGAATTGATTCTTGAAGGTACATTTGGCAGATTAAATTTAAAAAAAAAAAGATTATACTGGAACAATTCTGCAGGCATGGAGAGACAGATCTAATGATGAATGCACAAGATAATACTTTGAGAGTGTTAAACAGAGGGAAGTGTTGAATGATTACTCTGTGAAGGAAGAGCTGTTCAAGGCATTCCTTGGGGATTTGGTAGGGATACACTTCAGTTAGGAAGACACTAGAGTCTGAATTGCAGATGACTGAAGCACACTATTCTTAGATGTATTTGCTTACACACACACACACACTTAAATATAAACCCCAGGAAACAATCTGTTGCAGTCAGAGAAGAGCATCGCACATTTCCTTTTACATATCTCCTTTTTACTTCAGCTTTATGCACAGGCTTGTTTAAAATCTCTGCTTTTCTCTTATGGTACCTGTGTTGCCTGGATGTATGGAACTGCTTTTGTTATTAGCAGTCTAAGAGTCCTTTCACTCTCTCCCTCATACCTTTACTTTCATTCTTTCTTCCTATTATGTAGTCAACTTGCAATATTTTTTTTTCCCCCCTCCATTATCTCTCCCCTCATACTTTGCTTTTTTGAACTCTTGGCTACAAATACAAGATTCAAAGGGCAAATCTATTAAAAGAAATGGCAATAGCTTTATGGCTCTCCCAGAAAAGAAGAAAGGGTTGCTTTCCCTCCTCTCTCCTCAGTGATTTCACCTGGGGAGGTGACAGTTCATTTGCACAAATATGCTTTCTGCTTCCTTTGACTGCAGTGTCAGAAAAATTCTAGGATGTACCTCACTCAACTTGAGAGCTGAAGAAACCTTTAATTCCTTCAAAAGATTGGCTATTAAGCAAACATGGAGATGCCTTTAGTAAATAAAAGCCCCTTTTGTTTCCTGTTCCTGTATTTTAGCTTCATGGAGTGGATAGGAGCCTAGAGTACATCTCAGCCGAGGCAAACCTCGTCTTTAGCTTTTCCAAGATGCCCCCAGCAAAAGCACCTACCTTGCAGAAATCATTTCCTTTTGATGTGTTTGCCCTGTATTCACTGGTGTTCAGGCTTTGTGTGCCTACAAATCTGTACCTCTCTGACAATACAAATATATTTTGAGTTGCTTCCACCAGAGCTGAATGCCAAGAATTTTCCTTGAGCAGAGGCAGTATTCGCCCTAGGTGCTGTTTCTTGCCATTTTGCAGAAGCATGAACACGTGGCAAAAAAATCTGGGCTGGTTTGAATTTTGAAAACAGCTTGCTGCATTGGTTCAATATAGCAGAGCACTTCAATGCAACCCCAAACTGAATGTTTCATGAGCCCCTGGCCTCCTTCCTAGTACTGAAAGTGTATTTTGCTATACGGTTCTGCACCTCATTACGTACGTGTCAGGTATAGCAAAAGCAGTCTTGCTACTCACTATTTTAGAGCAATCTTTTTTTTTTTTTTTTTAATTGGTAAATCTTCATGCAGAAAGGGGGGAAAATAGTCAGCGTTCCAGTAATTGTTATTTCTCACTGCAGAAGGGGATTTACAAACAGCACAACAATGTTGAAGGTGAAATTAATACTAGCTGCTCTGCTGTGAGTTCCAGCAAGCTCTTGCCTAAAATCTATCAACTAGAAGGTCACAATAATGCTTTATGAATGTAATGCAGCTTCAGTTGTAAAAATCTGTTGCTGGAATCAGAGACGGAGATGAAGGGATTCGTCGAAGTACCTCAAAGAGAGGTACTAAAAATGCAATCCAACCTACAACTATTACTCTTAAAGAGGCAGACAGAACCCATTCGTGATATCCAGACTGTAGCACCTAAGAAAATTAGTTTATTTTTCAAGCAGTTTATTAATTAAGTCAGAAATAACTCAGGGAAAAAAAAAAAAAACCCTCGAAGATGCTTTCTGCAGGATATTAAAGTAGCAGCATAAACAAGTTATGAATGCTCTATTTCCAATTAACAAAACTTAATTTGAAAGCTAGAATGAGCTTCCAATCCATGATCCTTATACGTGGTATGTTGTCTAGAAACAAAAATTCATTTTAATTAGAGGCAAAAAGAGTATTACAAATTTTCCAGTGTCAACATCTTCATAAATTTGGGACCCTCATTAGAAAACAATGAGGATTGTGTTACTTGTTTAACAAGATGATACCGAATATTTATAGTAGTATTGATGATAAAAATATGCATAAATAAAATGGACCTAGCTTTTTTATGGCCTCCTGACATCTATGGCTGTTGTAAAACTGCTCCCATTGTTGTCGCTTTATGCAATTAGAAAATTTTTAAGTCTTCCTACCCACCAACTTTTGCAAGTCCCTGCCAGCTTTCCCATCACTTTCTGCTACAGGAAAGTTCCTAGGCTTGACACAATCATCTAAGTTAATGCTCTAGGAAAAAGCGATGTTAATTAGCTGATTGCATCTCCCCATTACGCAATTAGTGACTAAAAGGAGACTCTTGGTTTTCAGTCCCATTCATGTCGTCAGCCACTAGAGGACACCAGAGAGCAGCTCAACCTGCGCTTGCAACTCCCTGGAGCTGGGACTCACCTTCAGTTCTATTTTAGCCTTCGTTGGCCAAAGATCAAACTTCCCAAAAATCGCTTCCAAGCTTGAGCCTTCCATATGGCATAAAATGGCACAACCAACCGCGCCGGCAGGAGAGCTCTAATGGATCCTGACACACAACATCCCAATTAAGTGTCACAATGAAAGCAGCAATTTGAGCTTGGTTAATAACAGACTGTGTGGAAGCAGGTCTTTGCTTCAAAGGATCCTTTAATAAACATGCAGTAAAGTATGAGAAGAGAAAAAGCTAAGTATAAATATAGTTACTTTTCTACAAATATTAAATCAGAGAATTGTTATCTTGAAGATTTTAGTGATTGGAGAGAGAGACCCTGCGAAGTTGCACACACAACATGCAGAGGTGCATGTAGCAGCACTGGCTGGGTGCACACTTGTCTCACATACACACTTCATTTATTTTTAACAACCATGTTTGAAATAAACAAACTAAGAAGAAAAACCCAACCCTCTTCAGATGAGGCAGGGGTTTCTTACAGGATCAAAAGATCACAGGGGTTGGAAGGGACCCAAAGAGCTCATTCAGTCAACCCCCCTGCCAGAGCAGGACCAGGCCTTGAAAGTCTTCAGAGGAGGAGACTCCACAACCTCTCTGGGGAACCTGTTCCAGTGCTCTGGGACCCTTCCAGTCAAGAAGTTCCCCCTTGTGTTGAGGTGGAACCTCCTGTGCTGCTGTTTCCATCCATTGCTCCTTGTAATATCACAGGGAGCAGTGAGGAGAGCCTGTCCCCGCTCCTGACACCCAGCTCACTGCAGAGGTTGGTGGCCAATAAGCTGTGAAAGCAAAAACTTTCCCTAGAAAGTCAAGCACAATTTTACTCTGAAAGTGAAAGCTTTCTCTAGAAAGTCAAACACCGTTTTACTCTGAAATTAAAATTCTTGCTGCTTCTTGCACCTAAGACCTACTTATTTTTCTGTATAGACAGTCTACTGTGGACAGAAGTTCCCTTCTTACAATCTGCATTTGCAATTAACTGCAGAATCGACATAATGTGGCTGCAGGAATAAGTGCTTTTGGGTAGTGATTTTTGTATATGCATGGCCACGTTCCTAAGAGATAGCTCTGCTTTTCTTTCCGTGAGAGCATTCCTTGGTCACTTTATACAGCTGAATAACAGATGCATAGCAACAACAGATCAAGAAAGATCTTCTCTGTAAAATAGTGACTTCCTAATGGGTGGTACTGGGGAGATCAGATGGCAGTAACAAGGGAACACGATTTACAGGCCAGTACATCAGCAAGTAGGTTTGTGTGCAGTGTGGTAAGATGTATCAGCCTACCTTAGCAGCCTTCTTTCCATTGAGTGTCGATAGCACATCTAACAGCATGCAGCTCTACTTCAGATAAACTGAGGGGAGACATGTTGGCTTCCTCCTTCATTAGAGAGTGCTGTGGAATTCCAGGGGAAACCAGCACCACAAATAGGAAAGAGAGAAGGAATACCCCAACACAGGAAGGATATGGAAGTATTGGAGTGGGTCCAGAGGAGGCCACAAAGATGCTCAGAGGGCTGCAGCATCTCTCCTATGAGGACAGGCTACAAGAGTTGGGGCTCTGCAGCCTGGAGAAGAGAAGGCTTCCAGGAGACCTTAGAGTAACCTTCCAGTATCTGAAGGGGACCTACAAGAAGGCTGGGGAAGGACTATTGACAAGGTCTTGCAATGCCAGGACAAGGGGTAATGGATTTAAACTGGCAGAGGGGAGATTGAAACTGGAAGTTAGGAGGAAGTTGTTTGCAGTGAGGGTGGTGAGACACTGGAACAGGTTGCCCAGGGAGGTTGTGGTTGCTCCCTCCCTGGAGGTGTTCAAGGCCAGATTGGATGAGGCCTTGAGAGAGCTGTACTAGTGGGAGGTGTCCCTGCCTATGTCAGGGGGTTGGAACTAGATGATCCTTGAGGTCCCTTCCAACCTTACCATTCTATGATTCTATAAGGAAATTCGTAGAAATGGGAATGTGATTACTGAAAGAATATCCTCGCGTGGGAAAATGTGCTTTGATTTACTTGGTATAACACTCACTGCAGTAGCTTAGTTGCTGGTGACATGGTAAAAGGGTACTTTTGTTTTATTTTCACCAGGATTCATCTGGTGACACCAGATACACACCTAAAGACTGAAATCAGTATAAACTAAGCTCCATAACATCCCAGTGGAAGTGCAATAATGGGCATGTACTTAGAGCGAAGCACCGTGGGCCAAAGTTAAATGTTTTAAAACACCTCTGTGCAAACTATAGATAGGAAGATATTAGAGAGATTTAAATGAGCTCTATGTAACTCTTTATTGTAAGAATCAAGTTGCCGTGTCAGAGACCAAAAAGCATGCTGGATGCTGAAGAAGGTGTGATAGGGCACTACAGCTGTAGCAGTTATGTGGTTAGGAGGGAGAGGTAAAAGGGGAGGGCCAGGATCAATAAAGACTACTTCTAGCTCTGTCTTTAGAAGGGTTCTTGCTGTGGTTAAAAGCTACTTGAAAATTATCTGCTAGATGTAGCTCCTAAGAAGAGGTAAGTCTGGCATGGGAGTGTTGTGTGGGAAAAAGGCTTCTTTGCAGTTCCTCTGCAGGCTTGGTTTACATGGTGTTCAACAGTTAAAGGATGCATTTTAAAAGAAATAATTAAGCTTAAATGAGGACCTGTAGTAGTTCAGTCTTTAACTGTAAGTTAGTAGCAGTGTTTGCCCTTATACTACAATGTTGAATGATAGATCCTGTCTGCTTGGGTGTTTCATGATTTAGATCATAATAAAATATCTTACAGGGAGTAAGTGGTGGGTAAATTTGGGAAGGTCACATGATTCATGGCCTGACTATAACTCCTGAAAATGGAAAATAACCCACCAAACTGCATGCATGAAACACACTTCACCAGTACAAAATGGCGATATAAATCCTCGTGCTTAAGTCAGCTTACAGTCTGCAGCTGTTGTGAAGTGCCCTGGTGTCAGTGGAAGGGGAAATCCTCATCTTCACTGCTCCTGATGAGTTAAATCACAGTGCTCTGATGTCAGGTTGTGATCTGGCAAGGGTTATAGTGATTCATGGTTCTGTCACTTAAAGTTATGTACTAGTAGAACTTGTTTTCCCTTGATTAGTGATAGACTTTAAGGCAAGTAGCTTCTTTCTTAGTATCTGCCAAGATCATTAAAATTAGAGGTTTGCTGTTGTCCAACCTGGCATAAACTGCAAAAATTTAAAAGGAATTTTACAATGTTCTGTCTCTTTTTTTCATAGAATCATACAATGGTAAGGTTGGAAGGGACCTCAAGGATCATCTAATTCCAACCCCCTACCATAGGCAGGGACACCTCCCACTAGAACAGGTTACTCAAGGCCTCATCCAATCTGGCCTTGAACACCTCCAGGGAGGGAGTTTGGATTCTTCATGTGCTCTGCTGCACTAGATTGTGCTGTTCACATCTGTATTTCAGCAGTGTTAAAAAATCAGGCTGTTCCAGCACTCGAGAGAAACAAACACTCTTCAATTGTTTTACCCTTTCCTATTCTGAAATTAGCAGTGTAGGCACACAATCATAGAATGGTTTGGGTTGGAAGGAACCTCTAAAAGTCATCTAATCCAACCTCCTTGCAGTCAGCAGGGGCACCATCCACTAGATTAGGTTGCTCAGAGCCCTGTCGAGCCTCACTTTGAACATTTCCAAGGATGTGGCCTCAACTACCTCCCTGGGCAACCTGTTCCAGTGTTCCACCACCCTCATGGTGAAAAGAACTTGTTCCTAACATCCAGTCTAAATCTACTCCTCTAATTTCAGACCTTTGTAGTTCCCTGTAGTGGTTCTGGCTGGCTGGAAGTTAAATAATGAAGCTTTATATTTACAGCTTAGCACAATTTACAAGCATATATATATACAATATATTCCAAGTATTTACAACTATATACAGTTATATACAAGTTAAAAGTAATACAGAAATACAAGACCCCTCCCAGTAGTCAGAGTGCCCAGGAGGAGCTTCCAACCACCCTTCCACCTTCTCTCCAACCCCTCCCTTATCTCAGAATCTCCTTTACGTGCAGGGTGAGCTGGAAAGGTCAGCAGGAGGGGTTGGAAGTACATTGATTAGTTGGAAGATGTGCAAAAGAGTTACTATGGCAAAAGCCAGGCAGAGACTGACTTATCTATGTTTGTGTCCTTGTTTCCATATGTCCCAGTAGTGTGAATGGGTAATACAAACATCACCTTTTTTTTTTTTTTTTTTCCACAGCAAATAATCTAATTTATCTCATTAAAATATTCTAATTAGTCTCAAACCATCACAGCCTGTTTCACATACTGGAAAGAGCCTTTTCTCCAGACTGAGCAACCCCAGCTCCCTCAACCTGTCCTTGTAGGAGGGGTGCTCCCAGTCATCTCTGTGGCCTTCCTCTGGACCTGCTCTGTCAGGTCCATCTCTTTCCTGTGTTGAGAACATGAAGGAAGGGAGAGTGTTGCTTCTTCAAAAACTTAAAAGCAATGTTGAAAGACTTAAAATGGCATTTCAGCTGTACGGCGCCTGTGTGATGGAGCTATGATGACATAAGGATGATTAAAATGGCATCCAAATGCTAATAATAATAATAATAGACATGCAGAAATGCTGCCCTGGTGCCTCACTGCTTAAAATTACTTCTTCAGCGTGCCAGAGTCCTTACACAGAAGTGCACCTGGTAAGTGTTATGATAATACACTGCTAAGAGACTTCCACTAAACATAAAAACTGTGGATGTGCCTTTTGTTCCCTCAGTACTGCTCCTCTGACTTGCACTGTCTGGGGAGGGAGACAATTGCAGAACATTAGAGGTGGGAAGGGACCTCCAGAGATCATCCAGTCCAACCCCCTGCCAAAGCAGGATCCTCTAGGGTAGTCTGCACAGGAATGCATCCAGGTGGGTTTTGAAAGTCTCCAGAGAAGGAGACTCCACAGCCCCCCTGGGCAGCCTGCCCCAGGGCTCTGCCACCCTCACTGTAAAGAAGTTTCTCCTTGTGTTGAGGTGAAGCCTCCCACGTTCAAGTTTGGACCCACTGCTCCTTGTCGTATTGCTGCACACTGCCGAAAAGGGATTGGCCTGTCCACTGGACACCCACCCCTCAGAAAACGTATCTTAACATAGCATTTACTATTGGAAGTATTTTGTAGGAGAATGTGGATGTGAGGGGGAAGCTTACTATCTTTAAGCACACACAGTCCTCAGGGCTATTGTAGGAGCCTGCTCTGTAAGTGCGCAATGGCAGCATGTGGATGTGAAACACTTGCACTAACTTCCTCGTGGAGTAAGGAGGACTGAAGCAAGAAAATTAACATCTGGACAGACTTTTTTCTGGGACAGCCATGTTAGCTGTCCAGTAGACACATCGTTTTTACAATTTGGTTTTACTACCTGCTTCAAACTTTAGCACCTGTTTTCCACTTGCATATCTCTGGGCTGTCTAGAAATATTCCTCTCTTGCCCTAAGGTTTTCACTCCATGTATCTCTCACTGCTGCTTACATGATTTATGCTTCCCCTGCTTACTTAGACAACATTGCTTAATAGAGTAAATGTGTTATCACACCATAATACACCAGTAAATATAAAAGGTGTATCTCAGCCTGAGTATGGATGGGGAAGGCAGGATATGCAATAAATATTTTACAGCAGGGAAGTTGTGTTTACTGACCTGTATAAGCTTCAGGGATTTTGTTCTACAAGTGTGGCAATAGATTTGTTTTGTGGGGCATGCACCATTCAAACTTTTAATCAATATGAGCAGAGCGGTGTGGCACTCTTGCATGCATTGGATTTAGTCCTTCCAGGCAATCAGATTTATGATCGGAAAAGTTCTTGTTCTGTGGTATAATGTCTGAAGCTAATGCAAAAATACAACAGACTGCACACTCCTCTGAAATTGAGTGATCCCTCATGTTTCAGCCCACTCCATGATGTGCTTTCAGCAGGAGCTCTGACTCCAAGTATATGAATTGAAAAGGCAAAAGCCTCAAGGCGCAGAGTGGTACAGGAGCCACTAGTGGATTTGCATACCCATCTCCATTACCAGGGAGCCAAGGGCTAGAACCTGTCACACAGGGGAAGGTGTGGAGTCATACTCCTCTAAACAGATTGCTCAAACAGCAAGTAATCCGTGAGCACCAGTTGCAGAATTCTCAGTTATGCCATTAAATGTCCACAGTAGTCCACAACTGTAGACTCATTCCTTGGAATATCCTGTTCTGAATAGAAATGTCTGCTAAGGGACTTACAGACTTGCAGCAAAGCAGAGCAGGATGTGAGTTACAGTCTCTGGGTGAATTAAGTCATTATTTTAGCAGAGCAGAAGGAGCTATTTTTTGACTGTCTGTGAGTGAGAAGCCCCAGACCATCATCATCCTTTCTCATGGGAAGGGCTAGGGAACTGAGCTTGTTGCGGCAGCAGGTCCAAGGGAAGCTGCTTTTGCAGCCTCCCAGGTATCTTTTGCCCTGTTCACTTCAACCTTCATTCAGCACAGGCAAAGCTGATTTTCCAGGGCTGTGTATTGCTTTGTTGCTCATCTTTCATCTGTGCTAGGAAGTTGTCCATTTACCCAGAGATCACGATCATGTCTGGCAGAGGTGCTACAGAAGTATCTATGACCACAGCAGTCTTGCCCAAAAATTATAGTGCCATGTCATACTGAGAATTGAGATTTCTTTCTGGGACAGATAGATCCTGTAATTACTGTTTCTGGTAGCCATAAAACTGAAGTTGAGTGGATGAGACTTGTCTTCTCCTTCCAACCCTACCCTGCATCTGCTTTCCTCTTTTGTTTCACTGTATTGGATTGCATTTGTGGAATAGGCACGTCTAAGGAGGGTGAGATTGATGACTATGAAGCACTAAGGTGTTGGCTAGAAGATTTATAGGACAGTTTGTCAATTATATGAAGTTAAACAACATAACCCACTGAGTAGAGTTGAAAGCAACAAAGCTCCTGGCACAGAAAGGAAACGGTGTGAAAAAAATCTCACGTCTTGCTCTCCCAGGATTGAAAATGGTCTTTACATCTGTTGTCTGCAGAAGTTCTGTTCTGTGTCGCTGGCCTTCACAGCCAAGAAGATGCTCTGCATCTGTTCTGAAAGGCGAGATCCCTTCTGAAAACATTAACCCAGTTTGACAGATGCAGCTCAGCCAGAAGAATACCAGCTTCAGCTTCTCTGTGACTTACAAATAATGTATAGATGTATCTCCCAGATGTCTTGATACTTACAAAATTTTTACTACAAGGAGAAGATAGAGGAGGAGAGGTAAGCATGATGGAAAAGTGGAGACTGCAAGCAGAGGCAGTGTGGCAGGGACAGGTAAGAATGGCATTGGCTTGGGGGGGAAAGGTTATCAAGAGGGCGGCTCAGATCAGATGCATCCTGACTATACTCATTTCTAAGTTCCTAAATCTTAATTGTAGATCCAGGAAAAGCACCTTAGGAAGAAGTTGTTTGCAGTGAGAGTGGTGGAACAGATTGCCTAGGGAGGCTGTGGCTGCTCCCTCCCTGGAGGTGTTCAAGGCCAGGTTGGAGAAGGCCTTGAGTTAACTGTACTAGTGGGAGGTGTCCCTGCCTATGTCAGGGGGTTGGAACTGGATGAGCTTTGAGGTTCCTTCTAACCTAAAAAAAACCCCAAAACCAAACCAACTAAACAAATTAAAAACCCAACCGAAAAATTCACAAACAAACAACAAGGAAAAAAAAACACAAAAAACCCCCAACAAACAAAAAAAACCCCCAAACAAACAAAAAAAACTCCACCAAACAAAACCCCGAAATAGAAATAAAACAACATCTTTAACATCAGAGAAAGATTTCCAAAGAATGTGAACACAGTTGGTCTGGCAAATAATTTGAATGGTCTCCAAACAGTATTGCTGCTGATTTGTGTAAAAGTGAACATGTAAACATAATTTTAAAGACAAGGGTTGGGTAAAAGTGGAATTACTGCACAACATCAAACACCACCCAGATCTGAATATTTTGCAAGATTTGACAAATGGCTTTATAATAGAAGCACAAACTGGCTACAGAGGGCGTAAGAGTCCTTACAGGCTTGTGGCAAGCATTGTTCTTCTCATTAACATGTGCTATGAATGGAATGAAATGTGCCTTCCCTTACCAAGTCTCAAGTCTACAAACCGCTGTACCTTTCTATTTCTGATGAGTTCAGTACATACTTGGAGTATGAGTCCTTAAAGCTGTGTAGCTATCCAACAACTGACTTCTAGTATTTAATCATAGAATAGTAAAGTTGGAAGGGGCCTCAAGGATCATCCAGTTCCAACCGCCCTGCCATAGGCAGGGACACCTCCCACTGGTACAGGTCGCTCAAGGCCTCCTCCAACCTGGTCTTGAACACCTCCCGGGAGGGAGCAGCCACAACCTCCCTGGGCAACCTGTGCCAGTGTCTCACCACCCTCACTGCAAACAACTTCCTCCTGACATCCAGTCTAAATCTCCCCTCTGCCAGTTTAAACCCATTGCCCCTTGTCCTGGCATTGCAAGACCTTGTCAGTAGTCCCTCTCCAGCCTTCCTGTAGGCCCCTTTCAGATACTGTAGGGCTACTCTAAGGTCTCCTGGAAGCCTTCTCTTCTCCAGGTTGCAGAGCCCCAATTCTTGTAGCCTGTCCTCACAGCAGAGCTGCTGCAGCCCTCTCCGCATCTTCACTTCCTACTCTGGACCTGCTCCAACACTCCCATGTCCTTCCTGTGCTGAGGGTTCCAGAACTGCACACAGGACTCCAGGTGGGGTCTGAGGAGAGCAGAGTAAAGGGGTAGAATCCCCTCCCTTGCCCTGCTACCCACACTGCTCTTGATGCAGCCCAGGACTCAGGTGGCTGGCTGGGCTGCATGCGCACAATGCTGGCTCATGTTGAGCTTTGCATCAACCCAGACCCCAAGGTCGTTTTCCTCAGGGCTGCATCATCTTTTGAATCTCATGGTGGGTGCTTAGAAACTTAGTAGTGTACAGGTCCCCTAATACAACAGTTTTGTTTAAACTATGTACTTCCTAAAGGGGACTGAGACTCACATGAGGCACTGAAAGCCTTAGGTCCCCCAGACAATTCTCATAAGTATTAATTAAGATCTCTTTCTAAAATGGCCTGGTGAGAAGTCAGACTACTTCTGTGTCTGTTTGCTCCTAGATGCAACAGCAGTATGGCAAGTTTAACTCCGCAGTGGGGGAGGAAATAATTTCTTCTCACTCAGCGCAGAATTCTTTTGCTTTTATGGCTAATATTGCATTAGGATGCCTTCAGCTCGCCAATTCAAATGCCACACACCTGCTTATCTATGAGGGGGAAGTATGCTTACAGGGAAACTTCTCTGCCTTTGCAAATTGCTCTCACTGCTATAAACTGGATTAGGCCTTAAAACTGACGAACCATTCACTTTAGAGAAGATTAAACCACCCTGTTCAGAGAACTTACTGTTTTCCTGAGAACCTGCATAGCCTAGCTGATAAGGAGAATTCAGTTCATATCGCAGAACTGTCTGCCAGAGAGTAGCTTATCTGACCAATTTTTGCCTCTGCTTCCATGAAAGTTGTTACAACTTCCATGTGCACTTCAGGTCTTAAGAGGTAGCCAGCACCAAGTGCTTCGAAGGTCTAAGGAGTTGGTGGGTGTATTAGTTGCTCAGTACACAGCAGGATCAAATGAAATAACTGAGATGAGTGGAATAATTAGATTAGTTTCTTTTGTACTTGTAACCCTAGTCTTCTAGAAAGATTGCAGTAGCAGTAAGAAGGTTATCTCCTGCCATCTCTGGATTAATGTATGGTTGTTTACCTAGAAAAGCTTCAGCTACAAAGAAAAATGAGTAAGGCTTCACTTACAATAAGCCTAAATTAAGAGGAAATTCTACGACTCATGAACATTATCTTAAACACCACAACAGAAAGGCATTAGTCTGCAAGAAATAATTGCTTGGGCCATTACAACCACCACTACTCTCTCCTACCCCCTGCCCAGCTTTAAATCTAGCAGTTTATCTCAATTATCAGCCAACACAGGAGTGACTAGGCCAAAACAAATCCCCATTAACCTTTCCTGTAATGTGCCCTCCAGTGAGGGTCATCATGTCCTGTCCTGAAATGAGGTGTTTGGCTGTCTTTGGGACACTGAGATCTTGCGTTCATTCACCCTGCTGTCCTGGGTTCCTCTGCTTGGCAAGTAACCTGTCAGCTTTTTTGAACAGAGCCCAGAAACTAAATACTTTCTGCTTCAACCAGGTTTTTTTGGGGTCTTTTTTTCCTTTTAAAAATCATTGTTCATCCAGAACTGCAAAACTCCAAAATGCATGACACTGCCTCCCTCCCCTGCCCCTTTCTGAGACAGAAAATGTAACAACACTGTTAATCTTCTGGGACTTTTTAAATTTAAACTGCCAAATATAAAAATTAATGAGGTGTGAGGAGATGCAGGCTTTTACATCTGTCTATCAACAACTTAAATATGGGAAAAGAAAATAATCTACTTGAATAGCATCTGATTGTGTGCTTTATTTTGAGTCCTATCTTGGTTCTGAGAGGCACTTAGCGCACAGAAAAAGAGGCCACTTAATATCTGGCAAGACCAGCCTGTGTGTGGCTGGCTCTGAGGATTAATTTTCAAGGACAGAACAAAAAAGAAGTGCTGCTACAAAAAAGAAGTTCTGCTGGGACTCTTTTAAAGTCCCAGCAGAAAGCAGATGTGGAGCAGGCAGACACTCACCAACGGGCCTGAGGTACAGGCATTGGCAGTGGTGTGGCACTGGGCAATGAAGGTGTTTGCGTGCTCTGGTTTGTGTGTCTCAGTTGAATTTGGTTTGGTACTATCAACAGAGATGATAACTAAATTGCCATGCAGCTGCCTTTTTTTTTTTTGTCTGTAAAAGATCTTTGTTTCTCCTGTTTATACCCAAAAAGTGAAATCCTGTAGGCCTAAAACAGCTTGGTGTTTTGGTTTTTTTTAAGTGATATTATTTTTCTTTGAATATGATTAAGATTCAGTAAAGAACATTCTGGTTTTTAGAATCAGAATCATAGAATCAGTCAGGGTTGGAAGGGACCACAAGAACCATCCAGTTCCAACCCCCCTGCCATGGGCAGGGACACCCTACCCTAGATCAGGCTGGCCAGAGCCTCATCCAGCCTGGCCTTAAACACCTCCAGGGATGGGGCCTCAACCACCTCCCTGGGCAACCCCTGCCAGGGTCTCACCACTCTCATGCTGAAGAACTTCCTCCTCACCTCCAGTCTGAATCTATCTATGTTTGGTTAGGATCCATTCCTCCCAGTCTTGCCACTACCTGAGAGCCTAAAAAGTCCCTCCCCAGCTTTTTTGTAGCCCGCTTCAGATCCTGGAAGGCCACAAGAAGGTCTCCTGGGAGCCTCCTCTTCTCCAGACTGAACAGCCCCAACTCTTTCAGTCTGTCCTCATAGCAGAGGTGTTCCAGCCCTCTGAGCATCTCTTCCCTCTCTGGAGCTCCTGAACAGTCTTAGAGCTACTGGTTGGGGGGGTTCTTTTTAATTTGTATTAATACATGAAGCCCATTATTCATCTTTATATTGCACCAAAACCTTCAATTTTAATTAACTTCTTTAAGGACATCATTCTGTACCCATTGACATTAATTAAGAAGTTCCATTGGCTTTTGCTATTAGTCACTGCATTAGCTTGGGGCTAGATTCACCCAGGGGAGAGTTACAGAATTAGCCACTGAAATATTTTAAGCTAAGAAGGTGAGTGTGAAATTCCACCTGCCTTAGAAACTCAGCTGCTTGATTCAAGACTTCCAGGAGGACTCTGCTTGTTTAGCACCTGAAGCCTGTTCTGCTAAGAAGCGTCTTTAAGGGGCTAGTGGAGGCCAGAGAGGCTGCTTAGAGAGCAGCAGGATTGCAGCTTGTCAGCCTTTGCAATTTGAGGGCTACACCACACACATCTGCTGAACATATTCCAGCTTTTACACCTATCTCAGCTACCATCTGACATCTGCTGAGCTGCTGTGACTGGAGTGTGAGAAACTCAGGGGCCCTGAAGGTAAGGAAGAGGAGCTTGGTTTAATAGTTGAGGCCTTTACCTGTGAATGACCTGTCTGAGTTCCAGTTTGAGGTTACTGTGGGTTAAAGAGCTGTTGCACAAAACAAAAAATACAAACCAATCATCAAAGACTGGCACTTAGGGCTCACTTGTTGCTGAAATGGAATGGTTTTGCTGCAGTGTAAAGCAGCCACTGTGTGTTCTCAATGGAGTTTTTGATGTCAGGTGCTAAAAGTCTAATTCTTTCTTGGATCAGACTCTAAACCAAAGTATATAGCATCTTGGATGGTGCACCTTGCCTAAATGCTTGGAGAGATGCAGCCTTCAAAGACTAGTGGCATAGACATTTGTGGAAAGCTATGGTTACTTTTTCAGTATCCCTTTCTTTAATAGTAGCAGGTAGGCTCTTTGCCATGCTAAGAAATGGAAAAGCTCCTGTGTGCATGTTTGTGCATACTTGTGTGTGTGTTAAAAAAAAAAAAAAAAAAAAAAAAAAAAAANGAAGGGCAAAGCAATTACTCCTCTTTGGGAGTTTCCTGAAGGGGATGGGTGTGTCACACATACTATGTAAGTTTGCATATAGAGCAAATTAGCTAACATAAGATAGTGTTTATACTTGGCAGAAGCAGCAATTGCCTTATCTCTTTATCCAGATATCTTCTGTCACATAGAACACTCAGATGAAGCTTATCATTTTTACTCTTTTTGAATGTTTTTTTGTTACACAGTTGCACAAATCCCTGTTTTTAAGCAGGCTGGTAACTTTCTTGAACTGAGATCATACAGAAGCAACAGCAGTTGCTTAAGTATATATGGTTTACCAGTTGTGGGGGGTTTTTAAAGTGTATTTAGAAGGTGATACCTACTTTGGAAAATACTGAGAATTTAATTTCCTGCATATTGATGCAGTAGATGACACAGTTGGCTTCTGGTTTTGAAAATTGAAATGATTCTGTGGTTCTTGTTTATTTCCTATATCCATTAAGAGATTAACTGTTTTTTAAAGCAATGCCAAATGAATTGAGCAAGAGGGCAGAATAAAGTCTAAGCCTGTACTATTTTTGTCCAATGCTAATTAATCAAATGCCTTTGGAAACAAATAGTGGCCTTGGTTGAATCATTTACCCAGTATTATGCTGATGTAATTCCATCAGATTCTAGTGAGGTTTCTCTCATTTACACCAGTGTGAGTAAAGAGGAAAAGCAAGTCTTGCATCTCTCTAGCAAAATGCAGTTTGTTTGCCAGGAAGGCAGGATAAAATGTAGATATCACACATGCAATATGCCTCTAGCTGCTGTGCTTACCACAAGCAGCTCAAAGAGAATTATTTAATCCTTGTTTGCATAATAACTTCTGATAAATAATTCAGGAACGTATGGCCTAAAGTTTTTTTAAGGCAGTGCCTGAGGGAGAAACATGATTCTGTTCCAGTTTTAACAAGGAACCAGGAACCCCCAGCAGAGTTGTTTAGAGCTGTATTCTAGCTCTTCGGACATGTTTCGGTGTAAAAGGTACAGTGAAATGCACAAGAGGACTTCCAGATATTTCATGGGGAGTTATCAAGAGGGGAAAGACATCTCTGTGCAATGCAAATATTGAGTGTTTATAGTGTCAGAGGAAACTGGGAGACTGGAAGATAGCATTTTGGTAACAGGACTTAATAGTGTAATCCATTAAATCAAATGTCTAGAGAGTAGCGTTCCAAAAAAAAAGGATTTATTTTCCTTTTCCTTATCACAACAAGATGTTTAATACAGGCTTGCTGACTGGGAGTGCTTAAAATGGGCTTCTCTCTTTCCCTTCTCTCTGGTTATCTCTAACATGATACAATGATCCTCATTAAGGAATGAAAATGCTATCATTATCTCTGGCTACTTTTTCCCCATCATATTTTGTGTTTTGGGGAAATTATTTATTTATAGGACTATAAAAACTCTGTTAACCAACATAATAACTTGAATTTATCTCTGCCAGATGGATTCTGATACCCTTATTACCTGCATCTGTTTACTGCAGTGGGGTTTGCTTTGAGTTAATACATAGCTGAACGTAAGGAGCCTAAGCCTGTTCTTTGCATCACTGCTCTAGAAGTAGGGTGAGAGGGAAGTAATTGTTATTCCTGGCAACCTAGAGGGTATCACTGCAATTTGAACACCATTAGTTCTCAGTCCATTATGGGTTTGGATGTCCATGCCTACAGTAGCTCGTAGAAACCTTGTATTTACTAACTACCATAGCAATCAGCAGATGCTTGTTTGGATTTAAAGCACAATCCTGTTTGTTCTCATCCAGCTCTTTGACCTGAATTTTGTTTGGTTTATGTTGTGGGAGAGTTTTATGTGACCGTAACCTTTCACTGACCGTGATTTTGCTTCTCTACGTGAAATATTAAAAAACAAAACAACATCCCCCCTCCCCCCCCAAAAAAAAACAAAACAAAAAAAAACCCAGAACACCACCACACAAAAAAAACCCAAAACAACAAAGGTGCTGTTGACTTTCTCTAACACAAGGCTACATAAAAACTAACCTGGAACAATTTGCCTGAAGTTTTCGGTTTCTTGGCAAATGCAACACCATGATCATTTCCAGGCTTTCCTACTCCTTAGGCAATTCAGATTTAGGTGAACCATCAGAACAAGCCAAATACTGTTTCATAATGGTGGCAGTAACCTCTTAGAGGAATCACTACTGGATGTATATTTTTAGTTTATTTTTTTTATCCCATTCTGATATAACACAGAAAAAATGAGTTACCACTTGTGGCTGTTTGAGTTAGATTCCTACCTCAGACATAAAATAAATTCAAAACAGAGAAACTTGGAGGTGGAAGCTCTAAGGCGAACATTCTGGGGGGATAGACCATAGAATGGCAACGATGGATAAGTTAATATAATCTCATTGAAGCATCAAGAGCTTTATGTCTGGAAGCACATCTTGTACCTTCCCCTTACTGCTTCCACTGCTTCACCTGTGCCTGCTGCTATCTATTGTTCTGTCATGGATTTAAAGAGCTGACAGAGTGAAGCTCTCAAACTAATTGGAGAAAAAACAGAATTATATTTGGGGAGTGTTACAGGCAGAAATTACAAAAACAGATACAGAATCCATAAGCAAACCCTCTGAATTTCTCCCCCAACCCAAAACTAAATCTATCACCCCAGTGTTCCAATCCTCCCCCTCACCCCCCCATGCCTCTGCCATCCAAGAGGCCTAAGCACAGCCTCTGGAGGCCCCAAACCAGGCCTATCCTTACATGTTTGTCCCGATAACGCAGCTCCTGCCTGGCACAAGGCTGGAGGGGGAGGAAAAGAGAACAAGCTGGCCTTGCCCTGAGCTTATGAAGAGATAGCAGAATTATGGGATTGAATAACAACCTTCCAGTCCCAGAGGACTTTTTTAACTCTGTAGTTCCCAATCCGAGACACCACTGAAGTTTTATTGTTTAGGTGGGAAAAAAGCAAGAATATTGGGAATGTATTGATGCAAATAAATGACCTAGTTGGTTTTTTTGGGGTTTTTTTTTTTTTTTTTTGAGAGCTTTTAGTTCTCTGTTAAGGTGCCTGAGTTTTCACAGAGCTCTGAATGGGAGTAAGCAGTTTGGCAAGAAATTAGTTATTCTTGCAGAAGGCTCCATGAATGAAAAAAAAAAAAAAGTGCAAATCTGGCAGAAGGACAAAGTGGAAAGTGACTGTAGTAATTGTTCAAACATTTTGTCAGGCTCTCCCAGGCAGGCTGTTAAAATGCAAGTGTGGATGACAGCTGTGTGTCTCCAGGTGAGGCTGATTTTGTTTGAAAATCTGGTTTTGTTCTGTGCAGGCGATTTGGATGTTTGAATTTCAACAAGGAGGAACAGTGTGTGTACCCTCCTTCATCTTCAGTTTTGCCCTGCATGTTTATCTGCAGAATTCCCATTGAAACTCTTCTCTAACAACGTTCCCTGGAAAATCCTTTAGTATCTCATGCTATGCTGCTTTCAAACCTGAGGTGCAACAATACCGTTTTAATCTCTCCATCTGTTGATGGCAGAAGATCAGTGCTGTAAAACTGTATATTAATATAAACCTCCGGTGTGGTTTGTTTGGCGTTTTTATTATTGCTGTCTTTCTGGTTATATAAAGGAGGTTTGTCAAAGGATCCAGTTTTACCTGTAAGTAATTTTACAGTCTTATTCTTTCAGGTCATTTCTGCTGCATGATGTAGTCTTGATCAGTAATGTCTTATACCTGAACCTGACTTTAAGTATTGGAGAAGTGCCATTGAATTCAGGAGCTGAATGTTTGGAGGAGCCTTATAAATTAGAGTAAAGATGAGGAAGGCACATTTTGTGCTTAGCTCTTATTCTTTCTGGGTATGGAAGATTTTTCTTCTGGAGAAAGTCCAACCATGGTAACTTGGAAACTAAACTCTGTCTCAAAGAGCTTGTAGTTTAAGACCCAGTACCTGGCTTTGTGTGTGTAGCAATGGCGTTGATACCACACTTTGTTTGCAGTGTTGAGACCTGACCTTGTGAGAGGTAACGCAATAACAGGAAACCACAGGGGAAGCAGTGATAATCATAGAATGGTAATGTTGGAAGGGACCTCAAGGATCATCTAGTTCCAACCCGCTGCTGTAGGCAGGAACACCTACCACTAGTACAGGTTACTCAAGACCACCTCCAGTCTGGCCTTGAACACCTCTAGGGAGGGAGCAGCCACAACGTCCCTGGACAACCTGTGCCAGTGTCTCAACACCCTCACTGCAAACAACTTCCTCCTGACATCCAGTCTAAATCTCCCCTCTGCCAGTTCAAACCCATTGCCCCTTGTCCTGTCATTGCAAGACCTTGTCAGTAGTCCTTCCCCAGCCTTCCTGTAGGCCCCTTCAGATACTGGAAGGCTACTCTAAGGAGTCCTGGAAACCTTCTTTTCTCCAGGCTGCAGAGCTCCAACTCTCTCAGCCTGTCCTCATAGGAGAGCTGCTCCAGCCCTCTGAGCATCTTCATGTCCTCCTCTGGACCCGCTCCAACACTTCCATGTCCTTCCTGTGCTGGGGGGTCCAGAACTGTACACAGTACTCCAGATGGCAACAGAATGTGTTTAGACATTAAACTATAAAGATGGTTTGAAGGGGAATAGCAGTTTGAAGTTTTCTTCTTCTTGTGGGTGTTTGTTTCACTTTTTAACATAGATCTTAATATCAAAATATAGTCCTAGTTCTAGCAGTGTCAAGGAGCCACAGTTCCACTGCCTGCTATACAAGTGTTGCAATTCCAGTAGGTCACCTGTTGGTTAATATTTTGATAGCTCATGACTTTCATCTCCCCATTTTCATGCTTGTCCATTTTACTGTGGTTTAACTGTGAGCTAAGAATGGGTACATAGACAGCTCCAACATGTCACTCGAGCCAAAGAGCAACTCGCTTTTGACTGAGTGTTTGACATTTAAGTCATTGTCCAAGGGATGAAGAAATGTTCATATACCAAAAAATGTGTATTTCATTCTAAGAAGGAAGAGTGCATTTTAATGGAAATTCCAAGAACAGTTGCAGGCAATCTGCTTAAACTGTACAATTCCAATTCTAATATTAAAATATATAATTCTTCCATAACTGCAGTGCACAGGGATTTTGAACTCCTGTTCTCATACACACAGTCAAAAGAAACTAGTGGTGTGCAGACTCCAACTGCTGAACTTGGATAACAAATTTCTCTTTGGGCAGATGAAAAAAAAGAAAAAACAACTAGAAAGCTTTCCCCATATGAGAGAAGATACTGAAGTAGCAAGCGTTGAACTGTTCTGAATTGTGAGCTTACAAACTGAACGCTGATTGCAATTTGAAAGTCAGATTATGTTGCATCATTCGCATCGGAAATATTTTGAGAACTAATAAATGACAATGCCCAGATGGTTTTTGTTTCACATGAAAGCTCTTTACTCCTGTGAACCTTTTCTCCCAGCAGGTTATGTGATGGAAGTGCTGCATCTTTCATACTGAACCTCCAAGAGCTTAATGTGTATCTTACCTTTCAGAAAAGATGCTTATATATAAATAGGCGCCTTGTGACAGCTAAGGTTGTTGTAGTGGGAGGTGTCCCTGCCCATGACAAGGGGATTGGAGCTAGATGATCTTTGAGATCCCTTTCAACCTAAACCATTTGATGAAGTAAATAAATAGAGGCATATTTTTAACATCTGCTATAGAAATCCTGTGTTACAGGCAGCTGCAACCTGTTCAGAGCCTATAGGGAAGATTCTGCTCGGAAGAAATGACCGCTTCTAAGTAAAGACTACAAAGTCTGAAACTCAGTTTGACACCATGGAAATCTTGAGAGGTTTTTCATATCTCTTATTCTAAAGGAAAAGACAACAAAACTCAGTTTAACAGTAAATTTAAGGAAACTGGGGAATACCAGATTCAGTTGTTTAGTTTGCTTATTTCATAGAATGGTAAGGTTGGGAGGGACCTCAAAGATCATCTAGTTCCATTCTTTGTTTGTTTTAAGTTGGGTTTTTTTTTTCCCTCTTCCCACCTTCCTAAGCTGCCTTACTTAAGTTCTTCATGGTCTGTAGCTGGTTACAGAAAATTTTGAGCTTGGTGCTTAGTTGTTGTGTGTGAACTACTTGTGTCACTTAACCTAGCTTAGAATGACTATGTTCTCTGAACGTGGGCAGCTTTGTGTATAAAACTAAATCTGTTTACCCCTGCCTTTGCAAGGGCAAAGTTGTAGCTAATGAAGAGAGAGATGCAGATGGTTTTGATATCTGTTATAATGGAGTAACTTCTTGAAGAGATCACTGTTATCTGGGAGAAGGGTTTGGCATTTCTGGACCTAGCAAAAGATTGACAAGATGGCCTTGCAGAGCTACTCCCATCCATCACCATCATTCAACAACCTTTAATTGGTGCCCACCAAAGAAGAAACCCCAGAGTTCATGCTGCTGTCCATCAGGTTGTATATGGTTGTAATGAAGATCTTTGTCTTGAGATCGCTTACATGAGTAAATTTATTCATGTCAATGATTTCAGTGGCTTCAGGGAGACTACTCACAGTGGTTTGCCAACTTGGAGCTGCTGCGTGTAAATTGTGGCTGCTGGAAGTTTTATAATTATGTATTTTTTAATTGCGTATTGCATATAAAAAATATAATTTATATTTCTCCAGAGTGAAAGAATAATCTGATCTGTGGAGTTACTTGGATGAAGGTGCTAGACTTGCAGGAGGAACTGTCATCTTATTTTCTAACTGACATCAATTTGTGTGGCTAACATTTTAGTAATAAAAAGCAAAATGTAAATCTGTAGCCTGCTGTGAAGGGAAGTCTACAGTTTCAATGAACACTGCAGGATCTACTCATAAATATTCATTAAACAGTGCCTTACTGAAAATGAAATTTAAGTACTTAAGGTAATGGAATAAAAGTAGTTGAGAAGCTTTTTTCAGACATGTTCGAAAACAGGATAGGGAAGAGAGAGGGTAAGTAGGATAAAGTTTATAATTTGCTGCTTCATGTGAAAAGGTAGAGTAGAAGCACTATAAGGCTAATCGGCAAGTTTGGGGATGACCCAAGCTGTGTGGTCCAGCTCACAGACTGGAGAGAAGGGATGCTGTCCAGAGGGGCCTGCATTAGGCTTGAGAGGTGGACCCGAGCCAACCTCACAAAATTCAACAAGGCCAAGTGCAAGGTCTTAACACCTGAGGTGGGAAAATCCCAAGCACAGTACAGGTTGGATGAGTAGTGGCTCGAGAGCAGTCTCGAGGAGAAGGACTTGGAGGGTGTCAGTAGTTGAAAAACTCAATGTGAGCCAACTGTATGCAGCTGCAGCCCAGCTGGCAACCATTCCCTGGGCTGTATCAAAAGAAGTGTAGCCAGCAGGGCGAGGGAGGTAATTCTCCCCTTCTGCTCTTGTCAGCTGGAGTACTGTGTCTAGTTCTGGTGCCCTCAGCATAAGAGGGACATGGAACTGCTGGAGTGGGCCTAGAGGAGGGCCAGGAAGATTAGAGAGCTGGAGAACCTCCCCTATGGGGACAGGCTGTGACAGTTGGGTTTTTTCAGCCTGGAGAAAAGAAGGCTACAGAAAGACCTTATAGAAGCCTTCCAGCACCTGAAGGGGGCCTACAAGAAAGCTGGGAAAGGCTGGCAGTGATAGGATGAGAGGGAATGGAGTGAAGCTTGAGGATGGGAGACTTAAACTAGATATTAGGAAGTTCTTTGCAGAAGGGGTGGTGAGACACTGCAACAGGTTGCCCAGGGAGGTTGTGGATGCCCCCTCCCTGGCAGTACTCAAGGCCAGGTTGGATGAGGCTTTGAGCAGCCTGAGCTAGTGGAAGGGACCTGTGGCAGGGGAGCAGGAACAAGATGACCTTTAATGTCTCTTCCAACCTAAACCATTCTAAGTATGTGTAGTTCCTTGTCCCACAGCTAGGGGACAAGCATTAGCTTTTGATGGAAAAACAGTAGAATTTCTGCCTCCCTGGACATGAACGTTGAGTTGCATCCTTCCTTGGCATTATGTTATTTTTACTTCCTTGCATCAAGACAAGTTTGTGAAGTACTGTGCTCATCAATCAGAAACTACAAGGTTGTCTGCACAGGAGGAAAAAAAACCACCAGAAAGTTGCTCTTACTGTTTTAAAAACAAATGTCATTAAGCCCCTCAGAAATAGCAACTGAAGAGGATGAGTACAGTAGACTCCAATGGAGATGGAAGTGATTATGAGTCTTTCTCCATGTCAGCAATTTTCTCTCCACACCATTGCTTTCCAGCATAAGATTGATACATATTGAGGATGCTTCATTCCATGAGTAAGCCTGGGCCTAACCAATATGAAATGAGGAAATGCTCATATGAAATGCTTACATGCGTTAAATTACTCCTGCACAACTGCTTCAAAGTTGGTGAGAGTTTGTGCTCATCTCACCCAGTTTGAGGTGCTTTACTGAGGTATCCAGATTAGGAACTTAGTGGCCCAAATCTGACCATGCATCCAGTGGAAAGGAAATGAGCCCATACCACCCAGGGCTGCTGTTGCCTTTGACTGGTCAGGGAAACTCCAGCAAATGTGCTCCAGTAGGTAAGGAAGGTGGTTGCTAGTGCCTGTAGGTATAATACATCCACCATATCTGGAGGTATGCTGCATATTTCATCAGGTGACATTCCTGAAGGTTTTGACAAGACCCCGAGTTTGCTTTGAAATGGAACTGCCAGCACTGTTTCCTTTTTAAAAGAAGTATATTGACAGATACTAGTGGGTTTCTGATCTTGAGACCATGGTTTTGTTAGAATAGGCTGGTTTTGAAATAGGGAGAACTCTGGTCTGCGGGGTAAGGCAGGTTCAAGTAAAAAATTAGAAAAGCAAGTTTCTTTCCTGCCGCTGTGCCCTTGAAGGACATCTTTCCTTATGCTGTTGCTTTCTGAAGTCCAGCAGTTTTCAGTGGCTCCAGCACTTGGAGGACCTATGCAAACTTTGGGTTCCAAGTTATAGAATCATAGAATCATAGAATGGTAAGGTTGGAAGGGACCTCAAGGATCATCTAGTTCCAACCCCCTGCCATAGGCAGGGACACCTCCCACTAGTACAGGTTACTCAAGGCCTCATCCAATCTGGCCTTGAACACATCCAGGGAGGGAGCAGCCACAACCTCCCTGGGCA
>VWZE01005143.1:179951-193642 GCA_013396675.1 Eubucco bourcierii
TTGATCGCCACTCTCTGGGTTCGACCATCCAGCCAATTCCTTATCCAGCGAGTGGTCCATCCATCAAGTCCATGCTTTTCCAGTTTGGTGACCAGGATGTCATGTGGGACAGAGTCAAATGCTTTACTCAGGTCCAGGTAGATGACATCAGCTGCCTTTCCCTTGTCCACTGTCGCTGTGACTTCATCATAGAAAGCCACTAAATTTGTCAGGCAAGATCTGCCCTTGGTGAAGCCATGCTGGTTCCCACCAATCACCTCTGCTTTGTTTTCCATTTGCCTTAGCAGGACTTTCAGCAGGATCTGCTCCATGATCTTGCCAGGCACAGAGGTGAGGCTGACTGGTCTGTAGTTTCCAGGGTCATTCTTTTTACCCTTCTTGAAGATGGGTGTTAAAGTACCTCTCCATCCTCCATGAGCTGACAGTAGTTCTGCTCCCTACTTTTCTTGGCAATCCTAGTGCCTTGGGCTGTTGGTGTCTCCTGTGCTTTTCCTGCTGCATTTTTTGCTCCAGAAAGTCTCCACGCTGAAAAATCTCCTCTTCCATTGTGACTACAACACTTGAAGGGGAAAAAAAACACCAAACTTCAAAGGGCAGTCTGTTTAACACGTTGTGACGTTAAGCGTTTTCATAGCTGCCTCTTCTAAAGTGCAGCTGCTGTCTCTTGAGAAGCAGACAGAAGAGGTGCCAGAGCAGCTCCTCATGTAAACCCTTATGGGTGTTCTCAGGCCGTTTGTGAAAGCATAGCATGAGGGAACTAAATCTGTAAGGAAGTATTTTTGGACAAACATGTGGTGTCTCCTTGGTTGAATTGAGTAATTTTATCCTGCTTGACTCAACTGACAAGCTGCCTGGTGAAAGGACAGGTGGGATCAGGGTTTCCCCTAACACCCTGTAGAGCAAGCATTGCTCTAAAGTCTTGCATTGCATCATTGCCTTGCTGGCTTTGTGGCTTCTCTAGTCTGTGTTCAGATAAACTGTGCTTGCATTTTTATCAAGCCATATCTGGAAATAGTCAAGAGCATACTCATCTTCCATATAGTCAAATTAATAGCAAACTGAATTTAGTATATGTGTGATAGTTTGGGAGTTCCCTGCCTCTACACACAATGAAATCACCCAGACTAGACTCAGCCAGCTGGAAGTTAAGGAATGAAGCTTTATACTCACAGCTTAGCACAATATACAAACAGGTATTTACAATATATTACAAATATTTACAGCTATATACAGAAATCAGAGTCCCCAGGAGGGGCTCCCACCTTCTTCCCACCCCCCTCTCTTATTCCAGAACCTGGCTTACATGCAAGGTGGGTTGGGAGGATGGGCAAGGGAGTTAGAAGCAGAGTGATTAGTTGGGGTGCACAGATCCAAGCAGAACAAGCAGAAGCTCAGGGAGAAAAACACAGATACTGACAGACTTTGACAGACTCTCCTATCTATATTTATAGTGTCCTTGCTTTTATACATCTCAGCACGCCTATGACTGAAGCAGATACCACCATTGTTTGCTTTTTCACAGTATATAACCCAATTTTTCTCATAAAAAAATTCCAACTAACTTCAAACCAGCACAGTATGTTAAGCCATTACTGCCTATTTTTGACACAAACTACACATAAATCAGGTGTAGTTGCACACTATATAACCCCTTAATTGTGTAAGAATTTGCCTTGGATAAAAACTAAGTAGATCTGATTAGATGTGGTAAGGCAAAGTGATTTTTTTTTTGTTTGTTTGTTTTTAAATACTGTGTTAACAAAAACAAATCAAAAGAAACAATGAGCCACCACCATCAAAAATAAAACAAACAAGCAAAACCCGAACAAACTCAAACCAAACAAAAAAATTCCAACAACCCACCTCAAACAAACAAAACCCAACACCAAAACCTCCCAAGAAAACCAAAAATGAAACCCATTTTTTAAATTATCTTTCTAGACAATAGTTCAGTAAAACATCCAATACTGAATTTACTCTGTTTAATTTAAAAATAATTCCCAGTGAAGGAAGAATGCAAGGAAGGAGAAAATTCCCCCCCACACACCATGGTAGGAGAGCTGGAACTAGATGGTCTTTAAGTTCTCTTCTAATCTATGAGCCTGCACATTAGAACTGAACTGAACTTCAACTGAACTCAACTTTGCCAACTTTCTCTTCAGTTTTTTCTTGTTCTTCAATCTCTTGGTGTTCTGTGAAAACTAACATTGTTAAATACACACCCTGCAAAACAAACTTCTGTACCCT
Organism: Eubucco bourcierii; assembly: GCA_013396675.1. Lineage (NCBI taxonomy): Eukaryota > Metazoa > Chordata > Aves > Piciformes > Ramphastidae > Eubucco > Eubucco bourcierii. The sequence goes on from VWZE01005143.1 coordinate 182,199, forward strand.
TTAGATGTTATGTATCCTATGCCAGATTCTTTCTCTGTATATGTCTTGCTCAAGAAATCCCAAAGGAGCAGGAGGGGAACCACTGAGACATACCTGGAACTACACACACTGTCTGCACTCAAAATTACTAAGTCAGGCAGTTTCTATTGCTCTTTAGTAATTTGCTATCAGTTCAAAATAAAGAACCAGAAGTGCTGAAATAATGAGAATAAATTACTCCAGGTAGTAGCCAATCATCATTTCTCATCCCTCAAATACTGACTAATGCTGATTTTTTTTGTTGTTGTTGTTGTCATCCTTGTCATTGTTTGTGGGTTTGTTTGGGTTTTTTTAAATCTTGTTGTTATTTTAAGTCTTCTTTTGGTCATTGATCTGTTTACCTGCAGAGTTTACTTACTGATTGTAGTTAAAGTTTCTAAATTGCTATTCTCAGCTGAAGATATATCACAAGACAGAACAGATGACCTTTGCGGTGTAATAACCTCTTTAGCCACCAGGAATTAGTGTGTTGCATCTATCATTCCTGCAGGCCTTAAGGTATGTGCCTAACTCTGTAATGCCATTCCTGTAATAATGTCACAGCCATGAGAGAGACTTCTGTCTAGAGTGCAGTTGTCACTGAAACTGGTACTCGTTTCAGCTTTGTTATTGCCATCATCATGTGTTATGTAGGTGATAAAATAACAAAACGTGTGTTTTGAACTGGCTGTATCTTTAGATGAGCTAGCTTATTTTTGCTAATGTTTTTTCCCCATTGAAATTCTTATTTACTCTAATTGTTACCCTGTGAATAATCTTTTGCTTAACCTAAACATGAAAACTGAATACTTGAGAACTTGGTCTGAGGCTTTGCACAAATAGTTAAAACATTATATAGAATTGCAGTAGGCATTTTGGTGCTCAAGAAACTTAACTCTAAGCTAGAAAGATAACTATGTATATATTGGTTCAAAGAGCAATTGGATGTCTTTAATGTACTTGCAAAACTTCTATATGCTGTAGCTAATGAAAAGGAAATGCTTCCAGGAGACCTTAGAGTAGAATTCCAGTACCTGAAGGGAACCTACAGGAAGGCTGGGGAGGCAGTATTTACAAGGTCTTGCAATGACAGGACAAGGAGCAATGGGTTTGAATTGGCAGAGGGGAGATTTAGACTGGGTGTTAGGAGGAAGTTCTTTACAGTGAGGGTGGTGAGACACTGGCACAGGTTGCCCAGGGAGGTTGTGGCTGCTCCCTCCCTGGAGGTATTCAAGGCCAGGTTGGAGGAGGCCTTGAGTGAGCTGTACTAGTGGGAGGTGTCCCTGCCTATGGCAGGGGGTTAGAACTAGGTGATCTTCGAGGTCCCTTCCAACCTTACCATTCTATGATTCTATAAGGAAATGATTTGTCTTTTATTAACAACTGCTTAGAGAAGTCTTTTATCTGCAGCAATTTACGATGTACAGAATAACAGAAAATAATGATTCACAATGAGAACTTCAAAGTACCTGATTTAGGCTTCTAATTTTCAAGTTGAGAGATTTTAGCATTCACATATGGAAATGTTAGTTTGTGTGGACTGATCTTTTAAGTTAATTAAGGTACACAAACCCTAGGGTGATATTGACAAGCCTGGTGATTGTCAGTTGTTCTGTAATAGAGGTGTGATGTTGGCAAGCAATAGTGAAATGAACGCTGCCAGAAGTCATTACTCGTGCCTCACCTGGGAAAGCACTGTTAAAATCAGGAGTAATTTTGTGAGGGAGGGAAGTGACAGAATGCTACAAGCTCTAATTGGAAGAGACACTAGAAATGTTGCATCAGTGTTTGTTATAAACGACCAGCTGAAACAAACGTGAATCTGCTGATCCAGACCTTCCTGAGGTAATCAGGAGCTAATGCTTCGGGAGACTCTTTCTAGGCTTTCAGAAGAGGCTGGTAAAAATGTCTTATTCTACAGTGCATAAAATAATCAGAATTGCTTTCCCAATAGTTGCAGGGTTCCAGCCTTTATCATCTTCAGGGTGAGAGTCAGCCATTCCCTTCTCCTCATGTTGGTTTTCTGCATCAATTGCACAGCCCTGTGTTTAAGAATTGTGAAGTGTAATTGTCTTCCTGTGATGGCTGTGCCCACTTGCTGCTTTGGCAAGTGCAGTTGTGCCACAGGAGGTGTTAGATCTGGAGCCAAGGGGGCTTCTAAAGCACTCAATGCCGCTTGGAGGTCCCTCTTGTACTGGTCACCTCTGTTACCATCTTCATTGCTAACCTGCTTTAAATCAAGCTTGCCTGGCTTTAAATCAAAACTTTGTAAATGCTTCAGTGAGTTGACATCAGATTTCATATCCCAAGAGCTGTATATGATACAGTTTGAGGGGCTGCTTTCCTGAAAGAGTATTGGTCAGCTCTCTTGCTTCACAGGGAAAGCTCCTAAGTCAGTTACACAGTCTGTGAGCCTGGAGGAAGAGAAAGACTAAGAATTGAGTACCCCTATGGACTCATCACACAGTCTGAACAGAGTCAAAAGCTGTCAGGGAACAGCAGAGGACAGCCTTACTTAGGGCTAAAGCTGCTTTCAGGACAGACTGCTGGTGACACTGCTATGTTTAATTGAATCTGAAATGTAGATGTTACATAGTTTGAGTATATACTAAGTGTGAATGTGTGGGTGAGCATTGTGATTTGTGTTTAAGTGTGAGGAAAGCTGAACAAAGAAACAGTGAGTCACCTTAAAGCCAGGGAGGACACCAGCAGAAAAAGGTGGGTAAATGTTTATAACAACAGAGAGAAGTCAGAGAGAGGCTGTCCAATGGACAATAATACTATGCTTTTATTTCTGTAAGGGAGTAAGAACCAGATCTTAGAACTAGAGCAGCTGTGACAAGAGATGGGTCACTCATCTGGCTAACAGAAACTCGGGGCCCGGTGCCTTTTCACCAAAGACCAAAACTGTTTTGTTTAGTGTTGCTCCACTTGTGTGGGTTTTTTTTTGTTTGTTTGTTTTGTTTTGTTGGGGTTTTTTGGAAACCACATGTGCAGGGGGGAGAGGCTGCATGCCTGCCACTGATTGGAGAAATGTTGCCTCATGTCAGTGTTCTGGAAAGCACCTACTGAGGCTGTCAAACCCCAAATGAAAAGAAAGGAGGTTTGCTTGCAGTCTGTTTCTACAAACAACTCGCTGGCTGCTGCTGCTGCCACATGGGAGGGCTCCAGGGCTCAGCAGAAGCAATTTGACCATGCCCTTGCATTTCTGGTGTTGCACTTCAGTGTGAAAACCTGTAGCTGTTGCAACTGGTGACATCTGTCCTAACAACCATCCTCTGTAGAATGGTCCTGTAGATCTCTGATGTTACGCAGCACCAAGAACTAGGAATCTTTTAAAAGTCTGGACAAAAGCCAGCAGTGCAGGAGTTGGTTTTGATTATATAAAACTTTATTTCAGAGCATGCATCTCAGATATAGTGCCCAATAAATCTAATGTTCATATTAATAAGAAAATACTAATTAGCGAGGTGGGATAGCTCTTACTCACTTTTCATCCTGCTGATTCTCAAAGGAAGCAATGAAGTAGCTCTTATTATGTTCTTATCCAATTAGGTTTATCTCTCTGGCTAAAAGTTATCCATTGATCACTAATCGCTGGTAGTTGTTTGCACACAACAGTGTTCGCATGCAGCACTGGGCATATCGAGGATTATTGCTGTAATGGGAGCTAATCAATGCAAGCCCCTTACAAGTCCCCTGATGAGGTGATAGTGAAAGGTTTTCCCTTTGTTTACAGGAGCCATAGATTTGTCAAGACAGAGCTGTTCTCAGCCAGCAGGAAAGTGGTTTTCAGCATTAGATAGCAGGCACCATTTTTCTCTTTCTCTATAATAATATTAAAGTTGAAAAACGATTATTCTGGTCCCCCTTTATTAAACAAGCTATTACAAAGCCAAGCAAAGGACTTCTGCACCTTCAATTTTCCACCTAATAACAGTAAAATATATCCATTGTTACCTTGACAATATTAATGCTATTTTTTTCCCCCCAGTGCCTAAAGCAACGAGTCTCACCTTTCCCTGTGCCAGCCTGAAACAAATTGTGCCTTTAGGTTTTTAATATTAAATACAGAGGGTTTTTACTGGTTTTTGCTGTGATTAGTTAATTCAGAGGCTTTATATTTACCGGTAGACTAGGCCTAGAAGTTAACTAAATCTTTAGTAGCCTTTGTTTTACTCTTGAAAATTGCAATGTTTTGCACTGAGATGTATCTGTTAACTCTAGAACTTCAAGGTGTTTTAACATTAATATATGTCAGATCTGCTTAGCCAGAACCAATGCCACTGGCTACATTTTTTTTCTGGTTTATCATGGAATGTTTCTGACATTAAAACTTCAGACATACTGGCTTTGGTACTTTGGGAGATGATGTGGTCTCAATGCTCTGCTGACTTATCACAGAATGGTAAGGTTGGAAGTGATCTCAAAGATGATCCAGTTCCAACCCCATCCCATAGGCAGGGACACCTCCCACTAGTACAAGTCACTCAAGGCCTCATCCAACCTGCCCTTGAACACCTCCCTGGGCAACCTGTGCCAGTGCCTCACCACCCTCACTGCAAACAACTTCCTCCTAGCATCCAGTCTAAATCTCCCCTCTGCCACTTCAAACCCATTGCCCCTTGTCCTGGCATTGCAAGACCTTGTCAATAGTCCTTCCCCAGCCTTCCTGTAGCCCCCTTCAGATACTGGAAGTCTACTCTAAGGTCTCCTGGAAGCCTTCTCTTCTCCAGGCTGCAGAGCCCCAACTCTCTCATCCTGTCCTCAGAGCAGAGTTGTTGCAGCCTTCTGAGCATCTTCATGGCCTCCTCTGGACCTGTTCCAACAGTTCCATGTCCTTCCTGTGCTGGGGGCTCCAGAACTGCACACAGAACTCCAACTCCAGACTTGTTAGAGAAGGGTGAAGTCAGCACCCTTAAAAAGATGAGTGAAGTTGTGACTTTGGGGCATGTTTTTGCATTCCAAAGGGGGATGCAGAAAAAGCCTTTCCCAGGCATGTGCTATCTGTGGCATGCTGCATGCATAGGCTCACTGTTTTCTCACCAAACACAGGAAATCTAGGGTAGAATGATCTTTGGTGTGAAGATCTTTCAGATAATCCTTTGTAATGATTCGAGCCAAAAATATTCCCAATGCAAAGAGAAAACCTAAAACTCCTTAGATTATGCAGATTCCAAGATACTTTGGGGACAACCATTAATCTTTGTGTGCTGGCTAGTTTGGTGTGCCGCTTCAATTATCTGGTGCTTGATCACTGTGTGTAATCATCATTTGTTCATAAAACTACCCAGGCCTGTCAGCACACTGCCTGAAATTAAGCTTCTCCTGCTTGTGCAGAGCTTATGAAAAATTGAATGGCAGTTCATTTTCACAAAACATGACAAACATAAAAGAAATTATGAATTAATTTTAAACCCTACTTAGCAGAGTCTTATCAATTTGATGGAGCCCTTTGTCTTGCAGAAGTCTGGCATCAGAGCTGATATGCTTAATTAGTATCAAGCATCTCAAAATGCCTGTGAATGACAGGTTAGTTCATTTGATGTCCTCCCCCAACCTCCCCATGAATTGCAGTGTGAAATATAACAGTTTTAGTTAGGGAAGATGAGTAACACAACTTCCATACCTTTACATCAAATTAAACACATGAAAATGGGATTGCTTTTGCAGCTGAAGCGAAGACTGGCACAACCCATGGAATCAAAGAGAAATAAAATCATGTTTGCTGCTGTAGAGCCTCTTTAAATGTGAGATTACAGTGTTCTGGTCTGGGCATAGAACTGATTTGAATGTGAACATAGTATATGTTAATTTGGCGGTTGGAAAAACTAACCCATCTGGCTCAAGCGATCAAGAGCTTCAAATAGGTTACTAAACCCATCCAACTAAGCACTTCTGGGAGGGGTGTACAAATTAAACCATGCATACGTGTGTGTGTATGTATATATATATATATATATATATATATTTTTTTTTTTTTTTATTTTTTTTTTTTTTTTTTTTTTTTTTTTTGTCCATTAGAAAACCTTCCTGGATCCAAAGGGTGCTTTATATCAGTAGGATTTGAAAGCATTAGGTACCTCACACAGTTAATCTCCACTTAATTTTTTTTCCCCAATTATACAGAGGTGGGGGTGTCACTAGTGTGAAAGTTAAGATTGGAGACTCAAGATGTAGTTAAGAGGTATTAATTGATATTGTCTGACTCACAGAGTAAAGGAGGGGAATAGAGGAATAATTCTTCTTGAGGGCGTTGGAGATAATTGTCTATATTGTCCTTGTCTTTCCTTGAAGTAAAGCCTTGCAATTAACTGCACTGATTTCCTTAAGGTAGTTCCAGAACTGTGAGGATGTAACAGGAGCAAGACTTGACCAACAGAACTGTAAAATAAGTTAAAATATTTTTGAATGTGTCCTGCCCCTGCATGTTTTTAAGAACTACTAGAGATAAAGGTACAGGTTCAGAAAATAATGCAGAAAACAATGCTCAAGAAAGAGCTGTTACAGATATTTGGTTGAATATGGACTACGAAATCTTCAGTAGATCCAAGTTTAGCTTAAATTTAACTCTTTGGCAATCAAACTGCTTGATGTTTAGATGCAGGTTCATGCCTGGTGTTGTTCAGGTAATCACAGAGATGCTGAACTTTTGGCTCATAACTTACATTATGAGTTTGCAGTAAGACGTCCACATTTTTGTTGATATTTTCTCAGCTTTTGGTAGGGTTCAGCTATGGCTCATGTTATTAACACTTAGTGGCAGGTTTCTCATTGGAAGTACAGGGATAATTTCCTGAGGAAGGAGGACAAGTTTAGGCCTATTTTACTGCAGAGGGTTTTTTACCTGTAAAGAGAGAGAGAAAGAATGAAATTGCCTCAAGTATCTGAAAGGGGAAACAAGGTAATTTATTTTTTTATTATTATTTTTCTCCTCAGCTCTGCAAGACTGGTTTTCCGTGTTTTTTGGTTTTTTCTTTTTTTCATTTTCATTTCTCTTTTCCAAGAGTTTCCTCCTGGCTTGGAGGGTTTCCCATATCAGCCCGTGTTCAGATAGCACTGGTATAAAGGGATGCGGTTTATACACTTGCAATAAGAGTCAGGAGTTTTTGAACAGACGGTATAATAGTTATGATCATCCTGAACATTGTGTTGGGGAGATAGAAGTTGTTCTGCTAACCTGAGATTTTCATGGCTGTCATAGTCTACTACTGTGTGTACAGTGGATAGTCTGATTGCATTTAGTCTGGTCTTTACCTCCTTGCTAAGGCAATAATGTACCTCAGATAAGTGACTGCTCTACGTTCCAAATGAACTTTATCAGGACAAGAGACAATGGGTGGAAGCTGAGGCATAGGAATTTTCATGTAAACATGAGGAATTTTTCACTGTCAGGGTGACAGAACACTGGAACAGGCTGCTGTGTGGAGTCTCCCTCTGGAGATAGTCAAAACTTGCCTGGATGTGTTCTTATGTGATATAGGTGAACCTCTTCTGGCAGGGGAGTTGGACTGGAGGAGCATTTCAGGTCCCTTTCAGCCCCTGACACTGTGATTCTGTGGATGGGCTGACCAGGGAGGTGGTGGAGTCACTATCCCTGCAGGTGTTTAAAAGGAGGCTGGATGAGGCACTTAGTGCCATGGTTTAGTTAACTAGAAGGTGTTAGGTGATAGCTTGGACTCAATGACCTCAAAGGTCTTTCCCAACCTGGTTTATTCTGTGATCTTCCTTGTAGACACTTTATATCTGAAGTATATCTGGGTTTTCTTGTCCTCTTCAAGTAAGAATACTGTTAAATGGAGAAATAAGACCTATTTCAAGAAACCTGTGTTCTTTCAGCAAAAGAATATTTTTATGCCAGTACCTTTACTGTCCCCAGAGGAACCTCAGCTTAACTCTAAACTTAGTTGTCACAGCCAGTCTTTATTTCTCATCACTTCTAGAATTACTGTACTGTAAAAACCACTTCTGAAATATCATCACAGATTAAGACAAAGCTCTGGTTTTTCATGTTATATAGAAGAGAGTGCTTGAGTATGCCTAAAGAAACACATCAGTGTCAGAGGAAAAATATTTTTTTTTCTTTACTTACCTTACCTTTCAAATTTAATAGCTACTAAAAATGTTTACTCATTTTGTAGCTACCAACATAAAAAACCTATCAAGGAAGTATCACTGGTAATGAGCTCACTGCCTTTTCTTAATGGAATGACAAGAAATGCAGCTAATGAGGCACCACTGGCCAAACCAGTAGAAAGTGCAAATTCAGTCCATGTGCTCAGTGCTAAAAACTGAGTCACTCATAGAATGCTAAGGTTGGAAGGGACCTCAAGGATCACCTAGTTCTAACCCCCTGCCATAGGCAGGGACACTTCCCACCAGTACAGCTCACTCAAGGCCTCCTCCAACCTGGCCTTCAACACCTCCAGGAAGGGAGCAGCCACAACCTCCCTGAGCAACCTGTGCCAGTGTCTCACCACCCTCACTGTAAAGAACTTCCTCCTAACATCTAGTTTAAATCTTCCCTCTGCCAGTTCAAACCCATTGCCCCTTGTCCTGGTATTGCAAGACCTTGTCAATAGTCCTGTAGCCCCCTTCAGATACTGGAAGGCTACTCTAAGGTCCCCTGGAAGCCTTCTCTTCTCCAGGCTGCAGAGCCCCAACTCTCTCAGCCTGTCCACACAGCAGAGCTGCTGCAACCCTCTCAGCATCTTCATGGCCTCCTCTGGACTAGCTCCAACACTCCCATGTTCTTTCTGTGCTGAGGGCTCCAGAACTGCACACTGGACTCCAGATGCAGTCTGAGGAGAGCAGAGTAAAGGGGCAGAATCCCCTCCCTTGCCCTGCTGCCCACACTGCTCTTGCTGCAGCCCAGCACACAGTTGCTGTCTGGGCTGCACTCACACTGCAGGCTCATGTTGAACTTTTCGCCACCCCAGACCCCCAGATCCTTTTCCTCAGGGCTGTTCTCCTCCATCACCTCAGGCCTTTGGTTTCCAATATCAATGTAGGGATGGCTCCTTCTCTGAGTACGTCAAAATTTGATCCTCGTTTACCTTTATATATTAAACTGCTGGATCATAGCATAGCACAAACATTTTATTTCTCTTAGTCATATGGAATAAAGAAGTTGAAGGTTTCAAATGCATCATTATGCAACATTTGTTACTTTGTCAGGGGCATTATGAAAGCTCCATACCTGCTTACTCAAGCTAACCCATCTGAGCTCCATGGGGCTGAGTCCTTTTTTGTCAGGAGAAGTTTGGATTTGACGATATTTGCAGTTTCCTTGATGTTCAAGAAATGCTCTGCTGAAAGTGGTTTGTTTTTTCTGCATCTCTGCAGTAAATTACGTGCTTCAGAATAATGGTTGGTCCTCCAAAAGGGTCCCTTCAATGTTTATGAGGATTTTGTATGTTCTTGAGTGGTGTGTGATTAAAGGGATGATTTTGAAGTTTCGCACTGCAGCTTTATTAATGTACTTGGCAATTTTCGAGTGGTACTACTGTAGGAGTAGTGGAGTGGATCTTTATCCCCCTAATACAGTAAACCTCTGATGAGTAGTCCTTTCCTGTCTACCTAGTGCTATATGGAGTTGAGTCCTTTAAAATGGAAACAGAGGACTTGATGCAAGTTTAATATCCAGCAATGGAAGCTGGGGTCTTCAGCTCCCTTGCTGACACAATTGGACATCAGCCACAGGATGTGGTGAGATGAATTTTCCCTTATTTACTTTGGAGTCCCACACCTATTAACCTGTGTGCTTAAATTATGTTCTTGAAAGTGTCTACCAGTCTTGGACTCAAGGGGAATGTTTTCTTCCAATCTCTAAACAGCCAGTTTGTCCTGGAAATGGAACTTCTATTGCCTGTTGTTTAGCACAGAAGAGGGCAGGACAATTGTACAGAGCAGGAGACTTGAAGCACCTGGCAAGTACTTGGCTCTGCAGTTCTTCCCACAGGAATGTAATCGGCTCCCTTCTCCCACCATCTGGAAGGCAAAGCATTTTTGCCAGCAAAGGAGCTTGTTCTGCAGTCCCCATCCTGGCTACCTCCTGCTCTTCTCTCCACAAAGAACGTTTCCCCTCTGACTTCACAGGCTGATCCAGAATCCCACGTGAGAAACTCAGTGGAGGTGTTAGTGTTGTGGGATGACTATTCCTCAGTTCTGCCTAAAAACACATGGAAAGAAATTACATTCTGCTCAAGTTTTTCCAGCTTTGAGAACATTGAGTGTGCTGATCTCTGGAAAATGATGGTCGATACTGGCTTGGAAATGAAGCTGTGCTGTTCATTATCTCAGATCATATTTGAACAGCTTCCAAATGATTTGGTAGAGTTTCATGGATACAGCTAAAACAGGCTGCAGGACAATAGCTTGGGGTTTATTTTGTTTTGGTTTTGTTTTTCATCACACTTTACTTAGAGTTTCTCTGCAGTGCGAATTGGGGTTCCATGTGAAGTTATCTTGCAAGGGTGCCCAGATATGAGTCTTCTGTCTAACACAGGCATTAGTCATCTGCATTAATCCATCTTTAAGCCTACTGACCTTCATTAGCAGTTTCTCATTATTGTTTTCTAACAGTAGTCAGGTAACTGTTTTGTGAAGGCATTTAAATGCACACTTAGATGCAGTGTTGCAGGATCTGTTTCAGGATGCTAAAGAAAACGACTTTGTATGACTGGAAACTGGAAAAGACCATAAAGCTGTTAAATGTTGTCATGATTTAATCTGTAGCCTCTCTAAAATGAGTGGTCACAGTTAATTTTTGTAATCCAAGCTGGTTAAGTGAATGGCAAGGATAGAGTGGAGAGCCTGAAAGTTTGTAATGATGATGCTGTGAATGGTAATGTCAGAGTTACAGCAACCCCATTAGAAGTCAAAAGCAAACCTCCTTACTACAAGGGCCATTTGAACAAGGTATGAAAGATGCAATCTACTGTAGCAAGCTAAGGAAAAACTGCATTAAGGCATTTAATTTTGTCCAAGTGTTTCCTGTAGTAATAATGAATGAATCTTTAATGCATTGAAACTGGCTTACAGGTTGCATCAGCTTGGAAGGGCCCCTCAAAGATCATCTTGTCCAATCCCCCTGCAGGAAGCTGAGGCATCTCCAGCTAGGTCAGGCTGCCCAGGGCCACATCAAGTCTGCCCTTGAATGTCTCTAGGGATGGGGCTTCAATCACATCCTAGGCAACCTTTTCCAGTGTCATTATAAAGAACTTCCTCCTTTGCTTGTTCTTAATTTTGAACACCAATTCTTACTGACAGGATTTTCATTTACAGAACTGAGCATATGTGGTGATCAACAACACCTCACATACAAAAAGTTAATGTTAGAATATTAATATTGCAAAGTCAATCAATCTTTTCTGTAGAAAAGAAAGAAGAAAAAAAAAAAAGGGGGGGGGGGGGGCTTTTTCCCG
>VWZE01005143.1:193674-212275 GCA_013396675.1 Eubucco bourcierii
TCCAGAGCAAAACTTGACTGAGTAATTTCTCCATATATAATAGATGTGTTGTTTTTTTTTTAAAGTGGAAGGACAACTTTTTCAATTGTTAAGCACAAGAAATATTTAAAGACACAAACTACGAATAAGTATTATTTAAATTGCTCTCAATATGCCGGTTAATTTTTAAGGAAGATTGTTCATTTTCATAGTAGTTCAAGAACTGAGTCCTTGCTGTTTGAGCATCTACCAAGGAAATGCTGAGTGATTCGTTATCTTCTTCTTTGTAGTATTTCCACTTAAGGAGGACAGAGGTGGATCCCTTAGAGGGGTTTCAAAACTAGATAAAAGAGTAATACCAACAGATGCCCAAATCGTCAAGTCTGAAAGGGCTGTCTTGAAAGTGTGATAATGAGATTGTGAAGTTGGCACAGTCCGCCAGAGATGTTGCTGGTTTAGGTGACTCTGTCTTGTTCAGAGAGAAGATAGAGGGAAACGACAGGCAGTTTTTGTTAACTTACTTGAACTGTCTCAATCTACAGAATAAGTATCCAAGCTGAAGCGTTCTGAAGTTTTCTGATCACTTCTGAATATAGATTTTGGAAACCAAGTCTTGTGCATGCTGTTTTGGTTTGGTGTGCTATTTTTCATCTCCCTTGCTGCAGTTATGTTTAAGTGATGAAACTGAGACGTGTTTGAGTACTCTGTAGGATGCAAGACGTAAGCACCTTGGCCTTTCCTTACTGCTGAGACCAGCTTTACATTCACTATCTTGATTTCTTTTGATCTTCTTTCCCTCCTATGAGTCGCTCATCACCTCAATTAAACTACCAATCATGTCTACTGGTTCATCTCTCCTTACAAAATAGAAGAGGAAAACAACTGCAGAGTCAGTGAGAGCCCAGTTTGCTGCTGCAGAAGTGACACAGGTTGCTTTTATTCCCCTAATTGTGCCTACCCTCCTGCTGAAAAACATCACACACTGGCAAACCGTGTAGACTTAGTGGTACTCTTGAAAACTGGATCCAGATAATCAGAAGTGGAAAATGAAGTAGAAATTTTGTAAATAATGTTTTCCCTCCCTCTTTTTTAAAAAAACTGATCAGGTAAAAAAAAAATGTTGTTAGCAAAGAGACACTATTGAAAGAAGTATTTGCCTGATGCAAGGCTTTAGAAATGCTTACCTCTATGTTTAAAAAAAAAACAAACCAACCCAACACCCAAAAATTCTGAGGAACTCCCTTTTTAAAAGGACTTGTTAGATATGTATCTTAATTATATGCTGAAAATGCTAGATACATAACATATAAAAAGCATAGATACCATTTAACATAATAACTTTCACTAAGTCATAATTTTAAGTAGGTGGTGGACCATAAATAGATTAAACCTCTCCCTTCCTTTTGAAACACTTTGGTATAGTTCAGAATTTACATGTAATTTACATGAAATAACTGTCAGGAAAAAATTCCAACCAACTTTAAGGAAACTTCTGATGCAGAAATGAGAAACACAACAGCAAGAGGAGGGGGAAGTAACAGAAACTACCACAGTGGATTTAAACAGCTGCATGATAGGTTCAAAATAAGCAGAGGCAATGGCATTAATAATGTTTTGCATTACTGCAGCAATTACCTGTTTCCCTGTGCCACTGAAAAAAGGAATCTAATAAATTCCATCTCTTGCTGTTGAGAGATATTAGCCATCCATTTACTGAGAGGATTTAATTTGCAGAGATATGAAATGATGTTTGACCCAAGTGCTTGCTGAATGCAAACCAGTGACAAATCTGTTATCTAGCTGCAATTTTTAGAGTTATCTTTTCAGAATAAAGCCTTTAAGGAAATTCTGTCTATAGTTTTATTTGTGTGATGTAAGAAATCTAAGTTCTAAATTTTACAGGGTGATTAAGATTTCTATTTTTTTTATTTTCCTTCTCCCTCTTGGATTCAGCTTGAGACAGGGAATATAAAGTCTGTACATCATAAAATTAATGTATTGTCTGCTACACCGAAGGTGAAGTGAAATTGGTAAACAAATGAGGAGTGAAGAATGAAGTTCAGTTATTTGAATTCATTGTAACCTGTTATTACAATCACTTATCTCATAAGGAACAAATTTTTATTGAAAACTCCTAATGCTCTGAAATCCTTCAGGAATTTAGGGCCCTATGTTAAGAGCAAAATGTATATTGAAGAATGGTGCACAGTGAGCCTGTTTGGCACTTACTTGCGAAATCAAATTCTTCAGTGTTTTTCTGCTAGAATGGTATCAAAAACCTGATCTGAACCCATAACCAGAACCAACCAATATAAAGTATACAAGGGTGTTACTTTTTTTTTTTTTGTCTCCTTACTTGAGTAAAAACTTTAATTATAAATCAGAGAAAATAGCAATATTGCAAAAAAAACTTCTTCTATTTGAGTCAGTCCCAGGAACAAATCACCAAGCAAGTTGATTAAGGGAGTCAGTGCTATGCTAATGGCAGTTTGTTTCGGTGTGGTAGAGCCTTTATTAAAATTCCAATTAAAAATCACCAAGAGGAAGGCTGCTGTTTGTTCTGCTTGTCCTGGAAGCCACAGGCATCTGTGTCCAGTGGACAAGAGTTTCTGCTTGTTAATTATATTCACAATTTGTAGCCCTAATGTCTAGAAATGTTTTAGAAGTAGGATTAGGGCTTGGGGTCTTCTGAATAAATGGTTGGTTTCTGTAAATGGTGTTTTGACTCTCTATGTGCAAGAGTGTGCTAATGTATTTAACATGATTTTGTGTCCTTTCATGTGTGAAAGGATGGAAATAACAACATCTCGGTGACCAGTTACGTGTGTGTGAACTGTCTGTAAAGGATATCCTCACTTTGATTTATGAAGCCAGGCTGTGTTTTCTTGAGACTGTTGCAAAGTTAACATTTTAAGTTGTGTGTGAAGTGTTGTAATGGAGAAGGAAAATATGACTGTAATTTTTAAAAAGTGTAAATATTGTATGAGGCTTGTAGCCAGTGGATGCCAGTAAAAAATGCATCTCTATGGATGGCTGGAGGTGTGTATGAAAGGAAAAGCTCTGGTCCTAAGTAGTACTGTCTGACATTTGTTTCTAAGCTAGCATCTGCAAAGCCAAGGGGATTAGCAGTATGATTGTGGACTTTTAGGACTAGTTTATCAAAATACTTATCTGATATTAATCACAAGGAATACTAAACTTGTAACTCAAATGGTTTATATTTAGTGGGTATACAACATCTCGTATAGGAGCTCAAATTCTTTTCTAGAACCACTCAGGAAGATGCATCTGTCAGGAATATAACTTCTCCACTTTTTTTCTCACAAACCTGCTTGTCTGTAGTATAAAAACAGACTCACAGAGATTCAAGGAGTATCTATTCCATCATCTTTCCAGGTACAGATGTGAGGCTGACTGCTGTGGTCTTCCCATCTATCTTTTAAAAAAGTGTAGTGTTTCCCTTCCAGTCATCAAGGACTTCCTCTGATTGCCATGACTTACCAAATATCATGGAGAGTGGCTTTGCAACTACATCAGCCAATCCTTAAGGACTCTGGGTTGCGTCTCATCAGGTGCCACAGACTTTGTGTATGTTCCATGTCCTCAAGTCCTCATGAACTTTGTCTTTACTTACAGTGGGAGGGACTTTGTTCCCCTGGTCCCTATCTTGTGGCCCTTCAGCTCAGGAGGTATGAGGAGCAAGGTTGTAAGTGAGGACCGCTGCATAGAAGTTATTGAGAACTTCAACCGTTTCATCACCTGTTGTTGCTAACTCATCAGGGAGGGGAGTTTTCTTAAACTTGCTTTTTCTAGTTGATGTTCCTGTGAAGCCCTTCTTGTTCTTTGCATTCCCTTGCCAAGTTCAGCTCCAGCTGTGGCCTGACCTATGCTGACCGCTAAAAGCCTCCTGGATGTTAGGAGGAAGTTCTTTACAGTGAGGGTGGTGAGACACTGGAACAGGTTGCCCAGGGAGGTTGTGGATGCTTCCTCCCTGGAGATGTTCAAGGCCAGGTTGGATGAGGCCTTGAGTGACCTGTACTAGTGGGAGGTGTCCCTGCCTATGGCAGGGGGTTGGAACTAGATGATCCTTGAGGTCCCTTCCGACCTTACCATTCTATGATCCTATATTGGCCCCATATTGGTCCCAAGACTGGATAAGATTGCTAAAACCCCTGTTTTGCCCAAAAGGAACCACTAATACTTTAGCAATTATCTACCTCTTGCTATTCAACATGGGTTGGTATCACTAAGTCATGTCATAAGGAGTGTAAACCTAGACAGTATCTTAAGATGAAGTTACAGATACTTTTGCACAGATCATAGGGCACTGAATCTTGGACTTTCTCTTTTTGGTGATTCCCATAATATGTGGTATGAGTGAATATACAGAGCCATGCTTTGGACAGTTGCAGTGACTGGGCAAGCTGCCATGCACAGTCTTGACCTATGCACATCACCTCCTCGAGGACATAACTGCTCCACTTCCACCAGCCTAAGGGAAGCCTGCAGCTGAGGAAGGATGCTGCATGGACACTGGTGGTGCTATTTCCAATCTTTGCTCTGAGTGCACAAATCCCTTGATGGCTTTAATGAAGTTTAGAGCAGTTACTTAACATTATAGACAGTGCTTGCTGTAGGTGGCAACAGTAAGATATGCTGAATTCACAGCTTTATGAAATGTAGCACTAAAACAGCTTAAGGCTTCATCAGTTCTAGTTCTGCCATTAAGCATTGCCACAATCTGCAAAATGAATATGGATTACATCTGAGAATGTTATGCTAATTAGTTTAGCTGAAGTCATTCCATGGCTCAGATTGCGTAGATTAATATTTTTAACTCTAGCTTCAATGGGATGAACAATTGAAAGCAACCGAAAAATCAGAGCATCATAAAAAGAGATTGCCAGCCTGTGAATGTGCCCCTCTCTGATGATGATAAACTGCCATATGCCATGTTGTTCTGAGTATCTATTAATTGAAACATATGCAGAATAAGTCTACCTCAGCTTCCAGATTTCAGTTTTTCATACCTATGTATGGTGATACATAATTGCTGTACCACTGTGCAACTGAAAGGCAGGGATTCATAAATGTAAGACAAGTATTTGGATGACAGAACTAAGAATTTTTAGTCTTTTTACTTGTGCAAGTCAGGTCTTTTAGAATGATAGATGCAGACCCAGCTCTTTCAGGGTGGCGGTTTTTTTTCCTTTCATTATAGGTGATCAGCTCAGTTGAGCCAGTTTCTCTCTGCAGGATTAAAACTACAGCTTTGCTGTAGAGATATTTATACACTCTGCTTTTTCTGCAGTGTCATGTGGAAGCCCCAGGATAACTCTGTTTTCTCTACAGAGAAGCTACTCTTCCTTTTTGTTTCATGCCATGCTCATGTATATTTATTAGAATTTTGGACTTTCCAGACATCTCTTATATAGTATCTGGGAGAAAAGTCATGGAATGACTGGAAGAGATTGGAAGGGACCACAAAGATGATCTAGTTCCAACCCCCTGCCAGAGGCAGGGCCACCTCCCACTAGTACAGGTCACTCAAGGCCTTATCCAACTTGGCCTTAAAGATCTCCAGGGAGGTTGTGAAGATCGAAGATCACATTGGGTGATTCTGTGCTCCAAAACCTCCCTGAGGCTGGGGAGGGACTATTGACAAGGTCTTGCAATGACAGGACAAGGGGTAATGGGTTTGAAGTGTCAGAGGGGAGATTTAGACTGGATGTTAGGAGGAAGTTGTTTGCAGTGAGGGTGGTGAGACACTGGCACAGGTTGCCCAGGGAGGTTGTAGCTGCTTCCTCCCTGGAGCCTGTACTGGTAGGAGGTGTCCCTGCCTATGGTAGAGGCTTGGAACTGGATGACCTTTGAGGTCCCTTCCAACTTTAACCGTTTTGTGACTCTTTAACTCTGAAAGTTGAGATTAATTAGTCAGTTTGCATTTCATTGCTAGCACCAAATTGCTTCTGAAGGAGTTCTGTTAAAGGTGGTTCAAGTATGTCAGCCTGAAACCATGTACCTTTTTTGATTCATGTAGAGAAGAGGTTTCGAGAGGGATATGAAATCTTTTTTAGACAAAATTTTATTTGTATATGAGATTATCCAAATATAAACCATATAATAGTTTGAGGATACAGACCTGAGAAGCTGCAGTGAGAAGTACACTGCAGGAGGAGGAATCAGGCTGACAGGAGAACCATGGCAGGACAGATCAAAATACAGCAAAGAACTTCATGAAGTCATTATTGTATTTTAAAAGTTCATTGTATTTTTATCACTGTAGCAGCTACTGTGAAATCACTTATGTAAACCATAACACTCTTGACTGGGGGTTTAGCAAGTAAATCTGTGTAATCTTCTGAGGACTTCTGCACTACATTGCTGCTTGCTGAGCCTCTTACGCTTCCATACGTGTTCTGTAGATAAAGGTATGTAAGAACTGGGGAGTTCAGAATTTCAGCCTTTGGCAAGCTGTCCCACCCAGAACTGTACTCTAGGTTTAGACCTTGAACCTTGAACACTCTGTATAAATTATTTTCTAGGCAAGTTTTAATGAAGTTTTTGGACTGAACACTTCAGAAGCAACCTAATCAAAGAAGGTTTTTGTTATGTAAAACAGACATGTGAAGGGTTTTTTTAATATATATATCCTCAAGTTCCAACCTCCTGCCATAGGCAGGGACAATTCCCACTAGCACAGCTCACTCAAGGCCTCCTCCAACCTGGCCATCAACACCTCCAGAGAGGGAGCAACCACAACCTCCCTGGGCAGCCTGTGCCAGTGTCTCACCATACTCACTGCAAACAACTTCCTCCTAACATCCAGTCTAAATCTCCCCTCTGCCAGTTCAAACCCATTGCCCCTTGTCCTGTCATTGCAAGACCTTGTCAGTAGTCCCTCTCCAGCCTTTCTGTAGGCCCCCTTCAGGTACTGGAAGGGTACTCTAAGGTCTCCTGGAAACTTTCTCTTCTCCAGGCTGCAGAGCCCCAGCTCTTGTAACCTATCCTCATAGGAGAGCTGCTGCAGCCCCCTGAGCATCTTTGTGGCCTCCTCTGGACCTCCTGCAAGAGTTCCATGTCCTTCCTGTGCTGGGAACTCCAGAACTGCACACAGGACTCCAGATGTACTCTGAGGAGAACAGAGTAATATCCTGGTTTTCAGTGTGTTCCACTTTGTCTTAAACCATTGTTTTAAAGTTAGTGATGTCAGTTTGTCTTTTCTGCAATACTATTTGTGAAGATGAGTGTGTTAGGTCAACAGACATAACCTGTGCAGTTTACCACAGAAATGTTTATCTCTGTAAAAGGCAACTTGGTATGATTTTTTTTTTTTCTCCTCTCCCAATTAAGCCTGGTTTTATATTGGGATGTGTATTTCGCAGGGAGGTTATTTCCTGTAATGCATCTCAGATAAACAGGTGACAGCAAACCACAGACAAATCCATCACTAATTCTGGCATTATCAATCACTTTTGAAGCTAATGCACAAAATCAGTGAAGACAAACATTTAGCTCTGTTCAATGTGTTACTCTGTGTCAGCTGTTGATAGAGAGGGGTTTTAATGATTTTGGACGTGTCATGCTCCGCTTACAATACTGTGGCATTTCCATTCATAAATACAGAGGCATAACTTTGCATAAATGGAAGCTGTAATTATAAATGTACTTGTGGCATGTGCTGAAGTCAAGAATGTAAAGGGGGAAGTACTGTGTGCAGTTCTGGAGCCCCCAGCATAGGAAGGATGTGGATCTGTTGTAGCGGGTCCAGAGGAGGCCATGAAGATGCTCAGAGGGCTGTAGCAGCTCTCCCATGAGGACAGACTAAGAGAACTGGAGCTTCGTAGCCTGGAGAAGAGAAGGTTTCCAGGAGACCTTAGAGTAGACTTTCAATATCTGAAGGGGGCTTACAGGAAGGGTGGGGAAGGACTATTGACAAGGTCTTGCAATGCCAGGACAAGGGGCAATGGGTTTGAAGTGGCAGAGCAGAGATTTAGACTGGATGTTAGGAGGAAGTCGTTTGCAGTGAGGGTGGTGAGGCATTGGCACAGGTTGCCCAGGAAGGTTGTGACTGCTCCCTCCCTGGAGGTGTTCAAGGCCAGGTTGGAGGAGGCCTTGAGTGAGCTGTACTAGTGGGAGGTGTCCCTGCCTATGGCAGGGGGTTGGAACTAGATGATCCTTGAGGTCCCTTCCAACCTAAGCATTCTATGATTCTTTGTTTGCTGATGTAGAAATATAAGTAAGAAGCATAAGCATTCACTCTTCACCATGGAAATTAAGTTTTGGACAGTTCAAGATGCATTTTGGTTGGTGAAATAATAGTATTAGGAGGCTACGTTTTTAATATTTACTATGTTGCAATTAAATTGTGGAGTATATAAATAAGTTAGGCAGGAACAGTGTGTCTTATGTGAGAAACAAGTGTGGGAATTAGCTTGGCAGATTTAAGATTTAAAAAATACTGGAGAGTTGGCATCATTGGAGAAGAGCTTGCCCCTCCTTAGGGTTGTATCCTCAATCACAGCATTGTTTAACTCTGCTTCATATTGTCAACACCACGATTAATAATCCTCAAACTCTCATAGAATGGCTCAGGTTGGAAAACACCTTTAGGGATCATCTATTCCAAGCTCCCTGTCATGGGGCAGGGACACCTATCAACTATACTTGGCTGGTCAAGACCTCATCCAAGCTGGCTCTGCACACCCCCAGGGAGGAGGCATCCACAGTCTCCCTGAGCACCCTATTCCAGAGTCTCACCAATGCTGATAAAATGTATTTTTAACAAAAAATGATATATAGACATTCTTTAAGTTAAAAGTCAACATTGTTCACTATGACAACTACAATTTAGTTTCCAGCCCTGCATTCAGTACAGGCTTCCTTGTTTTATTTTTAATAACAGTCATTGTTTAGAATTGTTCCAAATACAGAGTGCAGAACTTGTTTGTATTTTTGCTGGGGTTGTCTTATAAAACCAAAATCCCTGTAGCATTTTAGCATATGCTTGTTATCTATGAATTTCTCTTTGGTGCCTAGATTTTGGACTAAACACACTCACTGTTCATAAACAGAAGAGATTCAGAGTGATGTTAATTAGGGGCAGGGAACTGAACTGTTGAACTGCAAAGTACTACCTGAGTCCTATTTGCAGTTCCTTGCAAACTTCTCCTGAGAAGTTGTTGCTAAGAAACATCATCCAGCTTCTCCTTTACCCTTTCTGACATGTTCAAAAGGTAAAAGAGCATATTGGGTTTTACCAGTGTTCTTAACAGGTATCTGTCTGCTCACAGTCTAACGAATGGGTAGAAAAATAGTGAATGTTGTACGGGCAAAAGAATTACAGCCCCCTGGAAACACAGTGGTTGTATCATTGATTCTACCTAAAAAAGCAGGTTTTGTGAGTCAGAGTACTGGAACAAGTCCTCAGAATGGGGGGGGTGCGGAAATTGACATGGGATTTGGGAAACTGGAAATCTAATTGGCTTGATGGCTGGAAGAATAACTGATTGACACCAAGATCACTAGGCAAAGAGTGAGCTAGCAGAATAAGATTAATGAAAACACAAGGTAATTACAACTGTGAAGAAACAACTTAGAATTTATGATGCTGCCTTGGGGCAAATCATCAGATGTGTTATCGGTGAACAATTAGGAGCTGATAAAAGTTGTCCTTGTATGTATAGGATTATCAGGCATAGTTACAGATGTGTTTCAAATGAGAGATTTATTGGACCTTTGCTGCCTGAAATATGCATGTCATGTAAACACATTGTTTATGCTAACAAATAAAATCAAATCAGTTCCTGCAGAACTCTTCATGGCAGAAGATCAAAGCTTATGCATGCTTTTCATTTATATTCTGTGAAAAGATTAATTTCATGCCTTTTATTGCATTATATTAATCAGTTTCCCTAATATGTGTGTTATTAATGAATAGTCCTGTAACAGCTGTTAAAATACTGGTAGATGAATAACGGAAGAAAAAACTTCCCTGTATGGCTAGGAAAACCTCTGCAGTTTGCAAAAACAGGGGAAAAAAAATCGTGTGTGACAAAATAGAAGTAGGAAATACTTACTACAGAGAAATTATAAGTCAGTCCCTGAGGGCAGGTGGTTCTGAAGAGCCAGTGTTTTAGGAAATCCATATCTTTATCTCTCCAATATTTCCATTCCTCCAGCATAAAGTAGAGGTCTCAAACCTGTTCACAAAAACAGTGGGAAATATACAGGAGTATATTTCAGCCAGACTTGGGATGGAATGGTGACAGAATCTAAGGAGAAAAGAGGAAATAAAGATAGTTGTGAGGTTGCAGCTTAAATGACAGAAAAACTGGTGTTAGTTGTTCTCCAAAGATGTAGTTTATTAATTTCCTTTTGATGTTTCTGTGATTGCAAAACAAAGAACTTTGTTTTGTGTCTACTTGTGCAAATACATAGTATTGTGTTTGTGCAAGGGCATCCAGAAGCCTTTGTAGGACTGGGATCTCTTCATGTTTAGTGATCATTTGCACACATACAGGCTCAAATGTTGAGTTGTAACTACACCTCATGTGAGATATAATCTATCAATGAAACAAGTAATAAAAGCTTTAATTTCATTACTGAAATGCAACAGGGACTGGCCTCCTGAAGCTTTCAGAAAGACATGCAAATTATTCCAACTTTACCACCTTCATCATTTAGCTGCCCATACTCTTAAGGAATGTGATTCTCTAACTTCCAATTATATTTTAGCTCTTAATTATATGCAAAATTATGTGAACACTAGAGCCAGTATTCATTTTGGCAAGACTGCTGCACTTCAGTTGCTTGTAATGATTTCTTTGTGAGAGGTAGACTCTTTTTACTAGCCTCAAGTTCTAAAGCTTGAATCTTGCTGCACCAGGATGTGGATCTACTCTGGCATTACAGTATAGTAGAGTGTGTGTGTGTGTGTGTGTGTGTGTGTATATATATATATATAGTATAGTGTGTAGTATAGTTCTTGTCTCATCACAAGAACTATCCTGTAGCAGTAATTGAGGTTTTATTTGTTCTGGAATGACCAAATAGATGCAAAATTGAAGACTCCCCAAACAGGACCATTGATATAGGGACAGTTCCTCAATGTTCAAATGCTGATGAGCAATCAAAGAGAATACAGAGAATTTGAAAATCACATGGAACTTGTAATTTACTTGTAACTCATAAGAGGCATAGTTTTGTTTTTATGGAAGTATATGCACAAATAATGGTAGTGGATTTCCTCATTTAGAAGAGGCAGCTATGTCATAGAACCATAGAATGGTTTAGGGTGGAAGGGACCTCAAGGATCATCTAGTTTCAACCCCCTGCCATAGGCAGGGACACCTCCCACTAGCACAGGTCACTCAAGGCCTCCTCCAACCTGGCCTTGAACATCTTTGATCACATTGGGTGATTCTGTGCTCCACAACCTCCCTGGGCAACCTGTGCCAGTGTCTCACCACCCTCACTGCAAACAACTTCCTCCTAACATCCAGTTTTGATCTCTCCTCTGCCAGTTTAAGCCCATTACTCCTCATCCTGTCATTGCAAGACCCTGTAAATAGTCCCCAGCCTTCCTGTAGGCCCCCTTCAGATCCTGGAAGGCTACTCTTAAGGTCTCCTGGAAACCTTCTCTTCTCCAGGATGAAGTGCCACAACTCTCTCAGCCTGTCCTCATAGCAGAGCTTCTGCAGCCCTCTGAAGCATCTTTGTGTCCTCCTTTGGACCCACTCCAACATTTCCATGTCTTTCCCATGTGGGGGGGCTCCAGAACTGCACACAGGACTCCAGATGGGGTCTGAGGAGAGCAGAGTGAGGGGAAGAATCCTCTTCCTTGCCCTGCTGGCAATGCTTCTCTTGATGCAGCCTGGGACTCGGTTGCTGTCTGNGGAAACCTTCTCTTCTCCAGGCTGAAGTGCCACAACTCTCTCAACCTGTCCTCATAGCAGAGCTTCTGCAGCCCTCTGAAGCATCTTTGTGTCCTCCTTTGGACCCACTCCAACATTTCCATGTCTTTCCTATGTGGGGGGGCTCCAGAACTGCACACAGGACTCCAGATGGGGTCTGAGGAGAGCAGAGTGAGGGGAAGAATCCTCTTCCTTGCCCTGCTGGCAATGCTTCTCTTGATGCAGCCTGGGACTCGGTTGCTGTCTGGACTGCACACGCACACTGCTGGCTCATGTTGAACTCTTCATCAACCCAGGCCCCCTGTCCTGGTACAGAGATCAACAAAATTAAAATGATGTATTTTACTTGATGACTCTGCAGTTTAGAACTTGCACAAAAGGTACAGATTCTTTTTAAGTGAAAGATCTCGGGAATGTGAGAAGCTAAAGTCCTTCCTTTTTCATGTTTCTGTCTTATCTTCTTGCTGTAAATTTCATTCATTCTAGGAGCTTGTGTTGAAACCTGTTTGGAAAAAAAACTACTGCTCAAGATATTTAACAAACCTTTTTGCTTCCACCTGTTGTACTTTCCCACAGCACAAAAGAAGATGTTGTGCTTCTATAGAAATCTAAATTCTGTTTTTAATGAAAATTTTGGGGGCTTTCAAGATCCTGTGATAGCAGTGGTGATAATGCAGTTGTTTACTCCATTGACTACTTGATTAATCCTCTGTTTTAATCATAGTTACAGCAATATTCACCTTCTCCAAATTAATAAACAACTCACAGCTGTTGTGCAAAATGTTTGTATAGTAATGCATATTCATTAATATTTCATACAATAACACTTATTAATTTGGTTTTTGCAGAGAAACAGCTAAATGATATTTTATAAATTGATGTCTGGCAAATAATGCAGACTTTTTTTCATGGCTGGTGTCAGTGATGTATGAATCTCCCTGTGTGTACATTCTCACTAAATACCGGAGTAAAACTGCCTTCCAGCATCTCTGAACAACATTTTAGAATCATAGAATGGTAAGGTTGGAAGGGACCTCAAGTATCATCTAGTTCCTACCCCCTACCATAAGCAAGGACACCTCCCACTAGTACAGCTCACTCAAGGTCTCCTCCAACCTGGCCTTGAACACCTCCAGAGAGGGAGCAGCCACAACCTCCCTGGGCAACCTGTGCCAGAGTCTCACCACCCTCACTGTAAACAACTTCCTCCTAACATCCAGTCTAAATCTCCCCTCTGCCAGTTCAAAACCATTGCCCCTTGTCCTGTTGTTGCAGGACCTTGTAAATAATCCCTCCCCAGCCTTCCTGTAGGCCCCCTTCAGATACTGGAAGGCTACTATCAGGTCCCCTTGAAGCCTTCTCTTCTCCAGGCTGCAGAGCCCCAACTCTCTCAACCTGTCCTTATAGGAGAGCTGCTGCAGCCCTCTGATCATCTTTGTGGCCCTCCTCTGGACCCGCTCCAACACTTCCATGTCCTTCCTGTGCTGAGGGTTCCAGAACTGTCCACAGGACTCCAGGTGGGGTCTGACAAGAGCAGAGTAAAGTGGCAGAATCCCCTCCCTTGCCCTACTGGCCACGCTGCTCTTGATGCAGCCTAGGACTCGGTTGCTGTCTGGGCTGCATGTGCACACTGCAGGCTCATGTTGAGCTTTTCATCAACCCAGACTCCAGGGTCCTTTTCCTCAGGGCTACTCTCCAACCATTCACTTCAACATTGAGGCAAATGCCAGTTGTGTATGTGCTGGGTATGAAGGGGCTGAAGAATCAAGGTCACAATCTGTAGAATATGACCCCGAGGGCTTCATTCCTTTTCCCAATAAATAGCAAAGTCTTAGACTCTTCCCATGCAATCAATTCTCAGTTTCAGATAGTGGTGATAACAATAGTTGGAAGCAGTCTGTGTTTACAGCCCTACCATGAAACAGATTTTCTTTCCTAATATATAACTTCAGAGATAAAACTGGAGGTCAGTCTGTTTTTGAGAAGGTTGAACTAGGTGATTTACAAGAAGAACATACAAATCACTCTGGTTCCATGGTTTGGTATACCAAGGTTCCGGCTTTTGAAGCCCATGGTTATTTGCCTTGTGTAGATATGAGATGCAGAGAATAATTTATTCCCTTCATTTTTGTAGCTATCTCTTACATAATTAAGTGTCACTGTTCTGGGTTCTCTTGATCTGCTACTGTTTTTGTCACAAATGCGTTTCTAGAATTTGTTGATTTAGATGCTGTTTTCCAGATCTGTGATTCAACTAACCTGCACTTTTCCAGAGGGTGCTCAAAGCTGGGTTACTTAGGCTGTGTTGTAGGCCTTATCACTGATTAGTAGGATGGAAAACTTAGCTTGTTTTCCATACAAAATACTGTGGATATAGCCATTGGAATGTGTGAAGGTTTGGGAGTTCCCCCACCCCCCACACTTTGTAAAATGACCCAGACTAGCACTCAGTCGGCTGGAAGTTAAATGATGAAGCTATATTTACAGCTTTGCACAATGTACAGCAGATATTTACACTATATACAGAATATTTACAGAAATATACAAGTAAAAGGTAATACAGCAACACAACTCCCCTCCCAGAAATCAGAAACCCCAGGAGGAGCTCCCAACCACCCTTCCACCTCCTCCCCACCCCTGTACCTTTCCCCAAGATTTGCCTTACGTGCAAGGTAAATTAGGAGGATCAGCCAGGGGGGTTAGAAGAAAAGTGGTTAGTGAGGATTAATCAGCAAAGGAGCCAGAGCCCAGAAGCTGCTAGATCCCACCAGCAGCTCCTGCTCAAGCCAAGCGACAGAGAGCATCTGACTTATCAATTGTTTTGGTTAGTATTCCCAAACAATTCTCCAGCAAGCGTATGAGTGAAGTAGACATCATGATGTTTTCCTTTCACAGCCTATAGTGTAATTTTCTCTATTAAAATATTCCAATTAGCCTCAAACCAGCACAGAATGTTTTTCTTGTCTGATACAGCTGAGAGATGGTCAACTTATGATCCTTTGTAATTCTGAGATGTTTTGGTTTGTTTTGTTGTGGGTTTTCCTGGTGTTGGGCTGGGTTTTTATTAAAAAAGGGCTGTCCTAGAAATACATTCTGTTGCTTCCTTCTCTGAGTCCTATGCTGTATTTCTTTGTCTTGATTATGAAAATGGAAAGTTTAATTGTCTGAAAAGTCTGAAGTCAAAATGTGATATTACCGCTTCCTTTCTCATCTACAAGACGTGACTGACCTATGAATTGAAATAACCTTGATCCATGTCATCTTTCCAAT
The DNA here is from genome assembly GCA_013396675.1 of Eubucco bourcierii. Taxonomy (NCBI): domain Eukaryota; kingdom Metazoa; phylum Chordata; class Aves; order Piciformes; family Ramphastidae; genus Eubucco; species Eubucco bourcierii. The sequence continues at coordinate 208,839 of VWZE01005143.1, forward strand.
ACTCATAGGTAGGTCTATAATTCTGATTACCTGAAAATCAGTGCAGTGAAGCAGTCTAAAGTTCAATGACTCTTCTCTTCTCCCCTCTCTTGGAAAAGAACAAAGGTTAGTTTGACTGAACATTTAGTGTTTAGAAACTTTTTACCTGTCATCCACGAGTTCTCAAAGGATATGTATCCAATGAGATGTTAGACACTGTCTTTTCTTTCAAGTGGCAGCGGGGAGAAGTTTACAATAGATTGTTTATATGACATAAAATTATACAGCTGAGAAAATGCATTGGGGTTTATTTTTTCCAAGCAAGCTTCACATGAGCACTGGCACCTTTAAGAATTCTTGGGTGTTGTTACCAGCCTTAAGTGGGAAGAGGACAATTATATTGGTGAACTTAATTTAGGTATAACTTGATTCTGTGGGGTGCTTAATATGTAGAATCTGTTACTCAGATCAGTGAGGGCTTCTTCAGTCTTAATTTTGGTGCTGGTTTAATTTAGTGCTACTCCAATGAACTTTTAAAAGGAAGGAAACTGTTCCTTAAGCTATTCTGCTTAATGCTCACTGAACTAGAGCAGCTATGAATGCTGCCCTGTAAGCAATCAGCTGTGGTTTTTAAAATCATAATAATTTGATAGAACAATTCCATGTTTCATGCTGAGGATATGGGCTAGCCTGACATTCACTGCTGTGAAATTTTTAATGGAATTTAGGTAGAGTTTTAGCTAGGATATTTTGGCTACAAGACAGCCCTAAAAGAGTGAAGCAAGGATGAAAAGAAATAATATGCATAAGTTGCAGCATCATTTATAGAATCATAGAATGGTAATGTTGGAAGGGACCTCAAGGATCATCTAGTTCCAACTCCCTGCCATAGGCAGGGACACCTCCCACTAGTACAGGTTACTCAAGACCACCTCCAGGCTGGCCTTGAACACCTCTAGGGAGGGAGCAGCCACAACGTCCCTGGGCAACCTGTGCCAGTGTCTCACCACCCTCACTGCAAACAACTTCCTCCTGACATCCAGTCTAAATCTCCCCTCTGCCAGTTTAAACCCATTGCCCCTTGTCCTGTCTTTGCAGGACCTTGTGAATAATCCCTCCCCAGCCTTTCTGTAGGCCCCCTTCAGATACTGGAAGGCTACTATCAGGTCTCCTGGAAGCCTTCTCTTCTGCAGGCTGCAGAGCTCCAACTCTCTCAGCCTGTCCTCATAGGAGAGCTGCTGCAACCCTCTGATCATCTTCGTGGCCTCCTCTGGACCCGCTCCAACACTTTCATGTCCTTCCTGTGCTGAGGGCTCCAGAACTGCACACAGTACTCCAGGTGGGGTATATATTTTTTCAGGAGTTTTTGGGTACCAAGTTAGGTAACCGTATGGGTTGTAGGTTCTGTAAGTCTGAACATCATGGCAACCTCCTCTGCTTATTCGTTTGGTTTTGCAGACTAATAACAAATTCAAATCTCAATCGCAACATTCTGCTATTGTTTTTTTTATACTTAAACAGCTCTTTCTTGTGTGTTTTTTGTTGCTTTGGTTTTGGGTTGGGTTTTTTTTTTAATATAATGGTTTTGTTATCTTTTCTGTTTCTCAGTGGGTTTGTGTGTTGCTGCTTGTTCCAACTGTAAAGGACATTCTGAGAGGAAAAACACATTTGATGAGATGTGTCCCATTCTTGGTAGTGTCTGTCATGGAATCAACATTTTGTTCTCATTTAACTATTAATGTAAGCATGAGCTGGAGATTTTGGTGATACTTGGTTTGTTTTGCTTAGCCTTGTTAGTCCTTTCTGTAGTGCTGTGTGCAGCCATATACACAAGGGCTTCCATCAGCACTGGAAAAGGTCTATGCCCTTGTCAAGTGCTTAAAAAGCTTTTCCTTTTCACTTTGAGGGATGTGTTATGAATTTGGAATTGGGTTAAAAAGTCACAAGTCAAGATTCTACATGCTACATTTTGTTTTCTAGATTATGTTACTGTTTTCCTCTTTTTCCTTCTCTTTCCTGTTGAAAACACAAAATCCAATAAAACTAATGAAAATACATAGCAAATGTAGAGTCACAACATTCTGCTTGTAGTACTTCAAGGTAGTCTTTTAAAAGGGAAAAAATAAGGACACTCAAAGATTATCAAATGCCTTAATTCTGGAAAGTCACTAGCAAGATATACAGAATTTACAGGGCTTTGGGTTGCTTACAACTGAAAAATTCAATGTTATAGTCAGATTTTTTTTTCCTGCTTTATTTCAACGCATTAATAATAAAGTGCCCTTGCAATTCACTCATGTTTGCATCCTCCAAATACTTGTATACAGTAAGTCCATTTAGTAATTATTTACCCAAGCTATGCATGTTATTTTTCATACTCTTCCTTCATAATTTATTCTTTCCATCTTCATAATTATTCCTTGTGCAGTTCTCTTCTTGCCTTCCAATTTGCTGGTCTCTTCCTTGTATACACATAGCTGGAAATGAGCCCATTCTTTCTGTTGTAATTATGCAGGTGTTCTATAAATAGAGAAGAGTACCTTTTTAATTTATCAGATGCTACTGCATCTTTTCAGCAATCATTTGGAAAGGGAAAATATTCCTATGTAGTTACAGCATATTGTTATAGACAGCTTGGGCTTGCAGTGTTTATCTTCCTTCCCAGTGAGGAAGAAGTGTCTCGACTTATTTTTCAGCATTTGCAAAAATAAGCAAGGCAATTACAATGAATCATTATAAAGTTTAATTGAACAAGAGGATCTCCAGGCCCCATAGATAAATAGTCCTTTTTTTTTTCTTTTCTTTCCTTGGCTTTTGTAAAAATATGTAATTAAGTAGAGGGCTCCCATCCTGCAGCTGGTTTTGATAGCTTTTGGTATCAGCAAACAAATCACAACGTTATAACAATGTGTGATCTATATACAGTAGAAAGGTGACATTTTAGATGTTCTGGCTCCAAAGCTTGACTTTTGTGACAGTTATGCCTTAAAGATTCAATGAATAATTAAGAAAAGGGGGGGGAAAAAGTCTGCAGGCAGTTAACCATTGTGACATTCAGTCAAACATTAAACAAACACCTCAAAACCCAAGCGTTATCCTTACTGCCTTATCTAACTTCAAGTAATTCACGAAATCATAGAATCGCAGAATGGCTTAGGTTGGAAAGGGCCTTAGGTTACCCAACCCAACCTCCCCACAATGCCCAGGAACACCTCTCAACTAGACTCAGCTACTCAAGGCCTCATCCAGCCCAGTCTTGAACACCCTCAGGGAGAAGGAATCCCCAGTGTTCCTGGTCAGCCTGTTCCAGGGTCCTACCACCCTTGTACTGAAAACTTATTCCTAAGATCCAACCTAAACCCACTCTTCTTCAGCTTAAAACCATTCCCTCTTGTCCTGCCCCAGACACCCTTCTGAAAAGTCCCTCTGGAGCCTACCCATAGGATCCTTTTTGGTAT
>VWZE01005143.1:212366-243892 GCA_013396675.1 Eubucco bourcierii
CTATATACAGTAGAAAGGTGACATTTTAGATGTTCTGGCTCCAAAGCTTGACTTTTGTGACAGTTATGCCTTAAAGATTCAATGAATAATTAAGAATTACTGCACCAGATGCAGTATGGAAAGCCAGAGGTGGGGGTAGATATCCTCACAAGAGCAGAGTAAAGGGGCAGCATCANCAGTCTTGAACACCCTCAGGGAGAAGGAATCCCCAGTGTTCCTGGTCAGCCTGTTCCAGGGTCCTACCACCCTTGTACTGAAAACTTATTCCTAAGATCCAACCTAAACCCACTCTTCTTCAGCTTAAAACCATTCCCTCTTGTCCTGCCCCAGACACCCTTCTGAAAAGTCCCTCTGGAGCCTACCCATAGGATCCTTTTTGGTATTAGAAAGCAGTTCTAAGGTCCCTCTGTGGTGGTCTTTTTTCCAGGCTGAACAGCCCCAGTACCCTCAGCCTGTCCTCACAGCAGAGGTGTTCCAGCCCATGGATCATCATTATGGTCCTTCTCTGGACTTGTTCCAACAGATCTTTGTCCTTATGGTGAGGGCACCAGAACTGGATGCAGTATGGAAAGCCAGAGGTGGGGGCAGATATCCTCACAAGAGCAGAGTAAAGGGGCAGCATCACCTCTCTTGGCTTGCTGGCCACACTCCCATTTATGCAACCCAGGATATGACTTGCCTTTGGGGATGCATGAGTGCACTATAGTTTTATGTTGAGCTTCTCATTAATCAGTACACCCCAGTCTCTTTCTTCAGAGTTATCTTTATCTAATTCTGTGTGGGGTTTTACCAAAACAATTCAGTTTGTTTCCTTGTGTGTGCATGGTCATATAGACTAGTAAGTCTTTGATAAAAATGAAGAATTCTGTATTTAGGTGCTGCTGGTTGATTGAAGCTTAAATTACATGAAAAAGCCTTTGTGCATAAATTCAAGGTCTAGCAAGTTAGTTTTGGTGTTTAAGAATCAAACATACCAGTTGGGACCTAGTGGAGTTCAGTGTCTCTTCCTTGTTAATTAAAGCTTTGCCCACCACCAGCTACACCCACATTGCACTCAGGGAAGGGGAAACGAAGCTAAATCACAGTACTAATTCTATGTAATACCTGCAGTGGAGCTGGAATTTTATTTGAGCTACCACAAGCTGAGAGGAGACACTAGGACAGCTTAGAGCTGTAGAGGCTGCTTAGGCTACTGGAGGATGTGGGAGCATTTGTTTTCTTTCTGCATGGAGGAAGACAGGAGATGGAACAGGGTTTGGCAGGGGGTTTTCTTTTTATAATAGTCTTGGCTCTGAGGAAGCTTTTTCATTAGAGAGATTTGCACAATACTCCTCCAACAAAACAAACTGTTTCTGTGTGGCATCTGAGATAGCAGTTGATACAGTCAATCCAGTCATTTATTGTGCTCCACGGTGCATATTCTGTTCTAGTTGATATAAAGCTTTAGAAATCACCTGGTGGTATCTACTCTTGGAAATACTGTAGAAATAAGATGTGTATCAGTAAGCCTGCCTGGTGTATGCTACACATGTTCTTCTCTACTGATATTTTTTCCTGTAGTACAATATAGTTACAAATTCTACTCTGACAGATTTCTGAATTGCTTATTAGTTAAATGGTTTATGGTTGGTGAAACACACAATTAAAAAATAGAATCTCTGTGAACTAAGGCTTTGCTTCATCAATTTTTCTAGTTTCTTGAATGAAAATTTATTATACTATTGGTGATTTATTGTCTCCTGCCTTCAGAAAACTCATTTTGTGCCAAAAGACCATTGCAGAAGTCTCCAGATCCAGTTGTTACTGCTAATACGAACCACAATTTTCTGTTTGTTTCTCGTATAAATGGTATTAAAATGCAAGATCCGTTACTGCCTCCCACCTTTCAAGAGAAAGAAAATTACAGAGGACTTTACATCTATTTGTGTGATGTGGTGGATAATCAAAATTTAAAGCTTCAAGGTCAAATGTACTTTCCTGAGTGACTCAATTACTGCTTGGTTTGATGGCAGCAGAGAAACAAGGATGCTTGAGCTTTAAGATTGCTGGGGTTTCATTTTATAACTAGAGCATATTAACAGGAAGCCATTAAATACAATTTATATGTAGGCACACTGGCTCCGTTGTGTGAGGGATTAAATAAATGTAATACTTTCCCTTTATTATTCAGTCAATAGTTTTTTTGTTTTTTTTTTTTAATTAAGTTTTGGTTAAAATGTGCATAGTTACATTGTCAAAGTGACATGTCTGTTTCCTTAAAAGCTAATTCTCTACTGGGGGAAAAAAAAAAACACAAAACCCAACAAAAACAAAAGGTGCTGTAAAGTTTATAGAGCTGTTAGTTCAGTATTAGCCATTTAATTACTTCCCCCCCCCTCCCCCCCTTTTGCACATACCCTTTATATTTGCATTCTGCTGAGCAATTTGCATGTTTTTAACTTTGCTCCTTTTAAGTTCTGTGGCTGTCGAGGCATAGATGTCTTTTGGTTAATACTTTCATAAATCTTTAAATGTGCACATAGAGATCATGGAACTATATCATTTTCCAACTAGAGAGATACATAAATAAAAATTCTAATACCAGTTCAAAATTTCCTTAACACCATGCCAGAGGGTTATCACTGGTCTTAGTATTCCATGTCATGGCCATTTTCAGAAATTAAGGTTCTACTTTTTTTTTTTTTTTTTCAACTTATGCCACTTTGCTCTGCCTTTCTTCCATTTAGTACTCTATAATTCATACCTTCACTTGTCCCCTCTGCTTCTGGCCCAGGATCTTTGCTAGATATGCTTAACACAGAGTGAAACAGTCTCTGAGTTGTGCTTCTTTCTTCAGTGTGTTGGCAGAAGCATTCTCAGTAGCATTAGCTGTATGACTTTTCTTGGCAAGTTGTTTGCAGCAGTTCTAAATCATATTTTGTTCTCACTGTCATTTGGGAACCCTAACATGAATTACTCTATTTTAAATCCCTTGGAGAAAAGCATGGAAATACATCGTAATGAATTCAAATTCTGAAATGGTCTTGCTGGCATAAAAATGTACTCAAATTTCTAGTAGACTATTAACCCAACCAGACAAAACATTAGTTATAAAATGAAGCCATCAAGGCAATACTTTGTTCTTTACACTGTTTTGTACTTTGTATAAGACTCTCCATCAACCATTGGAGGCATAGAGAGCAGGTACAGATCAACACTGTACAACTTTGCTTAAATGGTGGCTCAGATCATCTGATTACTGCAGGTGCTTCTCGTTCTGATTTTGGTGACCACATGCTGAAAAGTTTCAGGCAGTACCCTCTCCTCCTGGGCTTTGCTGGATTGCTCTTCCTGGCTTTACACAAGATTCTGATGCAGGTCCAGATCTAGCATTCCTGAGGGTTGCTATCATCCTTCTGCCTGACAGATGTATCCCCCTACTTGACATCTAATAACAATTTGTCATTAGCATTTGAGCGGTGCTCAAGCTGTAAATGTGAAATAGCATTCTCAAAGAGAGCAGTAGTAAGGAAAATACTGTGCTCGTTCTCTTTCAGCTCTGGAAATGAGAGTGTAGACACACAAACCAACAGTGCTAAAAATAAGCTGAAAAGTCTTGAGAGAGGCTTCATCTCTATAATCAGAACTGCCTGCTGCTGCTCATAATTATCTGGTATTGTATTAGTTTCTAGTGTTCTGTATGCCACATCTGAATATATCTATATGTATGTTCTTGAGCCATCTTGAGTGGGTAATAGAATTTGATATGAATAGATTTACTGTCTAACTGGAGAATTCTTATAGTTGATACCTGTATTACTTTACATTTTAAAGTAGAGTTTCAGTAAATGAGGCCTTTTAAAAGATCAGAAGGATGGCATACTTGTTTTTCCTCGCATTATACTTCCTTGCAGAGCATGGAAGGAATAGAACTAGGGAAGAGAGAAAGATCATCCCTAAAGAGAAAAACAAAATAACCTGAGGAACAGTCACTCACTATCTTCAATCCGCTTATCTGCAGTATTTCACACCCTCTAGCACAAAATACCAAACAGGTTGACTTAAAGCCATGTTTGTGTTCTTTTGATTGGTGATCACTTGAGAGCATTTGTGAAGGAAAAATATGAGGTTTCTTTCTGCATGAGGGACATAATGTCTTTGGCAAAAGATTTACTGGCTTTGTGCATTTCTGTTTGCTTGTGAGATTTTTTTTTTTTTTTATTAGCATTGTTTCTTTAATTGTTTTTTCCAAGTATTATCAAAGCTTGCCCTCAGCAAATGAGGAAAGTGAGATAACAGGTGGATGTGTTCCTCTGTTAAAACCTCCACAAAGAATCAGGAATAAAGTTTTGGAGAGTAAGTTGTCATTGCTGTACATCAGTTGGTATCAAACAAAGAAACCTTTTAACAGTTTGCAAAGCCAATAAAGTTTTTAAACCCTGTTGGTCCTCCTTTTCTCTCTAACAAAGGGAAAAAGACAGTGAAAATTCCAAACAGGGTAAAAAAGGAAAGAGCATTGAACGCACATTCCAATAACTCAATTGTTTGATAGATCTTCTACATATAATAGCTTTGTCAATGTTTTATCCTCTAATGAATGCCAGAACATTTTGGTCTGTTCATAGGCACTGCTAATAAAAAAACACCAGAAGCTCAATCAAATATTCTCTCCATTCCTTTAGTTTGGGCTAAGAAATAAAACACTGAGAGCTTTGATTGTTTCCACTTTCTTCTTGTCGCTGTTTCCGCTGACTGCGGTCAGTGAGAGAAGCGCCGATGTGGAAAGGATACCTTCTGAACGTTGGCCAGGGCCATCACCCAAAATATTTTTGTCTTCCAATAAGCCTTAAACTAGAGCCAAGATTCAAGTGAGTAAATGCTCATTGCCTTCCTGAAAATAAGCACATGCATTCTGCAGATTTCCTTCCAAGCAATTTCTTCAGCGTTCTTCTGGCACAGGGTTGTGAAGTTATCCCTAGCACAACCTACACTTGGACTCAAGTAAAGCTGTTTTAGGTTGCCCTTTTGTTTCCCACTCATCATTTCTCCAAATTATGAAGCCAATGTCCCTGATTTGAGTCAATTATCAATTTTATAGTTCAGTTATCTTTATTATTGATTTCTTAATTGATCCTGGAAGAAGTAATTTTTACATATTTTTGTAGTTAGACCAAAATTTAAGTATATTCTTAGTGTTGAGACTACAACAAAGCTTGATTCAGATTTGTTTAATGTATTAAAGTGTTGGAACGGGTCCAGAGGACACCACGAAGATGATCAGATGTCCTCTGCTATGATGACAGGCCACAAGAGTTGCAGCTCTGCAGCCTGGGAAAGAGAAGGCTTCCAAGAGACCTTAGAGTAGCCTTCCAGCATCTGAAGGGGGCCTACAGGAAGGCTGGGGAGGGACTATTGACAAGGTCTTGCAATGACAGGACAAGGGGCAATGGGTTTGAACTGGCAGAGGGGAGATTTAGACTGGATGTTAGGAGGAAGTTGTTTGCAGTGAGGGTGGTGAGGCACTGGCACAGGTTGCCCAGGGAGGTTGTGGAGGACAGAATCACCCAATGTGATCTTTGATCACGTTGGGTACTCCTGTGCTCCACAACCTCCCTGGAGGTGTTCAAGGCTGGGTTGGATGAGGTCTTGAGTGACCTGTACTAGTGGGATGTGCCCATGCCTACAACAGGGGGTTGGAACTAGATGATCTTTGAGTTTTTACCATTCTATGTTTTCCAGTAGGTGCTGGAAAAAGCAGAGCAAACATAACTTTTAACTCTTTTAAAGGATGATAAACTGTGTAATTGCATGGTCATTTTTCTTTCACCTTTACAGACTGCTTATAGAGCAGCCCCTCCTTCCAACCTGCCTAATAAGGTAGTTAACGCTGTAATTCTGTTTAAGCGTTTTAATGTAGATATCTATTTCACAGAATATTCTTCTTTCCAAAATTGTAATTAGATCTATGTTAAAAAGGAAATCTATTACAGTAGCTAGGTGAGGAAATCCATATAAACTTGTAAAGGGCTCATTTTAAATTAGCATGCCTGCCATATTCCAACATAAGTGCTAATTTGAATGCTTCAGAGGATTTTTAAGTGACCGCAAATATGCTACAGTACAGTGACTTTCACCTTACTCTTTAGTGGTCAAATTAAATTCACTGCTGTTTAAATACTGCTCTGTTGTCAGATAATTCCTTCAGCCTGGGGTATATAAGGGAAAAACAAACCCAGCCACAGAGATCTGGTCCAGAAAAGTGCATTTGTTTGTGGTGACTTGGAAGCAATACCTGTTTGAGAGAGAGTTGGAGTTCTGTTGAAATGATAAAACAGCTCAGAATTTATGCCACGGCTGTAATTATGCAAATGTAGAGCTAGGATCACTGTTCTCTGAGCATCTAACTGTGTGTGCAGCAGTTTGGATTTTCAGAAGGCACCTAACCAAGATATGGACCCAACTCCCTATAAAATCAATGTCTGTAACCTGTGTAGCTGCCTTTTTGAGTATCCCAATACCTTCTTGTTTAGCTTAGAAACTATGTTACTTGAATCAAAATATTTTAACTCAGTTAATGGACCCAAGGAAGTATCTGCCTGTGTTGGATAAAAGATTCGAAGCGGATTGGTTTTATGTAGTGACTGCAAAAGGCTCCATCGTGGCGCAGCAAACAAATCACTCACAGTTTCCTCATTTCTGTATGCTACACAGCACCAAAAAAAAAAAATGGTGTACACTTTGTGCTGCAAAGGAGCCCAGCTCTATAAATTTCATATCAGTTTAATCAATAGGAATGTTTTCTCTGACTAAAAAAATACTCTTAAGTGTTGTTTTGGAAGAAGAAACCTTATGAATGCCTCTAGCATTTAAGAGGTAGGGCTCTCTGTCCTCACGTATATTTAAGTACTTACTTTCTTTTTTTGCCTGCCTCCTATAAGCATACCATGTATTGTTCCTGGAAATCTGACTAGAGAAAGATGCTTTTTCTGGGAACACTGTTATAGAGCTGGTAATGTTGATTGGTGACTAATTAGTGTCGTTCCCAGAAGCATTATCTCTGGAAGAATTTCCGAGAAGGGACTGACAACATGGTGTGTTGGTGTGTTCCAGTCGTGCTGCTGTTCTATTCCTCCTCCCATAATTCAGAGTTAAGGCTGTGACAAATGGCAGTTATGAATTTGTTTTGCTTTTTTTCCTAACCATAATTATCTAAAGCATAGCTCTGTTCCTTTCATTCCAGCTCTTTATCATATTTTGTGCTTTTGTTACAGGAAAAACACAAAGAAACTGAACACAATATAATGGGTTTAACTGGCTGCCTGTGTGCATTACTCCTGTTCGTGCAGCATTCAAAACTGTTAAACAGGTCATGTAGGTTTGCATGTCTAATTTACAAAGATATCTGCTCATTACATGGGAGAGTTGATCTTGTGACACATCTCTAAATGGTCCGTGATGGATGAAAATACCTTCAGATAATTAGTGGAAGAATCTAAGCAAATAAAAAGTAAAGAATAAACAGCAAAAAAATCAGGCAAGCAAAACAAGCATGGCTTAAGGAAAGCAACAGTAATGAATTCCGATTCAAAATAGAGCTGGTTGGAAACTAAAAACCAGAAGATGGTCTGGGTTTTGTCAGAAAGCTTTAATGTTCTTCAGTTAAAAGTTTCAGGAACATTGCTGCCTGTGGCAAATTGCAAAGTGTTTGTTCTTCTCTGATGAGGAATAAGCTGTATGCAAGGGAGTGCACAAACACTGGGGAAGTGCCATATAAAATGAAAAAACATAGTTGGAGGTAGCTCAGTTGCATCAGCAGTGATAAAAGAAACTTTATACCAAGGAAATCAACACCAAGTTTGCCCATTCTGTTTGGGAATCGGTTAAATTAAGGACATCTTTAGGATTTGCTCTTGCACCTTGGCTGGAACTGGTTGCAGCAGCACAGCTGCCCTTGCAACACTGATGTGGGGAGGCTCAGTGGGGAGATACCTGGATAATCTACCTTGGATGAGGTTGCCTCATATTTGAATCCATTTTTGCTTTATTCAAAAAGCATCTCATGTAGGCTGGCATATAAACTGAACTCATGGTGTTCACTGGGAAGTTCTGTTGATATCTATTCTAATGCAGTTTTAGTTGCAAAACCTCTGTCATTCTGCTCTTCCCTAAGGACTCTTTTTCCTGTGGTCTTTTGGATCAGCTGTGGGTATAATTGATTTATCTGTTGCTTATTGGCAAGACTTTAAAATCAGCAGGTAAGACACATACAAGTTGCACAGTCCAGAGCTGCTCCTCCTGCCCCCATTCAAGGAGTGAATAGGATGGAATCATAGAATGGTTTAGGTTGGAAGGGACCTCAAGGATCATCTAGTTCCAACCCTCTGCCATAGGCAGGGACACCTCCCACTAGTACAGGTTACTCAAGGCCTCATCCAACCTGGCCTTGAACACCTCCAGGGAGGGAGCAACCACAACCTCCCTGGGCAACCTGTGCCAGTGTCTCACCATCCTAACATCCAGTTTCAATCTCCCCTCTGCCAGTTCAAACCCATTGCCCCTTGTCCTGGTATTGCAAGACCTTGTCAATAGTCCCTCCCCAGCCTTCCTGTAGCCCTCTTCAGATACTGTAGGGCTACTCTAAGGTCTCCTGGAAACCTTCTCTTCTCCAGGCTGCAGAGCCCCAACTCTCTCAGCCTGTCCTCAGAGCAGAGCTGCTGCAGCCCTCTGAATATCTTTGTGGCCTCCTCTGGACTTGCTTCAACAGTTCAATGTCCTCCTTGTGTTGGTGGCTCCAGAACTGCACACAGTGATCTGATATCTGAATATATTTTTATGGGTGGGACAAAATGGAACAGTAAATGTGTTTTGCAAGTACTTCTGTATCTAAACTCACGCTTCTGTTGGTATTTATACGTCAAAGAAAAATATTATTGTTCCTTATGGTTCTGCAGGCAAAGTTTTTGAGGGCATGGCATAATCATTTGAGGCTTCAGGGTATGAAGTCAGGTTTTGCCTGTAGTTCACTAAGTGCTTTTTGATTGAATAACTGATAGTTTAATTTTGTGTCAGTATGGTGGAAAATATAAAGTCTGGAGGGTTCTTTATATGCAAAACTGAATAGATCCTCAGCACTTCTGTTTGTACCTTGCTGACCTGAGGATGGAGTTTACCACCAGCAACCTCGGGAGAATATCTCATGACCATGGGGAATTTTTTTCTTTCTTGCAGGAACACAGCTTAATTGCTGAGTTGGCTTAGATTTTTTGGGACAGGCAGCTTATTAAAGAATGTAGCTATCCTTCTGTTCTCAGACATTTGCTACCAGAAAGTAATGAAACAAACCACTAAAAATCGTTGTGGAAAATGAGTTTGAATTGTCTGCAGCCTTTGCATTTAAATCACCAAGAGGCCTTCTGCAGTCTCACCAGTTATCACTTTTGCACATGTTGAGCCTTTGCTGCCTGCCAGCAGCACTTCAGTAAGTTCTGCACAGGATTTTCTCCTCAATCAATCCATTCTATGCCAGTAGTAGAGCTACTGATGTATTTTAATGAATTCTGTTTCACATTTTCCCATTTATACTGCAGTTTATATGCTGTCCTGAGAGATTTCTGTATTCATCTTATCTGGCTTCAGAAGAGTACTGGAGAATCTGGTAAATGACAGCTGCTGTGTTTTTAAATTTTGCTGCAACTTTTCAGTGAGATAACATTGCAAAAGTGCAGGAGGTTTTGATGAGCGACTTTGGTGCTGCCAAACAAATCACACCGCACCATTAATATATATGTCAAGCTGTTTTGAAACTAGTTTCCCTTTCTTACCTCCATCATTTTCAGAAAAGCTGTCTTAGAACTTCATTCAGAGCCCTGCTTTTCATTACCAGCTGGAGTTTATTAATGACTGTTTATTTTGGTGCTTTAGTTTTTCACTTCCCCCTGAGAGTGTTTGTTCCTTTCTTCCTCTCTGTCAATCCACAGTGTGTTTTATTTGTAAAATAGGTCACTGCCAACTTTAAAGAAAGTGTCCTGTATAGATCATGGAGCTCATTGATAAACTGCAAAGTACAATAGTAGCACAGCATCTTACAGAGAATCTTCTCTTTCAGTAACTGAAAATTTGATTTTACACTAAAGGACGCTAATTGCAGTACAATTAGTGCTAGAAAATCTTAGTGAGGTTTCTAACTCTCAAAATTTACTGTGATACTGTGTAGAAAATAGCAGTGCATCACACTGCAAGGTCTACACATACTGCAATTCCTCTGTGGTGCATGTCCTAGCAACAACCCATTCTCCTTCAGATCCTACAGCTTGACAGGGAACAGCATCAATGCTGAAGCCTTTTCCTGGTTGCTTTTGTTTTCTTGCACAAGTGCTTCTTGATTTTTCTGTTTTCTTTGATTTGTTCAAGAAAACCACTCTTTTTTTAAATTCTGCAGAAGGTGTCAGATGAGGGAATATTTTTCTTTATGGCTTTTGAAGAACAATCATCCCTGATATAACCCATAGAGAGCAGTCTTGCATCTGTGAGCACTGAACTTCTCTAGGTACTTTTTCTGTTTCCCTCACTTATAAGCCTTCTTTGTCCTATGCTGCATGAATGTCACACCTTTGCCCAGAGCAGGGAGAATCTTGGAGCTTTCAAGCCTGGAGCTGGAAAACCATAGCTAATAACTTCACCACTAGTATAGCTTGTTTTGCAATTGTGTCACATTTATACCACTGAAGTTTTAAAATGCTTGCATATCACTTAAGTGTTACTTTCCCTAGGGGTACGTCTAACTGATTTTTCTTCTTGCTACAACAGCACCATACAGACTGTAGTAATGGTAAATCCACCGTTGTCTCAAGTTGTGTAGTTTGTTTTCATTAGTCATTAAAATGTCTTAATCTACCTTTTTCTTCATGTATTTTCCTATCTTGCCTGTGTCCAATCAGTACAATCCAAACTGAAAGTGGCACATGAGAGGATATGACTAGTTTGAGAGCAAGAGAGAGATTGGAAGTATCATCAAGAAAGAGGCTGGAAATGTCATCATCAGATTCTGCACAAGTAAAGTATGCATGGTGAAAGTTCTATCAGGAGCATTTCAGGTCCAGTCACACCTATGTTCAAGAAACAGGATGTTCCCTAACATCAGAATCTGAATAGTAAGCATCTTCTGCAGGTTTAAACAATCCTATTCTGCATTTTGACTTCTGTTCATGTTTGACATCACTTTTGGTGGGGATTCTTCATTTGTTGTAACTTTATTGATATCATTTTGAAGTCAATTTATTGACTAGGAAGATGTTAAACTGACAGATTTGGAGACTGAATTGTTTTTCTCTGTAAAAGATATACAGGCAGCAGTTCTATTCCTGCTGTCCTAACAGATGTTGCAAGATGCAATCAGCACAGTGAGGGTGAGTGGGTCTTGATGGGCATTGGTTTCGTTTCTTTGGCCTGCTGAAGAGGTTTGGTGATGCAGTTAATGCAGTGTCTGCTGCGCCTCCATGAACAGCTCTTGGGTTACCAGTATTTGTCTAAATCAGTCTTTATTCACATAAGATCCAGTAAAATTCCATGCTGTATATCCAAATGTTTCTTTCTTCTCTGTAACAGTATAACACTGAAGGTCTTAATTTTGGAGCTGTTGCTTATTTCCAAAGGAGCGTCTGAAGAGAATGGTTTAGGAATTGTCTCTGCAGAAACTCCCATTTTTCAGTTGTCCTGTTCCTGATCTGCTGATGTAGTAAAGCCTCAAATATCCAAAGGAATGCCTGAGGGAGAGAGAGGAGTAGCATAAGTAGTCATGGGTAAGGAAAGGGAAGATTTGACATTATAAAACTATGCTGTGATATTTGGATAAAACTGCAAGCAAATTCCACATTTCACAAATAAATACACACAGATTTTTGAATAGTAGAAATATCTTTGACTACTAACAGATGGAGCACGACTGGATAAATCAGCATATGCATCTCATCCTCTGCAGCACCATGCAGGCAGGGGCATTAAGGGAAGACACCCAGTGATTCCTTAATGTTGACCATAGGTATCTACCGTAAAAGCTGAAAATCACCTGCTCATTTTAACAAAAAGCTTCAGCTTAGAGACTTATGATTGTAAGATCAAAACTATCTCTTTGCTTTTCTTTTACCCATGATATCTGCTACTTGTAGTTCATCTGTGCAGTCACAGTTTGGATGCTCTTAAAACACATCTTTCTAAGAATATTTCTCTAGTTGCATGGTGAAGCATCTTGATGTACCTGGATTACTCCAGTATGACAAACAGAAAGTAATTACATGCTTGTGGGTGTTATACATATGTGTGTTTGTTTTCAATGGAAGAAGCAGAGAACTATGAATCATTGCATGATAAATTTGTCCTGTAAACCAACTTTTGATCCTACTGGCTTCCATCTTATAAAACAAGGTAGGATATGCAGTTTGTTTCACAGCCATGTAGATATTTTAAAGGAAACTAGTTTGGAGGAATGACTCATCTGTCCTGAAATGATTTGCTGTATGAATGAAACTGCTTTCCTTTGTCCCTTCATACCCCTGAAAGGATAAGCTGGATCATTGCCACAACTGGGTGCTCATTGACATTCCCAACCAACACATCATCTCTGACACATGTTGGCCTGTGCAGTTGCTGTGACTAGTTCCTGCAAATAATTAGCCTTGCTTTCAGAAGGGTGGTGGTGTAAGAATGTGTGTGCCTTTTATTAATTTAGTAGAATGTATGTGTAAACAGCAAATGTATTGCACATCACAAATGCCAGCACATAAGGTGCTGCTCTTTCTAGCGGAAGCCTTCTGATCTCGCTGTACTCAGCAGACACTGGTTGTGCTTTGTGTGAAAGCAGGATTTGCCTCCTGTTGCTTGTCAGTAGGCCTGAAAATCCTTTATTAGCATTGCACTGGGGATCTTGCCACCAATTGACTCTGTTTTATTTTCAGCTGCTTCAGTGGAGATGAATAAAAGCAGTTCTCTGAAGTACTCTTCCACTCCCATTTGAAAGCACAGTTCTAGACAATGTATGCAACAGGGACACAAATAATCATCCTGCTTTTTGAGCCATTTGCCTTCTGTTGCCAAAGTTAAATATGTTTAAATAGTGGAAGTTACCAACTTGAAACCTCCTGTTTGTTCCTGTAATGAAGGCCAGGGGGAATTTAACCCTAATCATTTTCTTCTTCCTTGGAAGCAAATGAACCTTCTATCAGTGGGGGTGTTACTGGTCCTTACCAGTAAGAATGAACTTCAGAAAATTGCCACTCGACATTGGAGAGCATTGTGCAGATTCTACCAACATAACCAGAAATTGAAGCAGAGGCCCCAAGAGCAAAAAGGTTTAATAATGCAGCAAGTCTGTCAAGCAATTGAATTTAAATAATGCAAAACACTAGTTACTAATTACTACAAGGAAGGAATTGCAACAGAAGCTTTCAACAGTTTGTCATTCTGCTGTGGCAATATTGTGAGACTGGCTTGGTCTTGCAATATAAAATCCTGATTTCAAATCGATTTTAACAAAACAAATGGAATGAGCTGAAAACCTATTTGTAGCGGACACTTGAAAATGAGAATTCAGTACTTAGAGTAAAATATAAACTGTCTAGCTGTCTAATAATGAAGAGAAGAAAAATCTGGAATAGCTCCCATGACACAAGTAGGCTGGAATTCCAGGTGATGCTGAGCTCAGGTTGTGGACCCTTGTCCCAGCCAAGTTTGTAAAGCACAGTTGAGTTTCACTGACAAAATCCACAGTGGTGGTGTTGAGCTGTGAGTTTGTCTATAAGCAAAAACTTTGCAATGCAAGAAAACAAATAATGGAAAAGGGAAATCTTGAGATACTTAGAACAAATCTGGGGTTCAAGGAATAGTAACAATATGAAAGGAGATAAAACTCCAAAGAAAAAAACAGGGTCAGAGGGTTGCAACTCTGCAAGGCAGAGGATCAACCCACTTTAAAATCTAGAGTGGCTGACATAGCCACTCTAGCCTCATGACTGCCTGACCAGCAGGTACCTATTGGGTGACAACATCGAGCAAGGTGGTCATGCTGGTACTTAGACTTGTGGCATGGTAGCCCAGGCTGGCTTCGGTAGCTATTATCCAGAATGATTATTTCCTCCAAAATCATATCTGATCCTGCTTGCACAGTGACTGCGTTTGAAAAGAGATTATAGAACGGTAAGGTTAGAGGGGACCTCAAGGACCATCTAGTTCCAACACCCTGCCAAAGGCAGAGACACCTCCCACACTAGTACAGGTCACTCAAGGCCTTGTCCAGCCTGGCCTTGAACACCACCAGGGAGGGAGCAGCCACAACCTCCCTGGGCAACCTGTGCCAGTGCCTCACCACCCTCACTGAAAAGAACTTCCTTCTAACATCCAGTCTAAATTTCCCCTCTGCCAGTTTAAACCCATTGCCCCTTGTCCTGTCATTGCAGGACCTTGTCAATAGTCCCTCCACAGCCTTCCTGTAGGCCCCCTTCAGATACTGGAAGGCTACTATCAGGTCTCCTGGAAACCTTCTCTTCTCCAGGCTGCAGAGCCCCAACTCTCTCAGCCTGTCCTCACAGCAGAGCTGTTGCAGCCCTCTGAGCATCTTCATGGCCTCCTCTGGACCCACTCCAACAGTTCCGTGTCCTTCCTGTACTGGGGGCTCCAGAACTGTACACAGTACTCAAGTAAATGTGGCACAGAGGAGTGGTTAAAAGGTGAGGCTAACAATGGCAGTTAAATTTAACTTACAAAAGCAAAACTACAGGGCAGTTTATTTTGAATGTCTTCTATAATCGAGGCCATTTCTGTGCCAACCAGTTCCATTTTAAAGAGCATTTTTTAGCTAACATTTTCAATGTATTCTCTGTTCTTTGCTTGCTAAAGTAATGTGTGAAAAGTTTGAAACAATTATGATATAAAAATAGATGAGCACAACATTGAGGCACCATGTTAGCAGATCCTTCTAGTGAGAAGGAGGGGGTGGGAATGGGACACAGCCGAAGAGGTAGAGTAGTAAATAAAATAAAGGTATTAAATGGAGTAGGAGGATTGAGATTTGAAAGCTGGGAGGTCAGATCATACTGCATTCCTCAGAAGGAAGAAATAGCAACACTATAGGTAGACAAGGCAGCAGAGACAGTACCAATGATGAGAAAGAATGAAAAGATGAAGTGGAGGAATAAACTGTAAGACCTTTTGTTTTCTTACTTTATAGTATCTCTGTAACTACCGAGCATTAATTCATGAGAGTATTTTCTCCTCTTGAAGAGTGTTCTGAGTTTGAGTAAGGAAATATAACCCTGTTGTTGTGGGGCTAGAAGAGAGACATTGTGAAAAAAACAGATGCTAAAAGGAAGCCTGGGGTCACAACTGTCATTTTCCCACACCTCTATGAAATGATGTCTTTACCTTTTTGGAAAACACCACCTGTGCTAGATGATGTTTTAAAGGGATCTCAGGCAGATGTGTCATGAGATGGCAACTTCCTCTCCTGTTTCCAGCTGTATACTCTAAGTTGCTACTGGTTTTGCCATTTAACAGTTGCTGACAAGACTAACGGGGAGATGTGGAGTGTGAATGCCATTTAAGCCTTTTATCTTGTCTTTCTGGCGTGGGGTAATTTGCCCTGTGCATTAATTTGCAACAAGGTAAGACACAGCTTTTAGTCAATAGGGTCAGTTCTAAAGCTTAGAGCAACATTTTTCTTTTGTTCTTTAGAAAATTGTCAGTTCTGTCTAGGGACTTCATTAGGGGAGCAGCAATTTTTTTTTTTCTGTCAGTTCTTCAGAAAGAAGTTTACCTCATTACCAAATTTTTAATATGCAGAAGTGAGCAGCAAGTTTGAATAACACGAAAAAAAATAAAATAAAATTGAAGAGCCATGTGACAGCAGAGCATTTCAGTGTGCTGCACATCCTTGTGCAAGACATGGCTGAGTGCTTACAGTAGTATCTGCATTAATTACCACTACTGACTTGTTCTAGATATGTTCATTGAATCACAGAATGGTAAGGTTGGAAGGGATCTCAAAGATCATCTAGTTCCAACCCCCTGCCAAAGGCAGGGACACCTCCCACTAGTACAGGTCACTCAAGGCCTCCTCCAGCCTGGCCTTGAACACCTCCAGGGAGGGAGCAGCCACAACCTCCCTGGGCAACCTGTGCCAGTGCCTCACCACCCTCGCTGCAAAGAACTTCCTCCTAACATCCAGTCTGAATCTCCCCTCTACCACTTCAAACCCATTGCCTCTTGTCCTGGCATTGCAAGACCTTGTCAATAGTCCCTCCCCGACCTTCCTGCAGCCACCTTCAGATACTGAAAGGCTACTATCAGGTCTCCTGGAAACCTTCTCTTCTCCAAGCTGCGGAGCCCCAACTCTCTCAGCCTGTCCTCAGAGCAGAGCTGTTGCAGCCCTCTGAATATCTTTGTGACCTCCTCTGGACTGACTCCAACACTTCCATGTCCTTCCTATGCTGGGGGCTCCAGCACATGTTGTGAATGTACAGATGAGAACTACCTCAATTATATATGTATGCATGTGCATATAGTTGTAGTCTCAATGACCACAAATTTAACAAATGTGGAATTAATTGTATATTACATATGTTACAAAAAGTTTCTTTTTACCACTAGAGTGATTAATAGTAGGTACTGGTTGTTCATCATCCTGCACATGGGTGAATCTTTGCTCTGGAAAAATCTTTAGTTAGAAAAAGACTTCTGTTTCTGCATTTGAAAAGCAGTTAGCACATCCTGGTAATTAAGGTAATGTAAAAATCGATGTACTAATTGTTTGGGATATTTTTTTCCCCATTGCTGTATACGCTAATAATGAAATTCAGACTAAACTGGTTCCTAATTCAATTAGTTGTTTTGGTTGCATCCATGTGCACATTAGCTGTACATCTTCAAAATTTTTTTAATCTAAGAGGAGCCACTTGAGCAAATGAAAACCAAATTTAAACCAACAGGTATGGGAATGGAGATGCCTCATGTTAATGCACAGTCTAGACAAAAGTAAAGAGATAGAAGATCGTTGAATTTGAGAACGTGGTTGTGCCAGCAAAGGTTTGCTTCTTATTCAAAATCTTCTGCAGTCATCTTTTTTTTTTTTTTCTTTTTTTTTTTTTTTTTTTTTTTTTTTTTTTTTTTTTTTTTTTTTTCTCGCCCTGACTTGCTACTGTGAGATCATATAGTGAATTTCTAAGAAGGAGCTGTGCAGGAAGGAGCATTTCTTTTGTGTTAACTGGTACTCAATACCAACCACATCATTCCAAGACTGAAGCATACTATTTTCACTTCTCCAAAGGACCTGGCTAAAGCCACCAGGCTCACAGAATAACAAGCAAACAAAACCTCCCAAAAAACCCAAACACACACACACACTCCAAACCAGATGGCAATTAAATCAGGCTGTTAAAACGTTACTGAAGAAATACTTTTACCTCTTTGGTTTAAATGAATTGCTAGCCACAGAGTCATAAAACATTTTGGATCAGAAAAGATTGTTGCAAGTCACTCTTCCAGTAGTATGCCTACAGCAGGGCTGCCATCAAATTCTGGGGCTCTTGTCTAGACCTTTGTGGAAATGTCCAAGAATGGTGTTTCTAGAAGATCCCTTGGGGAGCCTCTAATGACACACAGCTTTAGAGAAGTTAAATCACATGGTGTGTGCAATGTTCTCAGTCGGTGGAACTGGTAGGCCAAGTAACTGCATTTTTCCACGATGTAATTTTATACAGTTTAAGTTAATGATTCTCATTGCTAGCTAATAAAAAATAAAATATCTCACTCCTTGATTTGATACTCAGCAGATGCAGATTTCTAGTTTGTTCTTACGCATTTTTAGGTCAAACTACAGCTTTCTTTTCCATGAAGGTTTGAGTCTTATTTGTCCACATGCATGAGTAAACTTCTTTTCTCTAGCCTGCTCAGAACCCTGTCCTGCAACCTCTTTCTACTCCCTCAGAACTATTACACGTCTTCATCCCTTTACCTCTTAAAAAATAAACATAAAATTTACTCTTGCAAATTTACACATTTTCTGTAATCAAGCTTGTGGCCGTTGGAGTCAGATTCCTACCTCAGGCATAAAAAAAGAAATTCAGAACAGAAAAACTTAGAAGTGGAAGCTCTGAGTGGAGAGGTGAACATATTAGGGATAGGCCATATAATAGCAGCAATATTATTTCAGTTGAGTATCAGGGGCTTTATGTCTAGAAACACAACTTGGACCTTCCCCTTGCTGTTTCCACTGCTTCTCCTGCGCTTGCTCCAGTGTTCCCCTGCCCCTGTTTTGGCTGCTGCTGCTTTTGCTGCTTTGCTGCCGATTGACCCTTTCCCCATCTTCCTTCAGGTTATTATATTCCTGTAGTAGTTGTATTCTCCCTATACTCTTATATTTAGTTTAAACTATAAGAAATACAATTTCACATTTTTTTCCCCTGACTTTACCAAAAAAAAAAAAAATTTAAAAAAAATCCATCTTGTGGTGAGTACATTCTACTGGGGGAGGGATCCACCCAAACCCGGTACAAAGCCACAAACTGAACTTTGACACTTCAGGTCATCCCATTTATATATATCACTTTTTTTCTCATCAAATCTCTCCCAGTAAGTTCATTTACTAGAATCTTACAGTTGTGCCAGGCAATATGCTTTAGACACAGGGAGGTCTCAGCTTCAGTAAAGTGAGAATCTTCTTTCTTC
This sequence comes from Eubucco bourcierii, assembly GCA_013396675.1. Classification (NCBI taxonomy): domain Eukaryota; kingdom Metazoa; phylum Chordata; class Aves; order Piciformes; family Ramphastidae; genus Eubucco; species Eubucco bourcierii. The sequence continues at coordinate 231,057 of VWZE01005143.1, forward strand.
TCCTGCTGCATGTGAATCTGATCAAATCAATGCAAAATGAGCTTCCAGTACATTTCAGAAATGTCAGGCCCTTCGGGGAATGTGGTGGTGGTTTGGTTTTTCGTATAAAAGCTACATTAAGCCACACTTAGTGTTTTCTGTTTTCATACATTAAGCTTCGTTATTTGCTGATTGACAGTCTGAGTTCTTCCTATTCTTCTCCTGCTTAATTACACACAGTCATTTTGTTATTCTTCTATAATTTCATGAGCATGCTAATGAAAGTATTGGGACTATGGATTGATTTCCATGGAGTCTTATCTTTTTTTGTAATTTAGGGCCTGTCAGCAATGAAAAGAAAACCTCCAAGAATTTACAATTTAAGACCAATTTAAATCTAATTAATTAAGAGAGGCAAGTCCTGGCATTTTCATTAGAGCAAAATTCAGAACCTTTGACTGCTTTGATTTCTTACTTGATGGTTTAGAGCTCTGCAGATGCAGACCAGGCAGTGTGCTGCAAATCGTGTGTCACATTGTCTGGTTGGATCAGGATGCACAGCTAGGGGCTAGCAAGAATATGAAAAAAATGTAAGACAAGATAGATGCACTTTACTACATACAGAAAAGAAAATGCAGAAGCTTTTAAAAGTGAACAGAGGCATCTGCCTGTGACCACTTTATGCAGTGTGCATAAACCTCCTACTGTCTAAGTGGCATATGGAAAGTCTAGCTGTAGTCCCTAAAATAAAGTCCTAGATTTCTGCCTTAGAAGCTCTGGCTGTAGTGGTTATCCTAGCAAGGAACTTAAAGAACATTTTGTGAAGGAGTAATAATTTACAGTGAACTTTTAGTCTGCTGGGATTTGGTTTGGATGGGTGGGAAAAGACTGTTGTGAAAGGAGTTGCGTCCTCCACTGCTGCTGTCTTCCTGCATCCACAGCATGTACTCTTACTGACGTAACTCCAGTGACTGCAGTGAAGTTGAAGGGGGGTTAAACTGGATGGTCTTTGATGTTTCTTCTAACCAGATGTATTCTGCAAACTGCAAGATCAAAATCAAGCCTTGAACTTGAATTTTTATTAATGGATATGTCAGGAATGGTTCTGTCACAAGTTATATAGAGCTTTACTTCCTACTTGAAGTAACCTTTGTGTCAATGTTCCAGTCCTGATACATCAAATCTATTCTGTACCACCTCTGCTGTCTGTGTGACAGACCTCTGCTGTGAAGAATGACTGGCAGAGCTGGGGTTCAGACTAAGGAAGAGAAAAGTGTGTCAAGAACTTATTGTGGTTTTCAATATGTGATAAAGGGAACTCATAAGAAATATGGAGAGTTATTGCTAAGGCCTGTAGTGGCAGGACAGGAGATAATAGTTTAAACTGAAAGATTTAGGTTGGACACTAGGGTGAATATTTTTACATGGAGGGTGGTGAGACGATGGAGCAGGTTGCACAGAGAAGTTGTGCATCCCCCTCATGGGAGGAGTTCTGTGAATCTGTGAGCACTGTAATTGTAGTAGTGTATCAGGAGATACAGGTTAGTTTGGGTCCAGTTCTCCTCAAAGACTGTCTGTGCAGATGTGTGTCTGACTGTGCTGAATTCAGGTTGTTATTCCCTAATTGCAGCATTGTAGGAGAGAAAAGTTTGCAAGGTAAATTAGGAGGATCGGCCAAGGGGGTTAGAAGAAAAAGTGGTTAGTGAGGCTTAATCAGCAGAGGAGCCAGAGCCCAGAAGCTGCTAGATCCCACCAGCAGCTCCTGTTCCAGTAAGCAACAGAGAGAGACTCCCTTATCTATTGTTTTGGTTAGTATTCCCAAACAATTCTCCAGCAAGCGTATGAGTGAAGTAGATATCATGATGTTTTCCTTTAACAGCCAATAGTGTAATTTTGTCTATTAAAGTATTCCAATTAGCCTCAAACCAGCACCTGAGCAAAGTGAGTTTAGCGTAGCTTTGTGTGCTTGTGCCTGCACACAATGAATGGAAATGTTCTGCGGGGAGTAAACTAAAGATCCAAACTATCAGAAATAAAAGAGTGCACCATTGCCTAGCAGGTAACTCTAGATGTGGTTCTGGGCGGGGTTGAGTATTAAATGCATAACACAGAAGCAGCATACAAGGTAATGTTAAGTACTCATTTGGAACTCTACATCACTAGTAGATGAGGCACAATATAGAATCATATAATGGTAAGGTTGGAAGGGACCTCAAAGATCATCCAGTTCCAACCCCCTGCTGTAGGCACGGACACCTACCATTAGAACAGGTCACTCAAGGCCTCATCCAACCTGGCCTTGAACACTTGATCAAAGATCACGTTGGGTGATTCTGTGCTCTACGACCTCCCTGGGCAACCTGTTCCAGTGTTTCACACCCTCACTGTAAATATGTGCATGTATGCAGTGTCTTCACATTAGGCAGCACTGAATAATGTGTTCTGCAGTCTACATGCTTGAACAGCAGGATGCTTTGCATTTATGTAGCACTCTGGATGCAAAAATACCCTGCAATACTTTTAAAGGAGGTTTAAGCATCAGTACCCCCACATCCCTGCTGGAAAATTACAGAACAGAAATTGAACTGCATGAGGAAGAAGTTGATGGTTATTTGAAATAGAATCCATCACCTGATACTGACTTCACTGCTGTGACATAAAGATTTCTAATGTGCAAGATGGATGAATGTTGCTAACCCCTTAGTGTGTCTTTCTTATTTAAAAAAAAAAAAAAATAGAGTAATTTTGTGCAGAAGACTACTCCAATTCTTCTGAGTTTCCTCAATGAGCCATTTTGTTCATTTGGTCACTGACAGCTTGAGACATCAACTTGTTTCTTAAAGCGTTTTTTGGGACAGGTATTCCTTTTGTGCAGCTCTTTTGTGCATTAGCAGCTATTGAGACTCATGCTATGCGCTAAGGTTTTGTTTCCCCACTGTACTGCTTTTCTCTTTAAGTGGGAACTCTCTGTCTGTTCTGGAGGTGCTAGAGAAGTCCTCACTGGGGACGTGCTGTGACCTTGGTGTTGTGTGCCATTTGTGCATCATTAAAAGATTGTAATGAAGTTCTGCCGCACACAGATTGTAAAAGGTCAAGCAGAAAGTTGGGAGCCAATGAGGTTGGGAAGAAAAATTGTGCTAGTAGCAGAGGTTGAGGGATTCATTATATTGATGCTATGGGGTTTTCAGCAGAGTAATAACTGAGTTAGCAATAGAATGTAAATCTTCTCAGCCACTTAGTCTGAGCCTGCTTCCTCTTGATTTGTGGGGATATATTTTTACTAGAGTACAGGAAAAGTCATTATGCTTTCAAGAAAGCCACTGGAACTAGTTAATGCATTGTAAGGAGAAAGACAGAAGATAAACAGAACTATATGTGGCTCATCTGTAAAAGCAGGGCACTGGTGACAGAAGAACAACAGCTGTACCAAATGAAAATGTTTATGTAAATAGTTGGTGGTGTTACACTGCATAATTACAGGCAGGCAGGCTTCAGTTGGCAGGTTATGTTTTATATATTTATATATATAAAATACATTAAAAAAAATAAACATATAGGTAGAATGCTGAGACAATAACTATAAAGGCTGCCTTCGTGGTTCATAGCTTGGAAAGTGGTAGTGGCCTTCCAGAATCATATCTACATAGAAAGGTATCCCTCAGTCCCATGGACTTCATAATTTGCCCCATTTCTCTGAAAAATATACCCTGTGATTTCTGAAGTTCTGAGGCCTTGAGTGAGCTGTACTAGTAGGAGGTGTCCCTGCCTATGGCAGGGGGTTGGAACTAGGTGATCCTTGAGGTCTCTTCCAACCTTACCATTCTATGATCAAGTTTAGGTGTTCAATTCAGCTACATTTAACAGAGCATGTACCTTCTTTGTGTTATAATTGACTTGAAACTAATTTAAGCTGTTGTGTGGAAGAAAAAAATCTGAACTCCAACTACCATGGCCTTAGAAAAATTTGGAGTAACTGAAATATATGGGACAATTTTAGTTTTCAGTTTTCTGAATGTGCTGAGTAATGCTCTGGTGTAATTCATGCCCATATGCACATAGACAAGAACTCACTGGAAAGGCTCTGGGTTTGTTTGTAATTTCATAGACTTGTTATAAAAGACTTTCCCTTTAATTGCTCTGTAAAACAAGCTTTTTTTTTTTTTTTGGTAAGTGTGGGGAAATGACCAATTTCTGATAATTCTTCATGTTAGCAACTTGATTTCTAGAAAGTGATTTCCTTAACGTGGAAGAGGCATCAAGTTGTCACGACTGCTTCAAGATACTTCTTGTTAATTACTTACATATGCAGATACTGAGAAACTAAAGCACCCCAACTGTCTCTAGCTCTCATTTAACATGGATGGAAGTCATCAAGAGTCTTTCCAGTGCTCTCAATGATCAGAGCCTGCGGTAGTCCCAGATTGTCTTCTAAAGGTTTTGCTTTTCATCCCTGTATTAATTAATCAATTTATATTTTTTAGGGAATTGCATCCGAAAAGAGGGAAACTGCACAAAAGCTGCTGTCAGTGTCACTGTTACCCGCATCTAGGCTCATCATCTCCTACGCTTGAGTGGTATAGAAAGGATCAAACCTATTACTCCTAAATGGTCCTAAAAACCTAAATGACAGTATTCATCCCTTTTCATTCCTGGCAGGTGATCTTGTAACTGATCTAATGTGTCAATTACACCCAGCTCTGAAAAAAAAGGATACTCAAAATATCTGAAGGGGGAGTGGTGGTAAAAAAAAAAGTACTGTGAGTACAACAGGTTATTTGGCATCCAGTCAGCTTCCATCAGATCACTGTAAATTACCTGTCACATTATTCCATTTCAGAACATGCTTTGTTTCTACATCCTCAGCTAAACAGTTTCATATTTGGTACCTTGATCCTGTCTCGCTTTCACACTTGCTATGCAGTTCTGTTTTGTTCTAGAAAATACCATCTCTCTACAGACTCTGATAAAAGAACTCGGAGAGGTTTTCAAAGAAAGCTTTAATCAATATTGAAGGCATATTCTTTTGTACATTGATTGTACTAAGGTGTTTTAATTAATCAGCAGAGAGTATTTTAGCCGAGGAAAAGATAATGAAAAATTACAGGAATTGTATTTTAACACCAGCTTGGAGATTTCTCTTCGCACACACACTCCAGTGCTGTGAACCTGAGACAATCCTGCTCATGCAAACCTGTTTGTTTTCCAGACTTATTCATCTGGTCCTAAGCTACATCATCCATTTGTCTCTCTACAACTGAAAATTTCAACCACCAGATTCATACTCTTTCTGAAAAATTGAAGGATCTTATACCTTGGTATGGTCTCTCTTCCTTAAGCATATTAGAGGATCAAATCATTGAAGTCTGTTGCACTGTTTTTGAGACATAAATCCATTTGGATGCTAATTTGGTGACCAAGTTTATGGGTGTTTCAAGTACTGTCTCAAGAATAAGGCTCCCAGAGGTTGTCTAATTCATTCCTCTGCCCCAAATGGGATCAACCATGCCTCTGTCACGTTACCATACATCTTCATAAACTTTCAGAGAGATGATGACTGTATTTAACTATCCTGTATTTAACTATCCTCATCTACAGATACATATTTTTTCATAATTCATACCTAAAAATCTCTCTATCTTCATTCTTATTCCTAATAATTGCCTTCAGTGAAGGAGAAATTAATTTCAGGAATCATTTACATGTTGGCAGACTGTTATCTGGTCTGTCTTTTATATCCTCTTCCTTGGTTTAAAGATTTTCTTTCACATTGTTTCTTGTCATCACTGCTGTTCCCTGAGCAATTCTCTCTCGTTTTAGTTCCTGTGTGTGAAGGTGGTGTCCAAAAGCAGAGGCAGTCCTCTGGATAAAGTCTTTTCCAGTGCTTATTAGAGCAGAAAGGATCATTCTGCTTGTCCTAGGCATGATAATTCTGTTTGTACATCTTGTTTTAGGAAAGGGCTTCTGCTGAACATGTGAGCTTTGGATAAAGACTACAATGCAGATCCATTCTGGGTAGCAAGGGTACAGAGGCCATTGTGTGGCTTTGTATCTGCTGCTTCCCTGTCGTTGCTATAGCACACATCTTCAGTTCAAAACCTGTGTAGTATTATAGCCACTGTCTTGCAGCTAAAATGAATTAATTTATTTATGTTCACTTAATCTAAGTGAAGTTGATTCCAATGGTGTCTCTGAAACTTCTGGTACTGTATTTTACTTCCCATTTGGGCTTCCAAGAGTTAAGAGTCTGAACTATGCTAGTATAACCAGCATAGTCAGGTACAGGTTTCATTATCATTACCCACTCAGCTCTGACTTCACTGTTTAGGATTCATAAGGATGAAATGAACAGAAGGCTGTAGAGAAGTAAACGTAAAGGAGTTGTTACAGTAATCAGCTGCCACTCTGTGCTTTCATATAAGTCAAAGCTCTGTGGAGTAAGTAACACCTTCTTGCCTAATTATTTCTAAATCTGAATTATGCTTGGTTGAGGCATAATGTTTGGTGTCAGGTTGTATCTGGAAAACTTCCCTGCATTGAAGAATGTAAGTTGAACAGTCATTATAACGCCTGCTATTTTATAGTCACTTCTCCAGACATACACTTGGTCTGGTAATAAGCCTTTAACTTGTATTTATCACTTCCAGTTTTGATAGTCCATTGTTTTGCTAATTAGAGTTGATGAAGTTCCATGAAGTATTATGTCCTCATCCCCACTGCAGCACCATTCCTTCAGTGAGTTACCTCTGTTACTGGCAGCACAATGGCTTTACTGCTGGGGAAAGCGAACACCTATGAAGTGTAAGCTATGTTGCCAAAAATAGCACCTTCAGAATGCAAATCACTAATAAACACCTGTGCCTCGGATTGTTTAGAATACATGTTGCTGTTTTCAGTTGAGTTTCTCACAGCCACCCACAACCACTGAAAGACAGAAGCCGCTTTTTGATTCTCTTTTTTTTTCCTCGCTCATTAAAAATGTCAGTTGTACCCAAATAAAAACACTTGGTATGCAGATTTGGGATAAATGGGAACCTGAAGCATAAACACTTGTTTGTAAAACAGTAACTTTTGTTGGAGTTCAGCAATCAGAAGATACTGGGCTTGAAATTGAAGATCATTTATTTTCATAGGTTTTATATCAGATTGAGAGTTGCAATGCCTATGGTTTAGAAAATGGGGTTTATTAGCACACACTTTGTTTACTGTGAAAGCCCATGCAATCAGGAACATTGTTTGCTCAGTAAGCAAACGCCTTAAAATTTGGCTCAATATTTTGAGATAAACAAGTTTGAGGTATGGTAGGGCACAGGAGCAAATGCAATCTACTACTGTAATGGTTATTTTTTTACTGTAGTCATAAGTTTCAGTTTAAGTTGCAACGGTTCATCGGTCGCTTTAGGAAGGAAAAGGTGAAAAATGTTTGTAGCATTGGTGTACGTTTGGTGCAGGATCTTTTCACCATCACAAAGAAATTGTACTGCTTGCAACTATATTCTCAATAGGTGCTCTTAGAGGTAAGTTGGGAAACAATCATGAACATGACGCTTTAGGAAGAATGAGGAAGCTACATACAGTTCACAGAATCACAGAATTAATCAGGTTGGAAAAGACCTCTAAGGTCATTGACTCCAACCCATCACCTAGCCCTTCTAATTAACTACACCTTGGCACTAAGTGCCTCATCCAGCCTTCTTTTAAACACCTCCAGGAATGGTGACTCCACCTCCTCTCTGGGCAGCCCATTCCAATGTCAATCACTCTTTCTAGGAAGGACTTCTTCCAAACATCCAGCCTAAACCTGCCCTGGTGCAGTTTGAGGCTGTGTCCTCTTGTTCTGTCACTGGGCACCTGGGGATGAGAGCCCAACCCCACCTGGCTCCAACCTCCTTTCAAGTAGAGAGCAATGAGGTCTGCCCTGAGCCTCCTCTTCTGCAGGCTGCACACCCCCAGCTCCCTCAGCCTCTCCTCACAGGGCTGTCCTCCAGCCTCCTCACCAGCCTTGTTGCCCTTCTCTGGACACCTTCCAGCACCTCAAGATCTTTCTTAAATTGAGGGGCCCAGAACTGTACACAGCACTCAAGATGTGACATCACCAGCTACACCAATTTAAATCTCTGGAAGCTGTTGCTGACCTCTCCAGATAAAACAGGGGCTGCTTTGTCACTGTGGCTACTGTTAAATATCACATAGTGGCCTCAATGGAATACTTCTCAGATGAATTTCTGCTGTAGCGTTCTGTTCTATGCCGAGTTCTCCATTTTGAATCACACAGACTGGTTTTGAAATCCTGTTTTTGCTTTTCAAAACCATGTCTTATTATTTTCAGAAACAAATTGTGCTAGAGATTGTGAATCTTGGAAAATGAGTGAGCTTCTATTGAGGCCAATTTTTGCAACAGTGTGTTAATGAAGCTTGAAAAAAAACCTCTCCGTTTTCATGTTGAACCATATAATAGAGTTAGCACTTCAGTGCCCAAATTATGTAAGTGACAGAGAAAGGGAGAAATCAAGAGCCCTATTCCTAAAGCAGTTGAATTAAACAGGCTTCACATCATACTGAGAATCTGTGCTTGTGTTACTTCTATTATTAGACAGAAAATTCTTTCCTGTAGGGCATTGTTAATGAGCCAATAAGTTTCGGAGTTACTCATTATGTTCCCCATCACACTCATACTCCTCAGGATCCCACCTTCTGCACCCAGCCTATCCAAACTGCTGGTCCTACTGGATTTCTGCTGAGAGGTTCAAAATGGAATGGTGTTACATTTAATGAAATTTAACAGCTTTAACTTTGCTATCACTGGTGGTGGCCTTCAGGAGATGACTGAGCTTTGAAAACATCCACCGCTCCTGGACAGTGATTCTTAGCGCGAGTCTCTTGGATCATTGTAGAGTAGAAGGATAAGGCCCTCAGCTGCTAGTGCTCACACTAGCAAAGTGCCTTACCTAGCCCTTGTGTAGTGGGAAGCTCTTGCAAATGGATGTTTTTATTTATGAAGGCTTGTCATGGTCTCTATTGAAATTTAGAGGGGTATGGCTGTGAGATGAGGTCATCAGGCCACTTATTAACTTGGCCAGAAGGAAAATAAAAATGCCTTTTGGGCCCCGTTGGCAATATTTCTTGAGCACCTGCTATTTAATCATCTCACTGCTCTGTTCAGCTTGTCAGTTATCTATATTACTGATTTTATTTAAGCATATGGCAGGAGGTGTGGTAATGATTTCTATATTCATAGTAATGAAGTATCAGCTTCCCTACGGTATCCAAAATTACTGTGGCTCAACAGCATCAGAGATACTTATGACACCAAAACCCAACTTGCAATATTTTATACCTTTGCTGCTGGCACTGAATTTCTATGTGCTTACTTAACCAATTAAAATTGGTTTATTACTTTTAATTACCTGTCTAGTTGACGTTGTTTTCTAATTAATCAAGTCAGGCTAGAATATTTTATACATGCTTATTTAGTTGCTAACAGACAAGGCAGCTCCATGCCACATTATCTACATGCAGCTAGTGCTTTCTCTCAGAGCAGCATTGTGAGAGCTGGGAGGAATGTTTTTTATAATACAATGTCAAGGGTCCTAGATCCAAACTGTGACTTGTTTTATGGTTTCAAGTGCATCCCAGGCTGTAAATAGCAATATTTGCAAAACCCCACACAAAAATCTGAGAAATTGCATTCTTTTCCTAGAAGCTGTTATAGGGGAATCATTTTGTTCTTATTTCCTTGCTGAATTTAGAGCTAAATCAGTTAAGTAAGAGGGTGCTTTGCTCAGAGCTGTGTACTTACTTCTGACAGTGCTGCTGATTGAAGAAGGCATGTGAACACCAAGCCAGGACAGACCAAGGGGAATCTCCAGGGCTCCAACCATGCGTGGATGCATGCTAAGTTACTTCTCACAGCTTGCTCATCTTCCTCTTTTGATCTCAAGCTCATAGACAGTGGGTTTCCAAATGTTATCTAAGACTTCACTTCTGGAGCTCTGGACTAAGTGCCCATTCTGTATTTCCTTTAAGTTAATGAATACATGTTGATCATTTCCCAGGCAAACCTCAAGATTAGCTCCTGCCCTGGACCTGTGGACAGTTGTCATGACAGCTGTCTGTTCTTTTTTTCTTCCTCTTCCTCTTGTGCTTTTAGACTGCTTTTCAGGAAATTCTTCTTTGATGCAGTTCTCCTCTCTCTGTGGGTTCCTTACAGCTATGTCCTCGTTGCTTTCTCTTTTTCCTCTGTGCCTCATCTTTGATTGGTTCCACTTGCAACTAACTTAAGTAACCAATTCTATGATGCTGAATCAAAACCTTATCAATCATTCTGCCATCTGTCCCAACTAACACCCCAGAAACTCCAGTGATCCTGTGTGACTGTTTAGATTTTAGCTAAATTCATCATAACTCCAAGAGAGTGTCTCCTCCTTTTTCTCCCCCCACCATTTCTTTCTCTTTCCTTCCCTCATTGCTCTTCCCTTACCTGATGAAGATGCATAGCACTATGTGCTGCATCTAAAAGCTTATTTAAAATTACTTATGAGACTTGTAAATAATAACCCTGCAAGTGTGAGATCAGCATTTAGCTGTATGGAAAGGTTTCAAGAATAATTTTTACTTTCTCCCTGTATTCTCCTTTGTTTTATTCCCTTGGTTCAAATTCTTTGGGGAAAATAGCACCTGCTATTAAGTTTAACCTGACAGAGACTTCCAAGTGAAAGTAAGTCAGAATATACTAAAACCAAAGTGCATGGAGCTGTAGGGAATGGTTTCTCTTTGGAGAGTTATTGAAAGGAAGATCACATTTCATAGCATTGCAGTGACAGACTAAAGCTGAAAGTCAGGTGAAATGTGTTCCATTAATTTTCGGTGGGCCTCTTATCTGTGCGTGTGCCCTGTAAGACAAAGAGAAGCCACAAATTCCTCCTCATTGCATAAAAAGCTTTCAGCTGAATCCTGCAGGCTGATGTGAACCTTGCTCCCAAACCTAGTAAAGCTTTTCAATAGGAGGTGAACTTGAACTAAAAGGGATTGCATCCTTGAGGAGTTTGTATTTAGCACGTTCTTTTCTAGTGTTCAGTAGGACCTTTTCAGCACTTGTGGCCTTGGTGGCTTCAGAGAAAATATTTCACACGATCATTTGTGGAACAGTGGAGGGAAACAGCCAATGAGTTTACAGAGATGAGTTTCCATCCTGACACATGATGCATTGTTAAAGTGAGTTTGCATTGTTCAGGTGCACCCTTAATACGCAGCACTCGGAAGCCTGCAGTAATCACACAAAGGAATAATGTTTATGGCCAAGCTTCAATATCTCACAGAATCCACTTGGAAAAGGGGAGGGAGGGAGGGGAAGCAATTTGCTGTGCTTGAGACACTCAGGTATAAATTGTTCCTTCCTCTTCTGAGTGACAGAGCTCAAGAAAATAGGACTTTTTCTGGAAACTTGTAAACAATAACAAACTATCATAAAGAACGTACAAACATGCAGGTGCAGTAATCTCCAGCAACAAGAATTCCAAGAGCTGACAACCGTCTGCCTTCAGAAAACTCTAAGCTGTCAGCTGCAAATTCCAGACAGCAAATTTCCCAGAAAATTTCCCATTAATCAATAGAGACAGCAGGAGACGTAACCAGTCAGAGCAGAGACTGGCATCAAGCAAAATATGTGTTTTATTTCCTTACACTCACGGGTGAGATGGGCTGAGAGGAGGTAGAACCTTCTCATGTAAAACCTTTTGAGTATAGAACCTGTAGAAGCTGAAAAAACTTCTATTTGGTGTCTCTTCATGTATTTACATATATTGAGGTCATAGTTTGAGGGAAACCCCCACCTGTTTCTTTATGACTCTTTCAGAGAATCACAGGCTGTTTAAGATAGGGAGTGTCTTGGTCTTTCCTCCACAGAAAAAAAAAAAACTCTTTTTTTTTTTTTTTAAGATCACAAAAATAATAAAAGGGTTTATTAAAGACATTTTCTTGTTGCACTTCTGGTGCCTTACTTGGAAAATAGACCTCCAGGATTATTAGCCTGGCATCATTAGGAACAAAACATTCTCTTTAAAAAACAAATTGAAACATGCTTCACGGGAATAAACAGGATTCAGCTGCGGTTGTTGGACGACAGATATGGTTCCTTTTATTGTGCTTTATGAGCAGGAAGATGTGAAACTTGTAACGTTTGCAAAGTGCTATTAAGTGAACGAGGCAGGTGGAGGAACATGGCAGAAAGGTTTTGGGGGAACTGGTTTGATCTGCTGTAGGAATATGTGGTTAGAAGTAATAGGTTGTCCATAGTTTATCAAGCTGCATTGGCAGGCAGCCTGTAGAGGCATTTCCTTCTAGCCCAACACATCAAAGGGAAAAGGAAACCACTATGACCACCCAGCAGTGCTAGGCAGGGGAAAGCCTAAGATAACACATGTGGTCGGCAAACAGGCCATTATCCACTTTGTACCCTCTCTGTGGTGTGTCCAGACCCTAATGCATAGACTTGCTGGCCACATTCCACTTGCACAAGCATGGGTGTGTAGCACTGTCTGAGGCACCCTCGGGTATCCAAGACACTGCACCCAGAAAGACAAATAGAATACAGGAGTTAGGGCAGACTCAGCCTTTTAAATCAATAGTTGGAAGCTAGGGAGGGTAATTTGCAGAGCCTGAATAAAGGCTAGACATTCAAATCCTGCCCTTCATATGAAATCCCAATCCTATAGGATTAGTGAGATTTCTATTTAAGAAGTTAGGATTTATGCTTTAGTAATTAAATGTCCTAATTTCTGAAAGGGGTAAAATTGCATAATAAACCTTATTTGCTAGCCAAAGCATGGGTTTAAGCAGCTGAAGATCTAAATCTTTTTTTT
>VWZE01005143.1:246656-265474 GCA_013396675.1 Eubucco bourcierii
GCATCTGCCTGCACCTGAAAGCCTTCTGCCCAGGGGGAAGCCCTGGAGGTAACACAAATCGTCCAGAGAGCCAGGAACAGGTCAGAGATCATCTGCCTCCTTTCCCCAGCCTGGGGAAACTCTAAAGCCTATAAGTGCTACTGGCAGCAACCCCGCCATGAGCTTTGGGTACTGTCAGATAATATTTTTGTGAGTAAATACCAAAAGCCTCTTGGAATCATTGCTTTCTGCCATAAGCAGAAAGTTGCTCCTTCTATCCATCTAGTGAGCAAGTGGTGTACTGACCGCAAGCAGCGGCACTGACCACAAAGATTTCTCTGCCAGTTTAATTGAGATCAATTAATGTATATATTTACTAGTTATTTTTAGATCCTATTATAACCTGTATATAGTTTCCATAATGATGCAAGAACCTGTTGTTACTATTATTTTGGTCATCAGGGTGCCGTGAGTTCTGAATATTTAATATTAATAAACTGTATTAATATTTTTAAAAGATCATCTCACAGTAATTAATTACACCTTCCATTACAGGCAGTCAAAGAGCCACCGATAGAGTTCAAATGCTCTTTATCCTGTGAAAATAAAGAGCCCATTTTTTTCTTGCTGTTGTACATCAGCATCTTCTATCTTGGTGGAAGAAAAAGAGGAAGGACTGTAATCTCCAGCTCTTGTTTAACCAGAAAACCAAACATTGAACTCATTAGTCTTACCAAAATTTAGCTGTATGGGAAAAAGCTGCAGTTTGCAGATTTTTGCAGACCAGACAGTTTACGCTTCAAAGTACTGGATTGTAAAGTAGCAGTTGCTCCTGTTTTGTTTTCTTTTCATTTTTCCACCACCCCATGACCACTGATGCAATGCCATGATACATGTTACCAGCGAAAGATTAGTTTTGAGAGCTGCTGGGTACCAGGCGGCTTCCACCACAGAGGAAGTATGCAGCGTCTTGCATTCGCAGGGCTCAAGCCATGAGTCACAGGACTCTTAACGCTTGGCAAGGATTGCTTCTTGACTGTTAAAATTTCTTTGGCAACAGTTGTTATACTACTTAAGTAAGAAAGTAGTAAATTTCTAGCTGATTATGCTGGTCTTTGCTTTGTTCCCCTTGGATCAAGTTGGTAATGCTCTCCCCATGACAAACTGAAGGTGCTCTCCTGTATTCTGTATCAGTGTTCTGCACCTAATGAGACCAAACACCAGGTAAACACCTTCCAATTCCTCCCTAACCCTCTGCCTCCAGCAATTCAGTAACTATGTCAGTCATTTGGAGAGTAAACTGGAGTTGATATTTCTCTTCTTTTTTATTTTGTGGATAGGAAGCACAGTTGCTATCTGCAGCACTTTCTGCAGGTAGTTTCTCCTAAGGACATCACCCCATTTTCTTTGCAAGTTACTGTTATTCTCAGAAGGGATTCAGAGAGGATCCTAGGGTCCTAGGTCTTGAATAGATACAATTTGATCTTTACAGCATGCAGTAGAAGACAATACTTTTATCATTAGCTGTGTCTTTACCCCATGGAATAACATAGGAGCCATTTAGTGTTCAGTGCTTTTGAAGGGTACACTTTGAGCTGATCATACATGTGCAAAGCTTAGGTGACAAATTAATTCCATGTATTATCTACGCACTTGACTTTTCTACCTATATCTAGAGAAAGTTGTTTTCTTAGTTTTATCTCTGGATTCCATCACTAATGTAATTTTCAACTTCCCCCTTCACCCCCCAGGAACCCCACAGTGTGCCATTAAAAGGGCAGTCCAATAATGTTTAGTATGGACAAATATCTTTTAAAATCTGAGTCTGCAGCTTCCCTTCTTGCTTTTAACAGCAAATCAAGGGGGTGTCTGCACAAAGCAGAACCACATAGAATGAGAACTGGTTTGACACAACTCGCAGTAAAATCCACAGTTTCCTGAACTTTCCTATTCAGACACTCTCTTCCTTCATTAACTCTTGAGGAATAACATAGATGATTTTTTTTTTTTTACCATTCCTATGTATCCCTGCCCTTTTGCCAGCTGTAATCTTGATCACACACTTCCAGCAGCTGTCACATGTGTGAGTCTGACTTGTAATCGATTACTATATACCATTGCTGCATGGAAGATTGCTTTACAGATTTAATGATTTAACTGGGGGGGAAGGTCAGTGTTTATAATTAAACACTGAGGTTACAGGGATTCCTTTAAAGGGGAATATGCAAGAATTAGAATATTCTTAGAATATGTTTTAGTATTCTGTTGCTGTCATTCAAATTACCGTTTTTACTGAGTTGCTAGTATGGCAAAATAGAACTGAGGACACGTGTAAATGCATGCAGGAAAGCTTGTGTGTGTATAATGTGTATTTCTAGCCTGTTACACCACACTTGATAATGGACAGTTCTCAGAGAGGCATGAAAGGCTGTAGGAAGTAGAGCTGTAAAACTTCTGGGTAAAGACGTAACTACTAGTCTGAAATTTGCCCTGCAGAACAAAACAGGCTGTATAAGAGAGATGGCTTTGTTAGGGGGTGAACTTATTAGTTATGCTACATACTTTGTAGCTTTTGAGCTTATTTACTCTGGTGTAGAGGGTGACTGTATCTTCTACATACACTGAACAGCTCTGCTGTTTTCCTTCAGGATCTGATTTTGTAGGGACAGACTAGACTGATAAACAAAAATCAGTTGTCCTAGATCTAGTTTTCTCTGTTCTGTGTGCATATGAGAGTAAGTGCTTCAATCCAAGACTTTTGATGCTTTCAATATGTGCCATGTTCATTAATGCTGAGCACAAAAATGAAAACCTAAGAGCAATTGTAAATAAGGGAATTTAAACATTAACAAAATAATTTCTGTGGCTAACACTGAGACACCAAATGTGTCTTGTACATCAGTGTGTGGTATTAAAGGCTGTTGGTGGAATTTAATGCTACAAGTTCATCCCAGAGCCTTAGTTTTCCCCAACATCTTATAACACAGTAAAACAGGATATTGTCTTCATGTACTGCAGTCTGGAAGGAACTGAGAGTATGGTAGTGTCTTAATTATTTGAGTTGCCAAATTATCCAAACTTTACTCAGTTCCATGGTTCTTTGGTATAAAAAAAAATCTTGCTGACTCCCACAGCAAATCCCTGTGTTAAACAGAGAAAATACACTGACTGTAACTCAAGAAGGCTGCTGCTTTTATGTGAGCCCATTTGGAAACCAGTGTAAATTATTCTCAAAAGCAGCTCAACACTTTTTTATGTTTGATTTTGCAATTTGTGTAGAAGAGGATTCCTCTGAATTTCAAAGGCCAAAGGTCTAGTAAAGAATAGCTTTTATTTTCAAGAAAAAAAACAGGACACCAAACTCCTGTGTACTTCTTGGAAATTCCTACTTGAGAGTTTCTTTCGTGGATTTGAAGCACAATTGATACTCTCATGTTTGCAGAATGTGTAAAAATGACCAAACACAGTAAACTTTGGTAATGTTTGAGCTATAGGGAGTGTGTTCCATAAATAATCTAGTTTAAAAACTGGAATATTATAGATTATAATAACTCATTGCATACCTTTAGTACCACCTATATGCAAGCAGTGGTGCAAGAAAACGAAAGTACATTCCTGGAAAGTATGTTGATAGAACTGATTGTCAACAACACTCAAGCCCAAAATAATAGCAAATACATCTATTAAATGAGAAGCTGCCAACTTATTAGTAAGTTATTGCCTTCTAGTATAATGACATCATATTGGTTTATCCTACAAAGAGCTCTTCCAATTAACCAACTTTACACTAATCACAATAGTGCTTTTCTATCATATTGCTTTGAATTATATTCTTGCAATGAAACTTTTGGATCTACCTTAATCTGTTTAAAAGAAAACTTTAAAATCAAGCCTACAAATCCCCAAAGTTATTGTGCGAGTGCTTGTTGGCTTATCAGCACTCAATTGTAAATCCCAGAGAATTTGAGCCAGCTTTTATTTCATTAGTGATATCTGGTTTGTATTTCATTTTGTGCACATCACTTGTAAAACTTAAGTCTCAATACTTTGCTCTTGAGGTTGATTTTTTTTTTTCTTTTCATTTCTAGCATGACTTCATAACTGAAAGATGCCAAGTGAAGCCTTGTTTGGTGTTGCTGTTAACTTGCTGCACACAAACTATTACGCTTTTACAGGAACTGAGTTTGAGCAGCAAGTATCTAATTCTGTAGAGTGGTTTTATTTTATATCAGAGTAGTAACAAGTAGCTGATATCCCTGTCTGTGCCACCTGAATGCAAAGCAACAAAAATGCAAGTCTCCATAAATTTTGGTTTGCTCTCTTACCGAAGGGTATGAAATACTTCCAGCATTTCTACAGAAACAGCATAAGGTAGAAGCACATAGTCCTGCCAAAGGCAAGGCATTCAAACTATCAACATTTGCCACAAAAACAATGGAAGGGCTGTTTTCCTATTTCACTGTCTTTACCACTCTATATTACTGCACGTGGTTTGGGATTGAAGTTTCACGTGCTGTGAAAAATCCTGTCTTTACATAACGTATGTCCTTGTTCAGGGCAGCAAGAGTTGCATATGATCTTTCATCCAAATTACTTGACTAATTCCTGAAACAGATGCAATCCCAAGGGTGTAGGTAGATCAGGGGCATGTCAGAAGATCAATATTTGAAATGCCTTGGTCTTGTTTCCAGTACCTCAATAGCTAACAGACAGGTACCACAGATACCCACTGCAAGACTGTTACAGTGTTAATGCTGTAAAGTAGGGAGAGGATTTATGTTTATAACAAGTCTGCATCTAAATAATGAGTGCTGAGTTGTTACTGATGTGTCTTGCATCCATTACTGGATGTTAGAAGGAAGTTCTTTGCAGTGAGGCTGGTGAGACACTGGTACAGGTTGCCCAGGGAGATTGTGGCTGCTCCCTCCCTGGAGGTGTTCGAGGCCAGGTTGGAGGAGGCCTTGAGTGACCTGTGCTAGTGGGAGGTGTCCCTGCCTATGGCAGGGGGTTGGAACTGAATGATCTTTGAGGTCATTTACAACCTTACTATTCTATGATTCCAGTCTGCCCATTTAGAGACGGAACAACTGCAAATACTATATAGATATTACACCTTTCAACAAACTGCCTCTTTCCTCCAGGCTTATCTGGCATTTCAGCTACAGAATAGTTCTCCAATTCCCGGATCGTATTTGGGTTGCTCGTAGCCCAAATACTCCCTGTATGCACTCTTAAGTGAAAAGACACCCTAACCAGATCAGGACCTTAACCTCACTCAGATCAGGGCTTCAGCTGTGGAATTATGACACCAAAATGACTGTTTTTTCCACTGAGAAAACTCCAAGGGGGGAGTTTTCTCAATCTTTTTTCTAGATCATGCATTCAACTCTGCTCAGAATATCACCTTCAGTGCCTAATAATCAATTCCCATCTGAGAACAATGAGACAAAGAAGCATCTTACAATGTGACTGCCAACCTGCAAAGAAACTCTTTGTAGAAAATTGAAAATATTGTAATTCATTTCCCAGCTTTTCAAAGAAGAGACTTGAAACACATCACTGATCACTAAGCGTTGTTTAAGTTGTCCTGTAATTTGAGATTCCTTTTTATGACAGATCTGAAGTAGATCTTGAGTAGGCCATAGAAAAAGAATACCATCTCTAAAATAAAAAAAAAAACCAAAACAATACCTTTCAAGGCCCAGGATGGTCTCTGTGCTGAGATTAATAAAGCTTGACAATACATTCGGAATGCAAGCAATGACTTCTATTACAAGGGGGAAAATGAAAAAGCTGCTATTACTGACATAGTCAATAGATTGCACCTCAGTGTATACTGTACTTTCTACATTTTTAATATAAATGTGTTCAGTTTCAGAGATGGGAGCATTATCAGCATTCATTTTACTTGAGGCAATAATGTAAGAAGTTGTCTGGTGTAATAAATAAATAACCTGTCTTTAAAACCATTTACTGAGATTGCTTTTCCCAAATGCTTATTTAGAGGTGCTCTGGAAGGTGTCATATAGCAAGACAGCCATGCTATAAGGACTTTATAAAATGCAGCTTCTTTACTTTACACATAAAAGAATTGTTCATGGGGTATATTTGTTCTGCTGGTCTTAGAAATAGTAGAATGGCAGCCTTGTACAGTGGTGGGATGGTGTGGTAAGTTGTAAAATGTGGCTGGAGGTCCCCCTATTTTTCAGGGGTTCTGAGGGGTCATAAAAACCTGCCAGTATGTGATGGTTTGGGAGATCCCCATACACACACACACCTTTTGTAAAATCCCCCACGGTCTTTAAAAAGCCTTACAAATGATATTCTTAGAGGAAATGAAGTCCTAAAACTTCATACTCTGTATGTCATCTAACGCCATTGAAGAAAATGGCAAATGTTAGTGTAAAGGGTGATAATTATTAATATTTCTGTATTGTGTCAACATGCAACTACTTAGAGAAAAAGAGGGACTGAAGCTCTATTTACAGCTTAGCACAATGTAGAAGCAGATAAATACACAATAGACAGGAATAGTTACAGATGTATACAAGTTAAAGGTAATACAGAAACACAATCCCCCTCCCAGAAATCAGAGTCCCAGGAGGGGCTCCCAAGTACCCTTCCACCTTCTCCCCACCCCTCTACCTTACTCCAGGGTCTGTCTTATGTGCAAGGTGAGTTTGGAGGATTAGCCAGGAAGGTTAGAAGCAGAGTGGTCAGTTAAGTTACTCTGCAGAGAGGAGAAGGCAAAAAGATTGAGACTGAGACTCTCTGATCCTGTGTTTGTGTGTATATGTGTTTGTATCCTTGCTCTTAACCATCTCAGCAAGCCTATGAGTGCAGCAGCCATCAGCAGTGTTTGCTTTTCACAGCCTATAATATCATTTACCCCATTAAAATATTCCAATTAACCTCAAACCAGAACACAGTAGAGACCAAGAATCTTTCCATCATGGCTGGAAATTGTCCTTTTTTCAGTTTGAGACTTATCTTTTTCTTCCATCATACTTTTTGGGACTTGAAACAATTGTAGAAACTACCTTCTCTCTATGTGTAGACATCCAGGTCTTCATAATCTTTGTAACACCCACTAAAAAATTACCTTCTCTGTGTAAATGGATCCTGTTAAGTAGCACTTAATTATAAAATGAGACACTTAATTCATGCTTTGTGCAATCATTTTGCTGTATCTGCTTGGCAAATACGTTCAAAAGAAGAAAAGCTGAATCTGTTTGAAAGAAGAGGGAAGGAAGTATATATTGCACAGGTAGCTTATGAGAACATAAGGATGAGAAATAATCAGCAAACTTTGAATTTCTGCTAACAATATGTAGTACTGAATGAGGTGTTTCGTGCCTGATGACTAATCATAACAAATTTTTCTTCTAAGGTGCCCAGAACAGTGGGCCTGGTGTATCATTTGCTACTGGAATGGGCTGCCCAGGGAGGTGGTGGAGTCACCGTCCCTGGAAGTGTTCAAGGCGGGTTTGGATGTGGCACTTGGTGCCATGGTCTGGTCTTGAGGTCTGTGGTGCTGGGTTGGACTTGATGATCTTTGAGGTCTCTTCCAACCTTGGTGATACTGTGATCTCTAATGCCTCTTTTACATCAGCAATGTCCTCATTTCATTGGAGTGACCCTTGGTATACACTGTTGTAAAGGAAGAAGAATCAGGCTGTAAATATCTAAGGGAGGAAAAGCATAACTGTCGTAGACTTTCAGGGATGTTAAGTACAAAATACAGGAAGATTTATTTAGAGTGACTCAGGGTTTGTAGCTGGCATAATAGGCTATAATGGAGCACAGCAAACTTAGGCTGGGTGGGAACAGTATGCTTTACTGTTCTGTGGCTTGGCTATCTGTGGCTCAAGGTGAAAACTCCATTAGATAGACATGTTTCTGACTATAGTTTAAAGAAATAGGTGGAGGTGAGGTTATAGCACTCCTAATTCTGCATTCTTCTAATGCTAGGCCTGGTTTGTAACTCTGAAAAAATCTTCCTCACCTGAGACCTTCCACTTCAAATGGCAGATTTTGAAGTTATACCTAAAAGTTTATTCTTTATTCAGCAAAGAAATTCTCTTTTCACTAGTAAGGGTGCTTTATATAAAAGTCTTTTGCAATACTTTCTTTAGGTCATACAGGGAAACCTAATTTAGAAATATTACAGAAGGCAAAACTTAGCTTTTTCTGTCATAGAACTCAGTGCTGATCTGATTGCTTTTGACTGTGATTCCAGGTTATCTACCTAATTTGACTACAGTGTTATTACCAACGTGTGTTTTCCCATGAGGAGCATATTAATTTAGTAGTCGCCCTGGGGAAATATAGACAAAAAAAAAAAANAGTACTTTCCGAGTGAAAAAAAAAAAAAAAAAAAAAAAAAAAAAAAAAAGATTAAGTACAAGAATTCTTTGCCATAATTGTATATGGAGCAGCATATACACAATAAATGACAGGCTTGTATTTGGAAGAGTGTTGAAATCAAAGTATTTTCGGTCTACACTTTCCAATATAAATTGCTCATTTCAAAACATAATGCTCTGCATAATTAGATCACACAGTTTCAGCATCTGGGCTGTCTATCAGTCTGTTAAGTAGTGTTGTGAAAGCTATGGGTAGCAGGAAACAATGGAATGAGCTGATGCCCACCTGGAGTGCTTCAGATACACGGACTCACACTCTAGCATTTCCCTTTTCCTGCTGTTTTCCTGGAACTCTTCTTCCACCTCCCCTCTCTGTGGCTCTTCCATGGGCACACCGGAGTGGTGATGACAGTTTGGATGGTGACACAGTTTCTCTCTTCTGTCTCCCATGTAACAGGGTGGCAGTTAGAAAATTCAGCCTCGAGTTGCAATTAGCGATTGCCCACTCATTTCTTCTGAAGCACAGTCATCTAACTAATGACAGCAGTTCTTCATCTGGAGAGAACATGACAGAGAGAATAGGGTGCTGTGAATCACACTGTGTACGTGCACCAAAAGATTATTTTAATTTCTAATTAAGTGACTGTGTCAAACCAGCAGACCTGAGATCCCTTCCAGCTCTTTCCTGTGTTGAAGGACAATATCAAAAAACTCCACAGCAGATGCTCTTGTGCTGCCTTCCCTACTGTTCCTTCTTCCTTTCTCTTTCCTTTGGGTTTAATCAGCAGCCAGAAGCTTAATTGCAGTAGATAGGTAATGGCTGTGGTGAAACTTAATATTGTAGAAGAATATTGAGGCACCCTTAGCATGTTTACCAGGTACTTTATAAAGATACAGAAGGTGTATAAAGAAGATAAAGAAGGTGTAGAAAATGGTAGCTTATGTGGTTGAAAAGGAACTCTATAGTTTCTTCAGTAAAGGTATCCTTTATCAGGTCATGATGTTCCAGTTCAGGGCCACAAGCTACCCGGGACTGGAGGACAGCAATGCCACTTACTGCTTTTGAGGAGGAAGAATGAAGATACTACACGCTGATTGGAAGCATAAAGGGAGCTTCTCTTTACTAGTGCATATATGCAAAAGACAACCAGGCAGAATGAACACACCACAGGCTAGGCCAAGTCTATGGGACTAAAACCATCTAGAACTCTTCACCTCTTCCACCACTCAGCAGGCCTGAGGATGGGCCAAAACTGCATTCCCCAGCTTAGCTCTCTGAGGCCTCAGCAGCCCACAGGAGGCAGCTCAAAATTCCCTGCCAGCTGGGAGCCATCTCCCACACATACACCTTGAGATAAGCAGGGACATGTGCTCTTCCCAGAGAGAGAAGTGAAGGGAGGAAAGGCAGGGAGGAAGAGAGAAGAGAGAGCACCCAGGCACTGTCTTATAAACTGTTGTGGCAGTTTGGGAGTTTCCTGCCTCTCCAGGAATTCACCAGACTAACTCAGCCAGCTGGAAGGTGAGGAAGGAAGGGGTATTTATAGCCTGGCACAACTTACATGCAGATATGCACACCATATACAGATATTTACAACTATATACAATTATATAGAAGTTAAAAGTAATACAGAAATACAAAACCCTTCCCAAACAGCAGAATCATAGAATGGTAAGGTTGGAAGGGACCTCAAAGGTCATCTAGTTCCAACGCCCTGCCATAGACAGGGACACCTCCCACTAGTACAGGTCACTCAAGGCTTCCTCCAACCTGGCCTTGAACACCTTCAAGGAGGTTGTGGAGCACAGAACTTCCCTGGGCAACCTGTGCCAGTGTCTCACCACCCTCACTGCAAACAACTTCCTCCTAACATCCCGTTTCAATCTCCCCTCTGCCAGTTTAAACCCATTGCCCCTTGTCCTGTCATTGCAAGACCAAGAACCACCTGGGAGGGCTTTCAAACCAACTCCCTTTCTTTCCACCCCTCCTCCCTTATCTCAGAATCTCTTACATGCAAGCAGTGAGCCTCGGGAAGCCAGATAAGGCATTAGAAGCAGTGATTAGTTGGGGTTACTCAAGTCCAGGCAGAAGAATTAGTGAAGCAGGTGGCGGCTGGACGGAGACTGACTGAGTTCTGTTTATGTTCCTTGATTTTATATCTCTCAGCAGAACAAATGAGTGATACAGACATCACTGTTATTTTCTTTTCATGGCCAATGATCTAATCTCCCTCATTACAATATTCTAATTAGCCTCAAACCAGCACTGCTATGATACCAGAAAGTGGAGTAGAGTAAGACTGTTACAACATCCAGGAACAAGCAGGTCTGTCCTCTAGGACAGGACTTCATCTCTGTAGTTTTTTTTAAGGGAACTTGGGACCCCTCAAACTACCACACATGAAAAAGAACTGAAGAAAACCAAGTTTGGACTGCTTATGTTGAAAACCTCATTTTGTAACGTAATTATTTTTTTTGTCGTTGTAGTTGAAGAACAATTTGCCATTAATCCTACATACTGTTTTCGCTTAATTCCTTTAGTTTGTGGGTGTAGCTTTGTTACCAGTGACAGAACTTTAACAGACTTCAGGTGTGAGTTTCAAGGATTGCTACAAATCCCTTAACCTCTTGGAAGCAAAGTGTGAATGAAGGGCAGCTTCTATTCCATCAGAGAACTGAAGAATTGAGCTTTTTGAAGTATAGATCTATTTATTTCTTAAAAAAACTAAATTAATAAGCTCTGTTGAAGATGTTTTTACATAAAAAATTTCTGTGTATATATACATACATATACACAGAAATATATATTGTATATATGTGTGTATGTACACAGAGATACATATTGTATATATGTGCGTGTATATAAGTACACAGAAATATATATATCATGGATATGTGTGTATATATGTACACAGAAATATATGTGTGTATATATGTACACAGAAATATATGTATTGTGTATATATGTACACAGAAATATATGTAATGTGTGTGTGTGTATATATATATATATATATATATGAAAAAAAAATTTTAGCAAAAAAAATGGATGATGTTTTAATACTCTGCTGGTTTTTGCCGTCATGCAGGCTCAGAGAAAATTCCTGCTTATCTAATTTTACATACCCTGAAAGCAGTTTTGAAAAATTGGAGTCATTGAGTAATATCTTTACTAGGGCCATAAATCAGAGACTTATTTGCATGCAAATGAAAATTCAAACCGAAGTGCACTAAGAAGCAACAGTGCCCTAAGTTAAGGATCAACATTAAAATATGACCCCAAGTTTTCACCCTGAAGTAAACCAGAAATCAGAAGCTATCTTCTTTTGGAAGATATGTTGTCTTTGTTGTTGGGTTTTTGTTTGTAATTTTAACTCTGAGCGCATTCTCAGAAGGATGAAATTATTCACTGGTCTTTGAGGTAATGCCTGTAAACAATTCATTAAAATCTTATCATTGATAGTATCAAATACATGAAATATTCAGTAGATAAATCACATCAACGAGTCATGGTTGGAACCTGTAGTGATGCTAATTCCCACTGAGATGTGGGATAAAACACACTGCAGAGAATGGAAGTGAACTCTGTACTTTCTGTTAACCATTTTTTCAGTGTCGTTCAAAAGAGGCAATGGTGAGTTTTGAGATAAGAAAATCAGATTTGTCTAAGAATGATATTGACCTTCTTAGAAAAAAAGCCCCCAATGAGTTGGAACAAGGTGGGGAAAAAAAACCTCAGCACTTTAAAACACTGTAATAAATTCTGATATTGGCAGGGTCACCATTGGAGCACAAATACACAAGTGGCCATTTAAGAGTTAAAACACTAAACTAAATCTTAAGCTGCGGTGGTCAAGGGAAAAGCACATAATTAAAAGGTCTAAAAAAGGAATTCCACCTACAGGGAATAGATGAAAAAGCTTCCAGATGAAACAAATTGGGAGGCTGTAAATGAGCTATCTAATTTTTATTAAAAGAGATAGCGATTTCCCCTATGGTCAGCAGATGAAAAAGGACTGTGTGCAAAGTTTTTAGAGACAGAATGTATTATTTAGAACAGTCCCTCCTTTTAATTTTTCAGTCTCTAAATGAGAGTGTTACTTTAATTACACATTTGCTTCTTTCAGTGAAGACTTCTCTCTGGACTCCAGGTTTGGGAGTTGTTTTAACCTTAGCTCCTTTGTGCAGTCTTTAAGCACCCCTGTAGTGCTGTGGACTCTGCCTTACTTAAGTAAGCACTGCTGAATCTTTGCAGGGCCTATGGAGTCAGGCTGAAGGTAGATTGGAAATGCATACTACAATCCATATAAGCAGACATGAAGGCTATCTTTACATAAATGAAAGATCAGTTATTCTTATTATTAGCTGAGTACATTTATTGGCAGGTTAGTATCATTACTGCTTGATGTTATATCTCCATTACAAAATCTGTTCCTGTATGTGTAGGTCATCCTAGTAGTTTCAATGAAATTGTGTTTCATAAAATCATAGAATGGTAAGGTTGGAAGGGACCTCAAAGATCATCTAGTTCCAATCCCCTGCCATAGCAGGGACACCTCCCACTAGTTTAGGTTACTCAATGCCTTATCCAACCTGGCCTTGAACACCTCCAGAGAGGGTGTTTTTATGGTCCTGTTTAATTTGTCTTTGTTAAAACATTGGTGGCACCATCCTCTGTCCTGAGTGAAGGCAGAGATGATGTCAACAGGTCTAATGCTTACAAGGTTGCTAAGAGATCTGACCTGGTGGTGTTGAGTTGACAGTTGGATTTGGTGATCTTAAAGGTCTTTTCTGTCTGTTATGACTCTATGATTAGCAGATTTTTCTTTGACTGGCCAATATAGCCTTTCTCTGACCCCAAGACAGGTCCTCTTAGAAAAGAGATGTAGGTCTATGGGCTCTGAGATATCTAGAATTTAATGGAGGAAGGAAAAAACCAACAAACACACACCACAAAACAAAGTAATACTGAAACTTAATTATACTAGAAGTAATGTCATCTTTTCTTTTATGTGTTTCAGTATCTTAATCTTTAACCAGAAAGCAATTTGAGGCTTTCTCCACCTTACTCCAAACTCCTTTCCTGCCATGCAATCCTTGGCTTTTCTTGCCTGGAACTTTGAACTGATGCACCATGTAAACAAGGAAAATGCAGAGTCCTAAATTGGTTCCTGTTTGAGGCAGGAAAGTGGCTTGGCTGCAGTCGACCCCTGCAGTGTTTAACAAACTGCTATGATTACTTCAATTGTACCTAGCTACAGGGACCACTTCAGGTTCCCAGATTAGTCATGTAAGAATAATTCAAATGATGCCATCTGAATGGAAAAGGAATCAGAAGAAATCCCCATCAGAAGAAATGGGAGAAGAGTCTAAAGTTCAAAATGGAGATCAGTAAGGAGGAAACTGCTGAAGAGGAGAGGGAGAGAAGGGAGATTGTGACATGCTTGTGAGAGAAGGTCTGTTGCTGGCAGAGAGCCGACTGGTTGCTAAAATAAAAGCTTGTTTTGGAGTGGTACAACAGACCAAAAATATTAATCTTCGGTCTGTTTTCTGGTTGAAGTTAATTTCTGTATGCAAAACTTCTGTCCTGCTTCTGTGTCTGATCATCATTATTTTAATTTAATTTCTTTCTGAGGCCACTCTATTAACTTTTCCATAATTCTTCTGCAGCTCTTCTCCAGAAGCAGAGTATCACTATCTACACTGTCTGACTATGGCCTTTGTGCAACAAAGAGTCAAAATCTGTGAACTGGGTACATTTGCCATACTAAGGGGAGTGATCAGCCATTTTAGAGCCTGTTGTGTTGGCCACCCTTAAACATCTGCAGAGGTGCACCCTAAAAATTACATGAGACATTCTGATCACAGGCTCAGCCCACAACTGTGGAAGGAGTTAGAGATTCTTGAAGGAAAAATGCTTAACATCAGTTACTCTTTAAGAGGTTTAAGTCCCCTGCAACTGTACCTCTTAAACAAAGAAGAATCTATATAGAAGTAGTAAAATATGGACTTTGTTTTGTTAGTGTTCTGGAGAGATTACATTAGTGCATATTTTATATTTTCAATGTATTACATAGTTAAGTTTTGTATAGCCACCAAGGATATTATAGTAATGTTTCAGAGGCTAAGCTCTCAGAAGTGAGGACAGACAGTGCCACTGAATGTGACATATTGTGTCCATTTGCTGTCTGGTTGCAGCATGCAGGAGAAAATCTCAGTTAACACAAATGATACCCTTCTATATTCCCATGAACAAGGCCAGAGTATTGGATGGTACATCAGATCAGTAATGTGTACAATCACTGGCTTTTAATTTAAGGATGTGATTCTTGCAGACCTGCTTGTGATTGTTTGAGATTGGTGGGAATGAGAGTAGATGATGATGTTACAGAAATTAAACAGCCTCAGTTTATTCTCAGCTAAGCTGTGAGGTGTAAGAGATGTCAGCATTTGAAGGTTAATAGGTTTGATTTCCAACATTTTGCATGTAATCTTTAAATTTTTGCAACTGTATGTAGTGCCACCACACAATTATCTTCAATTCAGACTGCTCTGAGGGGTGTTCAAGGGAGCTGCTAAACTACTATTAATATCTCACTGAACCTGCTGTGTGATTTAGGAATGACCTGAATTTTGCAGTTGGTCAAGCATTAACCGTAGGGTTCAGGTATTGAGTGAATCAGTATTCTAGGCCTTGATGAAATAATCTGAGGAGAATAAGATGGGTTTGTTGTGACAGTGTCCTTCTTCCCACTTCGGTTTGGTTTTTTTCACATCACAGTACACATGTGCTTTGACAGGTGAACTGTTCCATTATTAAGACTACTAGGGAGAAATTAACAAAAGATGTTAATTCTGTCATCTGAGGTGTATTAATCTGGCCAGATTGGAAGACCTATTGAGTAATTGATGACAAAATGCATACAGTGCAATACAACCAGCGGCATTAGTTACATCCTGGGACGGAAAGGAAATTGCATTTACAAGACTAGTCATTGAGCATAGAATCATAGAATGGTAAGGTTGGAAGGGACCTCAAGGGTCATCTAGTTCCAACTCCCTGCCATAGGCAGGGACACCTCCCACTAGTACAGGTCACTCAAGGCCTCCTCCAACCTGGCCTTGAACACCTTCAAGGAGGTTGTGGAGTACAGAACTTCCCTGGGCAACCTGTGCCAGTGTCTCACCACCCTCACTGCAAACAACTTCCTCCTAACATCCCGTTTCAATCTCCCCTCTGCCAGTTTAAACCCATTGCCCCTCGTCCTGTCATTGCAAGACCTTGTCAATAGTCCCTCCCCAGCCTTCCTGTAGCCCCCTTCAGATACTGGAAGGCTACTCTAAGGTCTCCTGGAAGCCTTCTCTTCTCCAGGCTGCAGAGCCCCAACTCTCTCAGCCTGTCCTCACAGCAGAGCTGCTGCAGCCCTCTGATCATCTTCATGGCCTCCTCTGGACCTGTTCCAACATGCATGCACTGCAAAAACTTCTCAGATTTCTTATTAATAATATCATAGTAATGAATCTGGATCTATTGGTTAAAATATGAACATGAATTTAGAAAATAGGAGTCTGTGCTCAAAATGAGGGATGTAAAACCAATCATTGCTCATTAGAGCTGCACATCCCCTCACAAAAGGACCAAATATTTCCACACCTATTATGGATGTGGTCTGAAGCGTTCACTCTTCCTTGATGGCAGCCCCTAATACATGTAGTGAGAATGCTGTGCAATGTAATCATCAAATAATTAAAGGCAGCATTGTGCAGAGTTGGGTACCTGTTAGAATTTCAGCTGTGAAATACTCGAGTCAAATGTAGTGAGGCAGGCAGAACTTAAATGAACAGCAGAAAAGACCTGTTTCTTTTAAATCTCTTAAACAAAAGGCTTCAAAAATACCATGTGAGTCTTGTTCCATTGTAATTAGAGATGAAACCCAGGGAATGCTGATTGACAAAAATAATCAGTTGAATCTAAACCAAAGCAAAATAGCATTGAAGCTGCATTCCCACAGATCAGATTATCATGAGCAGTTGCCTTTTCATACACATTTTAGCCTCGTAAGGATATTCCCATAGGCTAGAAGTGTTTTCTTTGTGTTCATGCCAAATTGTGTGGCTCTGCTTAACAAAGTGAGGTCATTTATGCCATGGTTGTTACAAGCTGTTAAAACCCAAAGTGAAATATTTAGTAAGTTCATTTTGCAATTGGCAGAAATACCATGGGCTGATAAAAGTGGTGATCGTCAGCAGCTGAAAAATAAGAAAAGAAAAGGCTTGGGGCTTTAATGTATGTGAAGAAGAGATGTATCAATAATGTAGAGTTAATTTGGCTAAATATGCATTTTAACACCAATCTAAGGGAGAGAACAGTTGTCAGAGAATTCTTGACTATTCTTTGTAGTTTCACAAAATGGACTGGCTAACAAGCAAGGAAAACCATACAATTATCTTCCTCCTTTTTCATTTCACCAAATACTGAGTGACCTCTTCAGTGGGCTACTCGTTCCTGTGTTCTGGGTTTATTTGTTTTGGTTTTTTTTTTTAAGGGCAGGATAAATTGGACAGCTGAAGTTAATAAAAAACTCAGATTTGACAAGTTTATTTCCTCTGACAAATACCAAATATTTCTAGCGCTTGTGTGTTACTTTCAAGCTATTACAGGTGCAGCAGAGGTGGAGGAAGAACTTCACTTAATATTGATGATTTTGACATAGAATCATAGAGCGGTAAGGTTGGAATGGACCTCAAGGATCATCTAGTTCCAACCCCTGCCATAGGCAGGGACACCTCCCACTAGTACAGCTCACTCAAGGCCTCGTCCAACCTGGCCTTGAACATCTCCAGGGAGAGAACAGCCACAACCTCCCTGGGCAACCTGTGCCAGTACACAATTAGACTTTCAGTCAGAAATACATTTCCTTTCAAGCACAGTAATTAAACAAGCAGCAGAATTATTAAGTTGGCAAATAAGAAGTTAAAAAAAACAAAAAACAAAAAACAAAACCAAACAAACAACAAACCACCAAAAACCCAGAATGAAAACTTCTCAGGAACTGAGAGAAAGTGGAAGGTTAAGACCTGGGCTATGGTCTAGAAAGGGTTTGTAATTGCATTGTTGTCTCGTGTTGACTGGCTGATTGAACAGCCTTGGAGGTGTCCACAAGCTGACAGGCCAGGGAATTGGAGTTAATGGACAGCTAATATCATGATTGAATGGTAAAAGTGGAGCCTGATCTCTTTGAGGATGGAAAATCAATAGTCTATTAAATTTGTCAGGATGACAGGGGGAGAAAAAAGCAAAAGTCTGCTCTATTTGCTTGCATTAGCAGGGCTGCTCTAATTAAGCACCCACCTTGAGATGGAGGGGAACCTGGAGAATTGAAGCAGTAATGAGATTCAGGCTTGAAGTAAATGAAGTAATTGCAGCATAAGGCATGCTGACAGACAATTACACCTCTTTATCAATGCTGTTTCTTTCCAGAAATAAAATCTCATATGGCAGCTATAAAATAAGGCTGAGCCTGATGTGGTCATAAATCTTACTGTAGCTTGTGGTTTTGTGAATTGTTGTTCAAGTCATTCTGGGGTTGTTTTCACAAAAACCGCATTGGCCAATGCTGAGCTTTCTACATGTAAGTTTTTGCTCCTATGAGTATGTGACTAGCTTAGAATTACTCTGCATCAGACTTATGCTCTCACTAGTAACTACTGATACCCAGTGCGGTGCTCCTGGCTAGCTGATGGCACAACATATCTGAGTACATGCCAAGCAGTTCAGTGGCACAAAGCAGGTCTTATTCTTCTCTTTTTGCTTCTTGCCATCAGGTGGTAACTAATCTACCTGATTCAATGTGCACATCTTGCATCCAAACCTGACAGTAAATATGATGCTTCTGTCATGGGCAATGTAAAGAATGAGTCCACATTCACTGGAGTTAAGTGCCGCACAAAGCTGTTCATTTGGGTTAAACCTGACTTTCTTCAGGGCTTCAGGTGACTCTTCAGTGCTTCAGGTGACTCACAAGCATGTAGATGTGTAGTATTGTTATTTCTGTTACCTCTTTCCTGATCAGTGAGGTTGAGCAAGTGCAGGGCTTTGGGCTCAAGAGTTTTTCTGGGAGAATAGAATCATAGAATCATAGAATCATAGAATGGTAAGGTTGGAAGGGACCTCAAGGATCATCTAGTTCCAACCCCCTGCCATAGGCAGGGACACCTCCCACTAGTACAGGTTACTCAAGGCCTCATCCAATCTGGCCTTGAACACATCCAGGGAGGGAGCAGCCACAACCTCCCTGGGCAACCTGTTCCAGTGCCTCACCACCCTTACTGTAAAGAACTTCCTCCTAACATCTAGTCTAAATCTCCCCTCTGCCAGTTTAAGCCCATTGCCCCTTGTCCTGTCATTGCAGGACCTTGTAAATAGTCCTTCCCCAGCCTTCCTGTAGGCCCCCTTCAGATACTGGAAGGCTACTA
>VWZE01005143.1:272266-298306 GCA_013396675.1 Eubucco bourcierii
GACTTCATCATAGAAAGCCACTAAATTTGTCAGGCAAGATCTGCCCTTGGTGAAGCCATGCTGGTTCCCACCAATCACCTCTGCTTTGTTTTCCATTTGCCTTAGCAGGACTTTCAGCAGGGACAGTAGGCACAATTCTTTCCACTGGCCTCACTGCATTTCAGGTAATGCCTGTAGCTTTTAGTTTCCATATCAGTTACTCAAAGCCTTATCTGGGAAGGTGGTTTTTATGTTTTTATGGGTGTTATGTTTTTATGTTTTTTATGTTTTAATGGATATAAACTGGTAGAGGGAAGATTTACACTAGATGTCAGGAGGAAATTCTTCACAGTGAGGGTGGTGAGCCACTGGCACAGGTTGCCCAGGGAGGTTGTGGCTGCTCCATCCCTGGAGGTGTTCAGGGAAAGGTTGGAGGAAGCCTTGAGTAACCTGTACTAGTGGGAGGTGTCCCTGCCTATGGCAGGGGGTTGGAACTATGTGATCTTTGAGGTCTCTTCCAACCTTACCATTCTATGTGCTTGCTGGTTTGTTGGGGTTTTTTTAACCCAAATCCTAGGTCATGAAGTTCAACTGACATTTTAAAAAAATACTGCTTTTAGATTTAGATCTCTCCACTTGTGATGAGTGCAAGCCAGTTTGGGTTGTAAATAATACCAAGCATTTCCATTTCCAGTACTTGAAAGAGAGTAATAAAAAAGATCAGGTTATGAGTGACAACTTAAAACCTTACTCACTAGGCTGAAAAGGTTATAAAGGTACAATTTAATGTGTCTATACTCCAAAATATTGAAGCAGGATATAGATAATTCTAGTGGCTCCATAAACAGTGCTCTTCAGGCTTTTTTTTTTTTTTTTTTTCCTGATGCTACAGTCATTGCAACTATAAATTCAAACTAGACTGTGTCAAAAGAACAATTACAGCTTGTCACAAAAAAAAAGAAAATTTAGACCCATGTCCTTTTCTTTATAAATTATTAGACATATAAAATGTGTTATTTTCCCCTTAAATTTTAAATTCATTTAATGTCAAGTTCCCTGCTGTCTGGTTATGTGGTTTTATGCACTTTTTAAGGACTCACTCAGCTAATTTTTGCTTCAATTCAAGGAAAAGTTCTTCTTGAAAACAAGGCAAAGGAGAGGCATCTCGAGCATGCTGACCAATTTGTGTTTAGGGTCATAAATCACATTCCATTAGGCATATTAGAAAACAAATTGTTCTTTTCAGAATATACTTTATGGAATATTAGACATGATGCAGCATAATGGAGCTAAATCTCCGGCGAATGTATTTTGTGTAAAATGGATCCAATTTGTGTTTAAGGAAGAAAGAAGTTAACGTTCTCTTCTCAGAGTGCATTCTGCAATGCAATTTATTAGCATTTCATTCGTAGGGACTGGAATTTTTCCAACTGCATTCAGTCAAGATTATCTGACCTTGGATTTGAGTTCAGATAATAACATTCTTCCCAGCTCTCTGAGTGTATTGCTGTGGTCTCTACATTTTAAACAGAGATTATTGATTTGTATAGGTTGGGAAAAGAGTATCTAAAAGCAGTTCGCTATATATACTGAAGAATTGGAAACAGATAATTCCACTTGTTTCCCAAAGACCCAGCTTCTTTTGATATTGCACATACTTCAGTGTTATCTTCAGTTTGTAGCCTTAATGAATGCTTTATCTTAGGCAGTACAGTGCAGAGCATAAGTGGTGTTGGCCTTGGAGGGCTTTTTGACTTAATTTACTGGATGCAAAGCCTCTCTTTCCAGTAATTTATTACGTTTCAAAACCGTCTCAGGGAATATAAAATGTGTACCTGAGGCTAGCTTTTATTTATTTCCCATCACTTTTTGAAACTATTCTATTTTCTGGCATGAAAAAGTAAATATGAGACCCCCCTTTTTTCTGTCCCCATCCCTTGCTCCTAATGTCACAATGTCCACCTGGAGACCAGTGCCAAGTGATGTCCCTCAGGGGTCAGTGCTGGCACCAGTGCTGTTTAACATCTTTGTCGGTGACATGGACAGAGGAATGGAGTGCACCCTCAGCAAGTGTGCAGATGACACCAAGCTGTGTGGCACAGTTGACTTGCTAGAGGGCAGGGATCCATCCAGAGGGACCTGGACAGGCTGCAGAGGTGTGCCCAGGCCAACCTCATGAAATTCAGCAAGGCCAAGTGTAAGGTCCTGCACCTGGGTAGGCACAATCCCAAGCACAACTCCAGGCTGGGTGGTGAATGGCTGAGAGCAGCCCTGGGGAAAAGGACCTTGGAGTCTGGGTTGATGAAAAGCTCAACATGAGCCTGCAGTGTGCATGCAACTCAGACAGCAACCGAGTCCTAGGCTGCATCAAGAGCAGCGNAGGGGGTTGGAACAAGATGATCCTTGAGGTCCCTTCCAACCTTACCATTCTATGATTCCAATATTTAAAGCACAAATAAAATCAGTATGATCATATATTGATTTGTATCACATTTGTGTGTGCTGCAAAGCGCATCGCAGGCTAGAAGTCATGGTAAGCTCCAAAAATAATTTGATGGCAGATTACGCTAAGTATTTAATCACTCAAAAAACCCCAACCCTAACAAATGCCTCAGCTGAATCTCTCATACCAAAATTGATTCTCTTGCACCGCATTTCAGACTTTGTAATCTACGTATTAAAGATCTGAAGCAGTAAATGAGGAGGTAACTGCAATGTAGATAAATGAATGAACATTGCACAGAGAATTTTAACCAGATTTTTAACTAATTATTTATTCTCTACTGTGCATTAGAAATGAGCAAAACCAACTGCATGGAAATACAGGATTTTGGATGGATTGTTTTTGTGCAACTGGGAGCAGAGGATGCATATCTGCATTTATTTGCATCTCATATTTAAGTTGCAAGGTGTTTTGGCAGGGTTTCTCATTCATTAGGCATTTCTTCAATGCTTGGTCTAAGAGGATCATCGTCTTGGTTGGGAACCCAACCCCCTCGGTTGGGATGTCAAAAATAAAGCAAAGGAGCATTAAAATATCTCTGTAAATATGAGAATTTCAAATTGCTTTTACTTTGTTTGTATTCCTTGTGCAGTGAAATCCTCACCACAGTGCCTGGCTAGCTCTGGTCATTTTTCTACCCAGCTGGACAAATGGGGTAAAAACCCAGGTGAAAAATCAGTGCTGTAAATCTCCTTTATCATTTCTTATGAAAGCTAACCCTACAGCCCACAAAATGTATGTGCTTTACTTCACATGCCTAAGTCACCCTCTTGAAATCGATGGGACTTCTGAGGGGCATGGATTTAAACAAGAGCATCACTCCTGAACGGGTCCTGGATCAAAATTTATGGATGCACTGCGTCTGTTTCACGGAGGGATTTTGGCCACCAAAGCACATGCTGGTTCCTGGATTTCAACCTCGTGCCAGCATGTCTGGCTCACTGGTTCAGTCTGTGTGATGTGCTCCTCTGCAAACTGGGTGAGACAGGAGGAGGGTAGGGGATCTCCCCACGAAGCCCAGGGAGGTTGTGAGTGAAGATGCCGAGTGGAAAGAGAGCCCACAGCACAGGAAAACCAGGGAGATGCTGAACACAGCTGGGAAGAGATACTCCCCAGCACTCTGGATGAGAGAGGGGAATTTTTGGGGGAGCTCAGGGAACAAGCAGTGCTTGCCACAGACCAGGAAGCTCCACCAAGCATGGCTGGGAGAAATAGACTGAAAAGGCAGAAGAGGAAAGGGGAATTATTTCTTAAAACCACTTTCCTGTCTTCTCTGTATTTTCTGTCTTATCTAATAGAATTTCTCTATCATAAAGAGTTAATTATTCTGGTTCTTACCCTAATGATATTTTTTGCCTTTTCAATTTCAAGAGACTGCCTTTTCTGTGAACTCATTGTAAGGAAAAGATCTAAGCAGATTTGCCTCAAAGCTTTAGCCAACTTAAAGTCCTATTACAAGCCATTGAGGTGATTTAAGTTTATTACTTCAGGACACTATTTGCGAGGAAAGTTAGTCCATGCTGCAGTGCTTTGCTGAGTCCGAGCATCCCTCTCCTTCATTCCTGTCTCAGTAGTTGATGGGCAAACACTATGGATGCAGCTATAATACACACTGGTATTTCAAACTGCAGTTTAAGGATATAAGATTTTGTAATATGGATTTGGTTTCATCTGCTTAGGTGACCCCTGGCATGTGTACCAAATTTAGCTGTGAACTTTGCTTTTTTTTTTTTTTTTTTTCTTTTAATACATAAAAAGCCCAAAGTGGTTTTTTTTTTTTTTTTTTCATGCTAGCATGAGCCTCATCTGGCACTAGTTGGTACAAAAAAAAAAGTCTCAACATCAGAGAACTGAAGTGTGGGGTTTTTGGTTTTTTTTTTTACTTCCAAATACTATCAGAATGAACACTAGGTCCAAAGGTTCTTGTTGAAAATAATTCCTTAAATAATCACTTACCTGGAAGGCATTTGATCTGTATGATCTGAATGAAACTGCTGATAACTTCAGAGAGACAGAAAACTGTGTTAAAAATCACTTTCTCCTGGGGACTGAAGTCCTGTCACTCACTTGGTGGATTAGAGGCTTGGCAGCTTGCCAGCCCATCAGAGGGTATGTAAGTTCTTTGATGCCAATTGCATTAACTTTCCTTTACTAATGTGCTACATAGCTTGGAAAATAAAAGAATGAAGGTCAACATACCAGTACGTACCCCTGATATTCAAGGGCTGCTCATAATGTGTAGGAGAGTGAAAATACTTCAGAGTTCAAGCTGCAGGCTGAGTGACCTTCTCCTGTGCCCAAGGTCCTGAGATTTTGTCCTCAAGTCTCTAGTGCAATGAGTACTTGTCAGAGCCCTGTCCCAGGATGCAATTTACTTTGAAATTCCCAAATAGACACAGTTTGCCTTCAACCACGACGGCCTGTTATGTGTGTGCCGGTGCTGTGGGCTATGAACTTGCTGCTGAGCGTACCCGCTGCTCAACTCTACTCTCACTCTCCCAGTTTCCTTCCTTCTGAGGGCCATAATACATAGGAATCAGCATAGCTCCTGGGGAAAAAACTGGGTTTCTGACTGATGTGAGTGCCTTCACACAAAAAGTCTACTTCACCTACGTCTTCTCCCGTGGGCATCTTGCCATAGCGATGCGTTATGGAGACGGATGACAGACCCATGCGTCTGCTGACTTACAGTAACTGTAGTACAGCAAAGACACTACACAGATGATAGATGACCAGATGACTGTGTTTGCAAGGTAATTAATTGCTGCATCCTTCTTACTCCCTCAGAAACAGGGAGGAAGAATCAAACCATTCCTGAAAGCATCTGGAGTTTGGTACTTGCTGGGAGGTGGAGTTTATGTAT
Source organism: Eubucco bourcierii (assembly GCA_013396675.1). NCBI lineage: Eukaryota > Metazoa > Chordata > Aves > Piciformes > Ramphastidae > Eubucco > Eubucco bourcierii. Next base: position 277,612 of record VWZE01005143.1, read on the forward strand.
TGGAATAAAATGCAGAAACAGCAATTAAGTCTAAAAAATCATCAAACCACAACAAGAGAACCATAACTTAAATGTATCTAGGATAGATTTTGATGTGGAGAGGCATGAATCCAACCATGAAAGATTTAGAGCCCTCCAATCTAACCTCCATCCTACCCAGGGTATACCTGAGAGATTTCACATCTTTACTTGTTCCTCACCCTGGCCATCATCTTGTACTTTTTGCACTGTGTATGCTTTGGAAAGCCTGGAAGACTTCTGCACTGTTGCTGACACAGTATCACAGCCCTTAAATTCACACTTCATGACTGAGAAGGAGTAAACTGTAACTCCCCAGGTAGCAGTTGGCATAGAGTTTGACATCAATCAGCTTGTAAAACGGGTAGATTGACACTGAAATCTACCTTGTGACTAGTAAAACAACTAGAGGAGCATAAAATTGTAGAAGGGAGGGAACCTTTTTCAGATGGAATGATGAAAATCCAAGAGGTCATTTTGGTCTTAAACTGTTTTTGGTCCAGAGCGAGGAAGGGTTTTATTTTAACCTCTCATTTCTCATTTTTACACAGTAATAACCTCATCAGGGAGAGAGGCTGTAAAGTGGGGAACAATTTGTAATACTTCCCCATGACTGCCATGTGCTAAATTTGCCCTTGTAGCTTGAAGTGTCTTTGGTTTTAAGCCATTATAAGGGGGATAGACCTCCCAATAAATTCAAGTGCCAGCTGCTGCACTTTGGCCACAACAACCCCATGTAGAGCTACAGGCTGAGGTGGGAGTGGCTGGAGAGCAACCAAACAGAAAGGGATCTGGGGGTGCTGATTGACACCTGCCTAAACATGAGCCAGCAGTGTGCCCAGGTGGCCAAGAAGGCCAATGGCATCCTGGCCTGCATCAGCAATAGTGTGGCCAGCAGGAGCAGGGAGCTCATTCTCCCCCTGGACTCTGCACCACTTAGGCCACACCTAGTGTCCTGTGTCCAGTTCTGGGCCCCTCAATTTAAGAAGGACATTGAGGTGCTTGAGTGTGTCCAGAGAAGGGCAATGAGGTTGGTGAGAGGCCTCGAGCACAACCCTATGGAGAGAGGCTGAGGGAGCTGGGATTGTTTAGCCTGGAGAAGAGGAGGCTCAGGGGAGACCTTCTTGCTGTCTACAGCTACCTGAAGGGTGGTTGCAGCCAGGCGGAGGTTGCTTTCTTCTCTCAGGCAAGCAGCACCAGAACAAGAGGACACAGTCTCAAGCTGTGCCAGGGGAAGTTTAGGCTGGAGGTCAGGAGAAAGTTCTTGCCTGAGAGAGTCATTGACTGCTGGAATGGGCTACCCAGGGAGGTGGTGGAGTCAGCGTCCCTGGAGGTGTTCAAGGTGGGTTTGGACGTGGCACTTGGTGCCATGGTCTGGTCTTGAGGTCTGTGGTGATGGGTTGGACTTGATGATCTTTGAGGTCTCTTCCAACCTTGGTGATACTGTGTGACTGTGTGAAAGCAAGGGAACTCTGCTGTGCTTTTCCCTCACACTGATGATAATTAATGCTCACAAAACAGAGGCAAGGGTGAATGTTGGGGTCAGCCAGATGTTGAGAAGTTATCCTGGGACCACTAGGGATGGGGTGAAGGATGACGTGAGATGAGACGAGCAACCACTATCCATAGGATCCATCCAAGATCACCTCTTTATTGAACATGAGTATGCTCTTACACACCTCTTAACAGACTATGAGGGTTAGCTCATTGTTATGCACTTGGCCCAAATCCTTAAAGGACAGGCTATTGATATTAACCGATTGGTTTGAGTCCTTAAAGGGTGAGCTGTGAGGGCACCAAGTTGGTTGGCTCATCACTACCTGTTTAGATGCCCCTTGTTTTTGTTTGAACCCTGTTGTTACTCATTCCTCTGGAGGTAGCTTGCAGGTGGTGTCCTTGCCCTCAGTGTGTCCTCTCATAGAGACTGTGAAACTCCTTAGCTTACTATCAGCAGCTAGCACTGCTTGGATTGCTCACATGTCCAGTTAATACAGAATGTTTCCCTACAAGCAACACTGTACCTTGATAAGCTTGCAACCTTCTAAGACAACTCTCATTTCTTGCCAAAATGAGGGTTGATTATGCAATGTTATCTGACATAGAGTGAAGAAAAAAAAATATTTTTTTTTCAGCTTTAAAGTGGTGACAACAAGAATATGTAAACACTGAAGGGAGAGCATAATTGGTCATTGAATGAATGAGACAGATGATGGATGATATAAAGATTAAAGTTCAAGAAGTGCTGGAGTAATCTTTAATTGCCTAATTTTATCCCTTGTGAATGAAGAAATCACTTCAGTGGTGGGAAAGGATGAATTGCACATAGAATAGGGATTTGGCCCAAGATGAAATACAGAGCTGTACACAGACCTGGATCTCTGTCTTGCAGCTGAGATACACCAGTAATCACTGTGTGCAGTTCTGGAACCCTCAGCACAGGAAGGACATGGAAGTGTTGGAGCGGGTCCAGAGGAGGGCCACAAAGATGATCAGAGGGCTGGAGCAGCTCTCCTATGAGGACAGGCTGAGAGAGTTGGGGCTCTTCAGCCTGGAGAAGAGAAGGCTTCGAGGGGACCTGATAGTAGCCTTCCAGTATCTGAAGGGGGCCTACAGGAAGGCTGGGGAAGGATTATTTACAAGGTCCTGCAATGACAGGACAAGGGGCAATGGGCTTAAACTGGCAGAGGGGAGATTTAGACTGGATGTTAGGAGGAAGTTGTTTGCAGTGAGGGTGGTGAGGCACTGGAACAGGTTGCCCAGGGAGGTTGTGGCTGCTCCCTCCCTGCAGGTGTTCAAGGCCAGATTGGAGGAGGCCTTGAGTAACCTGTACTAGTGGGAGGTGTCCCTGCCTATGGCAGGGGGGTGGAACTAGATGATCCTTGAGGTCCCTTCCAACCTTACCATTCTATGATTCTATGAATAGCAAGGGAAAAATAGTAAGTCTTGTCTGCAGGTCTTGGAGGTTTTTTGCAAAGAGTCAGGCATGTTTGGGTGACTGCTTTTGCTTCACACGTACTGCTTAGGTCTTCTCTAACTATCCAAATGTTCTGCTCATTTGCAGAGCCTCTGACATTGCAAGGTACTGAAAAAAAAAATAACCTTGAATGTGTTAGAGGATAATTGCAGGCTCTTGTTCATCTAATTCACAAGTAAATATGTTAGGATTATTACAAGGCATCAGATACACTTTTGGTTTTGGTTGTTTTGTTTTTTTTTTTTATTCTGCTTTTTTATCACCTGTAATTTCCAAACTGTTCTAGTAATGATATTTAATTTCCTTTGTTTGAGATCCTGACTTAGGAGAGTACTTGGAGATTACTGTAAGGTATGTGTTTGTATGAAAAGGACAGATAGACATTATGTGGGCTATACTTAGGATTTTGTGATACTCCTGATGATAAAATGCTTTCTGGAGTTGCTTTTATAACTTCTGTGCTGTATTTGTGGTGAAACGCAGAGCAGATCTTTGGCTCAGGCTGAATTAAATGGAAAATTGGAATGATATTTAATGCAAATATAATTCCAGAGGGGAGAAACTGTTTTGCTTACATTACATCCTAAAATTCTCTCTACGACAAAACAATTTCAGCCATGTATTTTGGCACGTGGATTTGGAAAATGACACTATGGAGAGGCAGCTTTCTTCAGCAATGTCTGTTTTATAATCCTTGTAGGACTCCCTCATATTTCACAGAATCACAGAATTAATCAGGTTGGAAAAAACCTTTGAGATCATCCAGTCTAATCTACTGCCTAACACCTTTCAATTAACTACACCTTGGCACTAAGTGCCTCATCCAATCTCCTTTTAAACACCTCCAGGGATGGTGACTCTGCCACCTTCCCAGGCAGCCCATTCCAATGCCAATCACTCTTGCTGGGAAGAACTTCTTCCTAACATCCAACCTAAACCTCCCCTGGTACAGCTTGAATCTATGTCCTCTTGCTCTGTCGCTGGGTGCCTGGGAGAAGAGCCCAACCCCATCTGGCTACAACCTCCTTTCAGGCAGTTGTAGAGAGCAATGAGGTCTGCCCTGAGCCTCCTCTTCTGCAGGCTGCACATCCCCAGATCCCTCAGCCTCTCCATGCAGGATTTGTGCTCCAGGCCCCTCACCAGCCTTGTTGCCCTTCTCTGGACACATTCAAGCACCTGAACATCTTTCTTATGTTGAGGGGCCCAAATTTCACACAAGTCTGGTAGATACTTATTAGAAATCTAGTTTTGTATGTTTTCTATTTCATTCTAGTTTTGTATTACATTGCCCTGGGGAGGGTGGAGGGAGAAGCCATCCAATCATCAGTAGCTTTGTTAATTTTGACTCATATTACAATAGTAGTCATCTTCCAAAATTTGAGTGTTGGTTTTTTTTACTACACTGATTTCTTTTTTCTGTCCTTTACACCATTTCACACTTTCTCACTCAGACTCTAGTCCTATAATTACTTGATTCCGAAAGTGGCGTAAGCAAAGACCTGAAAATCTTCATGGACACAGCAGGAACAAATGCAGGAAAGCTTGGATTTTCCATCTACTTTTGCCAGTAATGGAGTTTCTTTCCAATCTACCCTAGGAGATTTCTCTTTCCACCCTCGACCCCCTCACTACTCCTCATTGCAACGATACGTTTCACAAACTCTTACGCTTTAACAAATTCTTGTAAAAGAGTAAAAGTGCTTAGACATGAAGCAGAAGTGCCTGGAGGCAAGATCTCTCTGTTATTTGGGAGGTAAACGGGTTTACCCCTCTTAAAGTAGCGATTAGCAAATCTGTTACCATTTAACTGCCCTATGGCTAAGGCAATAGAATTACAGCTTACTGGAAACCAGAAATATGCCAATAAATTTGCTCCTCATAGTGGCACTGAAGTCATTAGAAACTTTTTCTTTTTTTTTTCTTTTTTTTTTTTTTTCCTGTAAGGTGAATGTAGCTAAAGTAAAAATGCTACATATACAACTGCACTTGAAATAGTCACGTACAGACTGAGATGAACTAAAATGGAATCACAGAATCACAGAATGGTTTCGGTTGGAAGGGACCTCAAAGATCATCTAGTTCCAAGCCCCTTTCATAGGCAGGGACACCTCCCACTAGTACAGGTCACTCAAGGCCTCCTCCAACCTGGCCTTGAACACCTCCAGGGAGGTTGTGGAGCACAGAATCACCCAACGTGATCAAAGATCACAGTGGGTGATTCTGTGTTCCACAACCTCCCTGGGCCACCTGTGCCAGTGTCTCACTACTCTCACTGTTTTACACACCAACAGTTAATATGTTAGATTATAAACCATACTATTGCTAGTGGTTTTCTTTGAGTTTGAGCCAGTAGCAATGGGTATTAGGAGACATCCAGAGAACAGAGAGGTGGGAACAGAGGTGCTCTAAAGCTACAATGAGAAGGGGGAATTGAAACAGAGGTGACAAGACACTAGAGGTCAAGGGCTGTGCGTGCTGGAGCACCGGCAGCTTACGCAAGGTTACCAGTGTGAGGGTATGTGGAGAAAGGAAATAAAGGAGTGAATAAGAAGGCAGACTGTGTGGGTGACAAGGCTGAGGCTGGGAAAATAAGAGAAATAGGAGCCATGGGGACAAGTGGGGGACATGAGCATCTCCCCCTGTTGCCACAGTTTTTTGTGCAAGAACGCGACTGGGTGAGATCGTTTCACTTCACACTTTTTCTAAGGAGGAAGGGCAGTAAAATAATAATGCTCTCACTGAATTGGAGTTGAAAATACAGAAGGGTTGTATTTAAGGATGTGCAAGCTAGGCAGGGCATATGTGAATCCTTAACACCTAGTGCGGATACAGGCTATAGGAAAATCACCCCTCAAAACTTTCCCTTCAACCAAACCACCACCAAAACCCCTGAGTGCTCATTGTCTCCCATTCAGGCCCCAAACAGGCCAAAATTCACTGCAGGCTACTGGCCTACAGGGTACCTCCTATGTGATTATCCAGGGAACATCCCTCTAGAGAGGCAGGGATAAAAGAGAACGAATCATCCCTGCTGCTCACTTTTAAAGTGTTTGCAGGATTATGGGATTGAGTAACACAATTATGATAGACAAGGGTGAGCAGTTTGTCCCCTAGGACAGATTTTGGTTTCTGTAGATTTTCTTAGGGACTCTGAAATAACCTGGAACCCCTCAAACCATGACACCTATGAAGAGAGACTGAGAAACCTGGGGGCATTTAGTCTGGACAAGAGAGGAGATCTGATCAGTGTCTGTAAATATCTGAGGGGTGGGTGTCAAGTGGATGCAACCAACCTCTTTTTGGTGGTCAGCAGCAATAAGATAAGAAGCAACAGCTACAAAGTGGAATGTAGAAGGTTTCTCCTCAACATTAGGAGACGTTCTTTACAGTGAGGGTGCCGAAGCACTGGAACAGGCTACCCAGAGAGGTTGTTGAGTTTCCTTCTCTGGAGGCTTTTAAAACCTGCCTGGATCCATTCCTGTGCAAACTACCCTAGGGGATTCTGCCTTGGCAAGGGGGTTGGAGGTCCCTTCCAACATCTAACGTTCTGTGTTTCTGACTCTGTGAAAGGAGCTAGCTAGTTTGAGTGCAGCAGAAAGCCGGAAAAAAGCAGGGAAGCACAAAATGGGTTTCCCTAGTGGAGCGAATGGTGTTTCAGATGGAAGGAGTCCCCTGAGAGTCCCTCTTCTTTTGCAACTGAATGCCTGTAAAACTCCTGTCACATTGTCCTATTCTTCTTCCAATCATGGAAATTTACTTGCTAGCTTCATAAAGGAGGTGTTACATGGCTACACACAGTGCATATTTAGTGTGTGTATATATAGTGGGTTTCAGCTCTCAGATGCCTCCTTTACCACATGTTTCTCAACTTTGCTATGCTATTTTTCACACCCTAACCCGATGTATCCATACAGGGGTGCCCTCTGTCAATGAATGGATCTAAACTGTTTTATTCTTTTTGCTTGGTTGTGGGTTTTTTTTTTCCCCTCCCCTTTCTTTCCGGTTTCCCTCTCCCTCCTTTCTTTCCGGTTTCCCTCTCCCTCCTTCCTTTCCGGTTTCCCTCTCTCTTTCCTCCAGGAACAGAGGCAGCAGTGGGTTGGGAAGAGGAACCCTATAATTCATTCATAGGCAAAAGATTCCAGTAGTAGCACCAATTCTAGACATCCTCATTTAAGTGCTGAGATTTATATTTACCCAGCTGTTATTGCCACTGACTTTACTGCAAACCTGATCTGCAGGCCAGCATTTCTGTTAAAAAGAGACTGCTGCGTGGAGCTTGAAAACATGAATAGATTTTATAGTTTGGAACCTTGCCTTTATAGGTTTGCTCAAGAACACAAAGCTGTTCACTGTAAGAATCACGATTAGAATACCTCTTTTTTCAAGGGCTCGGTCTTACAGGAGGATGAACATTATTGACATTAAACTCGTGGAGTTAAGGTGTATATAACCAAAGTACACAACACTCCGAAGAATTGAGCCGTAAGCGGAGAATTCGCTAAACTAATGCTTTTGGAACCACTTTGCTTTGCATATAGAGGGAATGATCACACATCAGGCACCCGGCAATTTTGATGATCCTGGTTTCATGAGAATAACATTGCATACTCTATTACCAATAAATGAAAACGCTGAAAAGAAGTGCCAAAAGGAATCCTTAGTAGCGTTTTTATGAACATCTGTCATTTTGTTTAAGCACAAAGAAAAACGAGCTTGTGCAGAATGAAAAAAAAAAATCAGGTAGAGCATGGGGAGTATTAGCACCTTTTGCAAGATGTTCTTAGTTTTTATGGAGCATTTTACTGTGTGCATGAGAATTTGCAGCATTGTTTTTACGGCTTTGCGCAACCTCTGTTGTGCGTTCAACCTTGATATGGTACTGAGAGGAGCTGGCTTACACGTAAGGACAAAAAGAGGTGTAAGGAATCATGAAACAGACCTGTCTTATTCAATAAGACATTGCCTGAGCTTTCTTTCCACATGAAGAACTGACCGTTCAAACAGAAATGACCTGCAGAATTTTTGCATAGGAAGGAAACTAAATACATTGGGGCATATGTGGTAATAACTCTGTCGTTTCGTTGATACCGTGGGATTAAAATAAACAAAACTTCCATTTGGAAGCTTCTTCAGTGCAAAAGACAGTGAAGTATTTTCTCCTGAAAATATCATTGATTCCTTTCTCCAGTAGTTTTTCAAAACTTCTCTAATTGCGAGGCCTTTTTCACCATAAAGGCAGGCAGAAATGTGCGGTGCAGCAGAGAATGCAAGATTGAAAGGCTTTCTCAGGAGAGCAAATGCCACCTTTACATACACTTTACTAAAAAACCCTCACAAATAGCATGCTGCACGTACACCTCAGGGAAAAGATGTCACCAGTGTAACAATCTAGTGTCTGACATCAGTTTTTAAAGTGGAATTTGTGTAGTTTAGGTATTACCTTCAACCTATAAAGCGCTGAAAGAAAGCTTATTAGACTTAATAATGTCTACAGGCCTCTCTCTGTATTTCTGGCCACCGTTGTGCTGTGGAAAGCACTGAATTACAGCACACCACCGTTGAGATGCCATTGGTTTAGAGGTTGCTGCATAGAGTAATGATATTTTAACTACTTTTTCTTTTTTTCCTGAAATTTGCTTGTGTGCAGTAGGCCTTTACTAGGAGGAAGAGAATGTTTGCACTCTGGGGTTTGAAAATCTCCTGTCACATAAAGGTTACTCTTTAGGGGTTTTTAGACTTTTTGAGGAATGAGAAGAAACAGAAAGCCTTTTATTAAGTGCCTCATATTCTTGATACCTTTGCAGTACCCTAGTTTTAGTGGAATGTACAGATTTTTCCATTTAGCCATTCCACGCCACAGGTCTGGTAGTTCAATGCATACCTTTTTCTTTCTTCTCTCTGTAGTCACTGATGCCTTTGGTTGATTAATTTTAGAATAAAGCACTCCTAGAAGAGCTCTTCCAGAGCTGTAGGTATCTGTTCTTTACATCCAGGGCAAGATGGTCCCTGCATGGTCAGGCAGGCTGTGAAGTTCACTATGTAGAAACTTTGATTTCTAGAGTCTTTTAACTTTTGGATGTAACTTCTTCACATAGGAAACACAAGTTGAAGTGCAACAAGCTATCAAGTCAAATTAAAACTGGAAATAAAAACCTGAAATGAAAGAATTTTGCTTCCCTCCCAGAGTAGAACACTGACTCTAGTGCACATCAAGGTCTGACCTTACAACTTTTACCAATAGGATTCTTTAATAGAGCAAGAAAATGAGTAAGTGAGAAAAGCAGGGAAAAAAGGGAGAGAGCTGTAGTCCACAACAATCCTTTGGCTTATCATTACTGTTAGAGGAGTTAGTGCTAAACGTGCTGCTTTCTCTTCCCTCACTTTAACACATTTTAATGTCTGATTTTTTTAAATTTTTTTTTTTTTAAAGATACATGGTTCTACATTTTCTTTGAGAGATCTGCTGGAGTTTCAAGTTTCAAAATGTCCACAATTTTTCCCCTTGCATGTCATTACATCAGCTAACAGTTTTATGCCCTATGATGACAAGATTTTGTAGTGTTTCTAGCACACATCATTCAAATACATTGTCTGAAGAGTCCTTCTTTTGGCAATTAAAAGTGACCTGGCTGGATACCAAATGGGAAAACATTGTGCAGTGCTAATGGCTGTCTTCAAGGTTTGGGAACCTTCTGTTCCTTGGAAATGGTGCAAAAATGTGAGTTTAGGATCTTTGAAAAACGTCTTCCCCCTCATGTTCATAAATTTCAGTTAATTGGAATGGATAAAGTTACTGAGTTTGTCTAGAAGGCCATTTAAGAATAACCATTTCTGAAAAACCAGCTTTTAAAGCTGGCATTCCTAAGCTCTGCACACCTGTTCTGCAGATTGCTTCGTAGAGTCTTTTTATATAGGCTGATTCTCTCTCCATGCCTGCTTTTCTAACCATAGGATGTCTTTCTAACTTACTAGCTTAGGAAAAATACAGACAGGAGCTGTGACTGGGCTAGGGTGGAGCTGTGGCTGGCCTTTGGACATTTACTGGCTCCAAAGCTGTGCTGCAGCCGCCTTGAATTTTCCCTTTGCGGGTCACAGTTTAGTTATCTGCAGATGGAGTTAATGCTGTGTGGCTCCACTTGAAGCACTTGGCACCTACAGGTGGAAAACGCTTGTTTGTTGTTATCTGTGAAGTTTAGCAGTTCTTAATTCATAGCCATTTAAACCATTTGGAAAACTGTTAATTGCATTTCTGCTCCTCTATGCCTCCTCCCTCTCCCATCTGCTGCCTTTTTCTCCCACCTCTCCTCATCACCTCTTCTTCTGATGAAGGTGGAGTTCAGTTGTCCCTGCCCATTGGCCCAGCTCTGTTATTTGGCTGCTTGCCTGTGCCTCTGTTCTTCCTTGGACATGTGTGATTTTAGCTCCCAAGGTTCTCACATGAACCTTGTTTCTCTCCATTTCTGTGACACAGAATATTCTTAGTATTCCTTCCCCTTCGTAGTTTGAACTCTTGAAGTTGCTAGAATAGAATAGTGAGGCTGGTGTCACTGTGGTGTCCCCTTGACCCTTTGGAGCCAGGATGGCTGCCATACAGTTGGAATGGTCTCATAGACAAGGAACCCCAAAAGACTTTGTGAAATCAGTAATTACAAAGTGAAAACCTCCCAGCTGTAACAGTTTGTTACATAACTGCACATCAACATTCATGCTGTGCTGAGTAGTCTGAGGGCATGGCAAGTAATAAGAAATGTAATCTATCAAATTTAAAAGACTCACAGAGTCACAGAATGTAAGGGGTCAGAAGGGACCTCCAAAGCTCATCCAGTCCAACCCCCCTGCCAAAGCAGGATCACCTGTACCAGATCACACAGGAATGCATCCAGTTGGGTTTTGAATATCTCCAGAGAAGGAGAATTTACAACCTCCCTGGGCAGCCTGTTCCAGGGTTCTGTCACCTTCTCAGTGAAAAAAACTACTCCTCATGTTTACATGAAACTTACTATGCCTCAACTTCCACCCATTACCCCTTGTGCTGTCCTTGGGTATCATCAAGGAGAGCCTGGCTCCAGTCTCCTGGCACTCAGCCTTTACGTATTTATAAACATGAACGAAGTCACCCCTCTCTCTCCACTTCTCCAAGCTAAAGAACCCCAGCTCTCTGTCTCTCCTCATATGAGATGTTCCATTCCCTTCATCATGTTTGTGGCTCTGTGCTGGACTGTCTCAAGCAGTTCTATGTACTTCTTAAACTGGGGTGCCCAGAACTTGACACGGTACTCCAGATGTGTCTCACCAAGACAAAGTAGAGGAGCAGGAGAACCTCCCTGAGCTGCATCAAGAGCAGTGTGGGCAGCAGGGCAAGGGAGAGGATTCTGCCCCTTTACACTGCTCTCATCAGACCCCATCTGGAGCACTGTGTGCAGTTCTGGAGCCCCCAGCACAGGAAGGACATGGAAGTATTGGAGCAGGTCCAGAAGAGGCCACGAAGGTGATCAGAGGGCTGCAGCAGCTCTGTTGTGAGGACAGGCTGAGAGAGTTGGGGCTCTGCAGCTTGGGGAAGAGAAGGCTTCCAGGAGACCTTAGGGTAGCCTTCCAGTATCTGAAGGGGACCTACAGGAAGGCTGGGGAGGAACTATTGACAAGATCTTGTAATGACAGGACAAGGGGCAATGGGTTTGAAGTGGCAGAGGGGAGATTTAGACTGGATGTTAGGAGGAAGTTCTTTCCAGTGATGGTGGTGAGACACTGGCACAGGTTGCCCAGGGAGGTTGTGGCTGCTCCCTCCCTGGAGCTGTTCAAGGCCAGGTTGAGGACGAGGCCTTGAGTAACCTGTTCTAGTGGGAGGTGTCCCTGCCTATGGCAGGGGGGTGGGACTTGATGATCCTTGAGGTCCCTTCCAACCTTAGCATTCTATGATTCTATGATTAACCACAGCCCTTCTAATACACCCCAGAGTGGCACTAGCCCTTCTGGCCACAAGAGCTCACTACTGACTCATAGTCAGTCTCCTATCCACTAGGACCCTCAGATCCTTTTCTCCTTTACTACCTTCCAACAGGTTAGTCCCCAGTCTATACTGATACCTGGCATTGTTCTTTCCCAGAAATTATATCCATTTTCTAAAGACAAATTTAAGGGTTTTTTCTCTTATGTATTTTAGCAGAAGGTATAAATGCAGAGAAGTTCTTTTATCCTAGCACACTGGGACTTGTATTTATTATTAGAGATTGAGTCCAGTGCCTGGTTTGTAGTGCACTTGTAAGTTGTAGGGACACTTAGAGTAGTTAAGTACATATAATGGAGAGAAATGAGAGAGAGAGAATAGCTAGTCAGGTATCTTCCAGCAGAATGCTTTTTTCCTGGAAAATGATGTTTTAAGGAAGCTCAGGTACTTCGTGGAAGTTCTTTTTGTTATGAACCTGTCCAAAAAGACAGGCTGGGATGTTAGAGAAGACAGTCTACCATACTCTGCACTGCTGCTCTTGACTCGACATCATGTCAAGCAGCATAAGTGAAATACTTGAGCTTACTTTTAGAGTAATTTTAAGGGCATCTGTTATTTATCACCCATTGTCAGAATGTTCTGTCGGAAGCTCAACAGGATATGTTTTAATCCAGGAAAAAATGACATGTTTTAATCAGTGCTGGGTGGCAGATGTGTCTCTGATGATTTAAAAGTAAAATATTTCCACTCTTATGCTATAGATGACTGTGTCACTAATTGCAGTGCACTGCTGCTGGTGTAGAGTGCAGTGCTATAAACAAAGAAAACAAAAGACAGTGTCAAAAGGCATTTTAAAGAAAATGAATTTCCATTCTGAACTTTTCCAGAAAAGAATTGGTTTTGTTTTGGCGAAAAGATGCTTATGTATGGACCAAGTTGGGAGCATGTGTGTCCTGGTGGGCTTAAACAGACCAAAATAGGCTTATACATGTCCTGGCTTGCCCAGCCATGTTTTTCTGCTCTCCCTCCTTCTGCTATGGGGAGAAGCAACTGGGGGAAAGAGGACAAAGAACTTGGAGCCACTGAATCTATGGACTGTGGCTTGCCCAGTCTTGTTTTGCTCCTGTGGTAAACAAGGTACACACACTCAGCTTGTGTGTGCCTCGTGCAAAGCCTGTGTTTTTCCCAAAGTTAGGTAAAGCAAGCCTGTGGCTTCACCTAATATGGTCAGCCTTGGCTAACTGCCACTCTGATTGGCCATTCTGTGTCCAAAGGCCCATTAATCTTGGGCTGTATTGATAAAAGGGGATGAGCAAGTAACACAATGTGCTCTGCCATTGTATTTGTGCTTGCTTGTTGCTTGGTACTACCTGCTGCCATTGCTCACTGCCTTATTATATCCTGAACTGCCTGGAAACTGCCTGCCAAGAGTTTACCAGGAACAGGCTCTAAATGCATCAATGTAATAGGCCTGCAGAGGCAGTGTGATGTTGTGCCAAGACTGCACATGGCAAGACATCCTGCCTACACCTGAAAGCCTCCTACCAAGCCAGGAAGTCCTGAACACACAGATCATTCAGAGATATCCACTAGGTCAGCAATTGTCTACCTCCTTTGCCCAGTAGCCTGTGAAGCTTGGGAAGAATTAGAAGTCTCAGCAGCTGACAAGACAGTAACAGAATTCCCTGAAAGCGTTTGGGTACTGTCTGAAGCTGTAGCTAGCCCCATGGGTCAGGAAATATTTTGTGAGTAAATGCTCAAAGCCTCTTGTAATTCACCATTGCCTTCTGCCATAAGCAGAAAAGAGCTCCTTGAGTCCATCTTGCAGACAAGCGGAGTATTGACTACAAGGAGTATAATGACTGAGAGAACCTTCCTGAATATCAAAATTAATAAACAATATTAATTTTGAGAAAATACCATCTAGCATCCATTAATACCCCTACATTACAATGTGTCAATCTGTTAGAGGGCAGGAGGGCTCTGCAGAGGGACGTGGACAGGCTGGATAGATAGGCACAGTCCAACGCCAGGACTTTGAACAAGTCTAAGTGCCAGGTTCTACAGTTTGGCCACAACAACCCCAAACACTGCTACAGGCTGGGGACAGTGGCTGTAGAGCAGTCAGGCAGAAAGGGACCTTGGGGTACTGGTCAACAGCCAACTGAACGTGAGCCAGCATTGTGCCCAGGTGGCTGAGAAGGCCAACAGCATCCTGGCCTGTATCAAGAACAGTGTGACCAGCAGGACCAGGGAGGTCAGTCTGCCCCTGTACTTAGTGCTAGTTAGTCCACGCCTTGAGTACTGTGTCCAGTTCTGGGCCCCTCAATTTACGAAAGACATTGAGGGGCTTGAATGTGTCCAGAAAAGGGCAACAAGGTTGGCGAGGTGGCCAGAGCACAGCCCTGTTAGGAGAGGCTGAGGGAGCTGGGGGTGTGCAGCCTGCAGAATAGGAGGCTCAGGGGAGGCTCATTGCTCTCTACAACTATCTGAAAGGAGGTTGTAGCCAGGTGGGAGTTGGTCTCTTCTCCCATGCACCCACTGACAAAACAAGAGGTCACAGTCTCAAACTATGACAGGGTGGGTTTAGGCTGGATGTTAGGAGGAAGTTCTTCACAGGAGGAGTGATTGGCATCAGAATGGGCTGCCCAGCGAGGTGATGGAGTCACCATCAATGGAGCTGTTTAAATAGAGGTTGGATGAGGCACTTAGTGCCATGGTTTATTTAATTAGAAGGGTTATGTCATAGGTTGGACTCAATGATCTTAAAGGTCTTTCCCAACCTGGTTAATTCTGTGATTTTTAAATTATTTATTTTAATAAATATTAAAATAAATAATTTAAAATATTTTAATATTTTGTTGAAAATGGTAAGGTTTTGAGAAATTACCAATCTTCTATTACACCAAAAGCAAAAAGAGTAGAAGAAAAATTTCCAAGAAAGGTGTTGCCATTGTTTGCTGTGCTTTGTAGTGACAACATTCCTGGAAGAAAAGACTGGCTTTATGTTGCCATCTTCATCTGCAGCATGAGGTGTAGCTCAGAGTCCATCACTCTGCGTTAGAAAGCTGGTAGGAGCACAAACTCTCACCTTACTCTCTTACCTCTTTAACTTCTGTCATAGCTCTATGAAAGGTGGTTGCACAATTTACCATATGCAATTTTTAAACTTGATTTTTAAGTTAATCCTGTACAACTTTTCATCAAGGCACTTTCAATTTTTATTTTTTTTTTTTTTAGGAGTGATTTAATTAAATTTGACTTAAGTCATTTCATATTGATTGAGATTACCTTAAATGAGTTGGCCTAATCCCAAATAACACAGTCTTTTGCACCTGTTTTAAGTTAAATTGATTTAAATTTATACCAACAGTTATATTTTTGCCAACCATCAGCAGTAGTCAGGCCCCAGAAAACTCACACTTCTAGGCTCTTATGCAGAACCAAGTAGAGAAATAATGTAAGATTACTTGTATGTGCTCCACTCTCACTTGTAGAGTAAAAAACTATTTAATTAGCATAAGCTTCTGAGAAACTTATCAATACCAGGTGTTTGATCTTCCATCCTGATTTCCCAGTATACATTATAAAATCACAGAATCATAGAATGGTAAGGTTGGAAGGGACCTCGAAGATCATTCGGCCCCAACCACCTGCCATAGGCAGAGACACTCCCACTAGTACAGGTCACTCAAGGCCTCCTCCAACCTGGCCTTGAACACTTCCAGGGAGGGAGCAGCCACAATCTCCTGGGCAACCTGTGCCAGTGTCTCACCACCCTCATTGTAAAGGACTTCCTCCTAACATCCAGTCTAAATCTCCCCTCTTCCAGTTTAAAGCCATTATCCTATCAAATAAATGGTGACTTTGTGTTTTCTCAGGTGTTTTTTAAATGTTAGACTTTATTGTGCCTTGTATGAGTAGTCACTCTTTTGCTTTAGTATTCTGACAGGCTTTGCTTTCTTCCCATAGCTCTGATGGGAAGTGCCAAATTTTGGCAAAACAGGCTGAAGTCAAAGCAGGAATCACAGGAGGATCCTGTGTGGTGAGGAGAGGCAGCAGTAGAGGCAGGGCTCCTATGCTGAAATGTTCTCTGTAATTCCAGAGCTCTCAAATTCAAGAACAAAACTGCCTCTTGACTTCATCCAGACCTTCCCCTCGTGACACTCTAAAAATGTTATTTCAGAGAAAACCAAGTAAAACCTCACTTGGGACTAGGAGTATTTTGCTAATTTGATCTTAAGTTCACTAAGTCTATAGGTAAATATTGGAGCTCCTTCAAGACATCAGTATAAACTAGAAGAAATCAAATTAAATGGAAAAAAATTCCTTGGGGTTTTCCCAGATACAGGTTGTACCTGTGATGAGTTTGTTTGTGTAAGAGAAAGAGCTGACTCCTGCTTCTGCTTATAACTTAAGGAGATGAGTAGAGCTGAAAATGAGGTGTACAAATAGCTGCAGAGGCTAGCAGAATGTGCTTGCTTGCACTATACACATATATAGTGTCTAGTGGGGCATGTGGGGCAATCTCATCTGAGTGGTTTCTGAAGACCACTCAAAGGGCACACACAAACAAGCCTAGGAATTGCCACTGTAAATTAATATTTATTGTGCATTTTAGAGGAGGACAGGCAATTGTTTATTTTATTTTTAATTTTCTCCAGTTTTTCTCCTATCTCTCTCTACTATAGAGAGAATTTTCTGGTGCAGAGCATTGACTGATGTAACCTATTGTGTACAAGCCATACAAATTAACAGAAATGGAAAATCATGTGCTGCCACAATTTGAAATAACATTCACTACTGCCTCGTTAATATCCATTGCAATGTAAGTATTGCTGCTTAGAAAATGCTTGACCCTTTCTAATATAGGAGGCCACACAATGTTATATCAGACTGTGCTATGTCATGCTGCAACGTGAAATAAAGTAACGAGAAGTGACACGGACCTTTGTAAAATACCACAGTGCAGTAACCCATTCTTAATGCTGTCAGTAGAAACTATGGGAGCAAGCAGAAACAAATCAAACACAACATCTGAACAGGAAAATATTGTTAAAATTACCTACAGCCTTCAGTTAATATCTGACTGTCAGGACATCTCTAGCTGGAGTATCAATTCACACTAATAAATTGTGCGGTTTGGTGATGAGAGCGATTGTGGATCTCATTATTGAGATTGTCACTTGGGTATTATTTATTGGTACCTCATACAGCATTGTAGTATAGTTAACAATATGAGTTTTGTCTTGGTAATTTTCTTGTCTAATAATCCCACTGGCCCGCAGCACCTCTCTTCCCAGGTCTAAAAGACAGAATACTGCAGTGGTTTGATTAAGCATCCCAGAAGCGTATTCACCGTTTCACCTTGCAGTATTCTTGTTCCGTTTACTCTCAAACCTTTCCCTTCCTAAACTGCCCCAAAAGTTATTCTTGCTGGCATAAGGAAGCTTGCTACCTTCCCTTCCCTAAAGACTTTCCTTACAGAAATATACAAGTTAAAGGTAATACAGAAACACAACTCCCCTCCCAGAAATCAGAGTCCCCAGGAGGAGCCCTCAAGCACCCTTCCACCTTCTTCCCACCCCTGTACCTTACCCCAAGGTTTGCCTTACACGCAAGGTGAATTAGGAGGATCAGCCAGGGGGGGTTAGAAGGAAAGTGCTTAATGAAGTTTAATTGGCAAAGAGGAACCAGAAGCTAGACCACCTGAGATGCTGTGCCCCAGAGAGAGGCAGACTGCAAAATGCCTTATCTATGTTTTGGTTTCTTTTACCCAAACAACACAGCAAGCCTATGAGTGAAGAAGACATCACCATTGTTTTCCTTTCACAGCCTACAGTGTAATTTTCTCTATTAAAATATTCCAATTAGCCTCAAACCAGCACAATAGTCTGGACATGTCAGCAGTTTTAGGGCCTTTTCCACAAATGAATCTCACAGAATCAGAGAAACATTCAGGTTGGGAGAGCCCCTCAGGATCACCAAATCCAGCCAATATCTCTACTCTACAAGGTTCACCCTAAACAATATCCCCAAGCACCACATGCAAGTGACTTTTAAATGTATCCAGAGTTGGTGACTCAACTACCTCCCTGGGCAGCCCATTCCAATGCCTGGAATTCAATGCCAAACTATATCTGAAAAGCAAAAGTGCAACATATTATTATTTTACTGTGGAATTAACTGGGCAACTACCTTAAGAGTTAATTTAAGAGTTAACTGATTTGCCATCATTACTGCTGAGGAATAAAGTAGCAGATTCATTGGATCTGTTATTTTTGGACACGAATAATCTTTAGGGCAATTAACAGTGGCTTGTCTTGATGTGTTTGTCAAACTGCAATTCTACAGAAGAAAGGAGGTTCGTAAATACATGTAAGTAAATAAACCCCCAATTGTACACTGAGGTTCTCTGGCACATGTTATGCAGCAAGCAGGTCTTGACCACACAGATCTTAATATAGCTGGATGAGCATTATCATAGCAAAAGGGATTTTTGTTTGTTTGTTTTTTTACACTGGAAAAGACTGCAGCATATTTGGGCTTTCTCTTTTCTTGTGACCTTTCTTCCACACTTCAGTTCCTCTTCTAATGTTCCATACTCCCCACTGAAAGGAGAATGACATCACTGGAGCGTATTCCTCAACAACCAGCAGGTGAATCTTGCAATCTGAATCAGTAGCAGGAGATCTGCTATTTTTCCAGTTTAAGGGATTGTCATGACCACCGTGCAGATAGAGAAAATTCTCATGACTGCAAGTTTTCTAAGTGGTGCTGTCTTGGCATTTGTGGCCGTTTGAGTTAGATTCCTACCTCAGACAAAACAAACAAAAAANCTGCTTTTGCTGCCGCTTGACCCCTTCCCCGTCTTCCCGCAGGTTATTATATCTATTTGTAATAATTTTCTTGTTTTCTCTTCCCTATACTGTTATATTTAAACTGTAAGAAAATAAGTTTGTTCTTTTTTTTTTCTTGACTTCATAACAAAACCAAAAAGAAAAAAACTACGTGTTGTGGTGATTTTGTTCTACCAGGGGAGGGATCCTCCCTAACCTGGTACAGCATTGCAGAAATCAGGGATGCGACCTGAGACAGGGCTGCTGTGTTGGCAAAAAACACAAGAAGCAGGGCTCAAGTTGCAGGAAGGGAAGTCCTGAAGAGATATTAGGAAAGGTATCCCTAATGAGGATGTTCAAACATCAGAACAGATTGTCCAGATGGCATGTTTCGTAGTCTCCATCCTTAAAGGTATGAACACCACAACCAGATAAAGCCCTGAGCAACCTGATCCAACTTCAGAGTTACATTCAGCTTCAAAGATGGCTCTGTTTTGAAAGGTCATCTTTCCCGGGTGGTCTGCACCCTAAAATGTTCTGTGGTTCTTTGCCAGCAATTTCACACTGACTAGTATTTGCTGACCTTCTCTTCAGCATTGATTTGTTCTAAAGGCTGACTTGGGATTAAAAAGGGTTAAATGAATTTGGGTTACAGTTACAGGATGAAAATGAACTGTGGTCTTAAAAGAATCACATTTTACTGGTTCATCCACTAGGTATCTAATGTTATGAATGCTTCTAAATGTACCATGGAGTTATTCTAAATCATATTAATTTGTCATATAATCTTAAAAACAGGTCCAGGGGCTGAGAGGCATATCCCTTTTCGGTTCATTATTGTCTGGTGTACATTATGAAAGAATTAAGGACTGACCCAGTTTGCTGCAAGGTCAACAGATTTACTCTTTGACCTTGTCTGATGCGATCTCATCTATTTGTGTGCAAGACTGCTTGAAAACCCAAACCTACCCTGTGCAGAATAAATACAGGAGAAAGACTCTTAAGAAATGCTCTTTATTCTAAGCCCAATGGGCTGTCTTTATTTGATAGAGCTAAGTATTTGACTAGTATCTAGTTTTGCAATAAACAGAAGCTGAAATGTAATTTACCAGCTCTTCATGAATTGTTTATTCATATCTACCCTCGGGATATTCCAGTACTATTGAATTACTCAGTATGATGTTGACAACTAGTTCTGTGGGGTTTTTGGTTTGTTTTTTTTTGTTGTTGTTTTGTTTTGTTTTTGGTTTTTTTTTTTCCCCTTCTAATTTCTGAAATGTGCTGTTATCCAGTATTTAGATCTGAGAAATAATTATCGAGGACTTGTGAGAATTTTGGAGGGGGGAAAAAAAAAAAGTGTAGACAAGTTAAATATAACAGGTCAGATTCTACCCTGAATTCTACTCGTGCAGCCCAACTCTTGACAGCAGAAAGACAGAATGTAGGCAATTAAATATTACTGCAAGATTGTTTTTTCATGTGTGACATTGCTCTCTAGATCTCCTGAAAATACTCCAGGGTTTGGAGCAGGGGGGGGAGGGATTGCTTTGCTTTTCTCCCCTGTTGATGTAGTGATACAGTAAACTTCTCTGATAAGAAAGGAAAAAGCAGGCATAGAAAAATCCCTTGGCATCAAATTATTTTTCAGGAAGTTAATAAGGAGTGCTGTTTATTTTCTCCAAGAAATTCACAAGTGGAGGTGAGGGTTGTATGTCTAACCAGTTATACAGGACTAAAAAAAACAAAAACATGTTTTCACTAAGGCTTCAGAATGACGAGTGAGAATTTATTGAAGATGCTGAGAACTCATTTGTAGCTGGTCCTCTGGACCACATGGAGCTTACTGAGGAGTTTCACTGGGACAAGAACATCTGCTTAAATAGAACTGAATAAAAAAAAATTTAAAATTTAAAATAAGTT
>VWZE01005143.1:298364-315094 GCA_013396675.1 Eubucco bourcierii
CTGGAAAGTGACCTGGAGTAAACTGGAAAGATAAGGTAGTTAACTTTAGAATAGGCAGGACTTGCTTGCAGCAGCATAAGATATTAAGATGAGTAGGACTATAAAACATGAAGAGGGAGTCTACCATGCATGTGTTCAGTTAATGTTGAGACAGCTGGCATTGAGAGATTTCACAGGTTAAAAATACCATTCTTATATTGTTACTATTTTAAATGGCAGCATTCCTTTTTCAATAACAGATATACCACTTATTAGTTAATATCCTTAAGCTCCAGACTGGTGCAATACTTTAATATAGACTTAAAATTATGATTACACAAAACTTAAATGGAAAATATGTTGTGAATATTCTCTAAGCATCAAAGCCTCTGTGTTGCCTGTGACCTATAAGCTGTAGTTCTAAATTAAAAATCAACTACTCTCACTTGATTTATCAGGAATTCGATGCCAAGAGATGCATTGTGCCATATGCTTTCCACAGTGGCAGACATCATATTGCTGGAATTATCCCTGATCCTTCCTTCCCCTCCCTATCAGAGTCACAGAATCAACTGGAATACCCAGCTGACCCACAATTCACAGTGGGCTCTGTGGCTGTCACTCACTTGGGGAACTTTTACAGTTATAAACCTTCAAAAATCCTTTAACTGATAAACATACTTGGTGGGGAAAAGAGCTAAATTAAGTTCCTAAATCTTCCCACTTAAATAAACAACACCTGAATGGGGCTGGCTTGAACCCCTGTTTGGTAGTTGCTGACCCTAGCAGGCTCAGGAGATGCCAGTTTGCAATCAGGGTGTCCAGAGTTAACAGGATAGATTTACATTTGAGAGAAACGTGGTTGTACTGGCATTACGCCCTCATCAGAGTGCCCTGTC
Source organism: Eubucco bourcierii (assembly GCA_013396675.1). NCBI lineage: Eukaryota > Metazoa > Chordata > Aves > Piciformes > Ramphastidae > Eubucco > Eubucco bourcierii. Next base: position 299,243 of record VWZE01005143.1, read on the forward strand.
AAAGCTGTTCTCCATGATGCCTGCCCCATCAGTCTCTGTGTCTGGTGACAAGTCCCCGATCACCAGAGCTCTTGTCACAGCCGCTTCCATGCCCAGGCTCCAACGTGACCATGACAGTAATCTCTGCAGTACTTGGCGCCGGGGACAGAGGAAACAGCAATCAGGATCCCAGCCTAGACCTTACCCGCTGAGGTGATCCAGAGCCTTTTTCCTTCCCCTCCCTTTGCCCAAAGCAGTGTTCCTCTGTCATTCAGACATCCCTGGCTGTGGCACTACTGGGAATGACCCATCTCCTGGGCATGCTGGCTATAGGTCGTGTCAGTGCGGTCATGTCATTAAAGCCCTACAGCTTTTCTCTTTTCAAGACTGCTCCATTTGTGTTCATCCCCAACAGCTCATGGCACATTTTGCCTTTTGAGCAACAGACAGTTTTCCTGCTGGTTACTCCAGTTTTTAATTAATTGATTTGTATTGTCTTGAGTCTAGCCCTTTCACCATCAGCAAGAAATGACTCTATATAGTTATTAGACTTTGAGCTTTCCTCCCCACTTCATGCAATTATGTCTGAAGACTCTGTGACTAACACTCTGTAATAAGCAGCCTTTCTGATTTCTCATATGTGAAATCATTCTCATATTGGATATGCTGATGTAGTATTTGAATCCCCTGGTTTACAGAAATTGCATTTCTTTTTTTAACCTTCTCGTGACACTGCTTAGAGCTCCTGTTTATCCCTGGCGCATTCAGCAGCACAATAACTCCATCATAAGTGTCCTGCTTCATTGCATTCCTGCTGTGGTGATCAGATCACACTGCTGCTCAGATTCGTAGTCCCAGCTATTTGTTATGGCATAAGTGTGGAAGTTTTTCATGCAGCTTTTGGCTGGTAGTCTAGAGGGGTAGGAGTCTGCCTCTGGAATTCAGGTTCTACACAAACTAGAGAGTTTTGCATATGAATTAGAGAGTGAGAACAAGCTACATTGTCACAAGTCCTCTTAGCCACAGCTATCTTGTCCCTTCATAATGAAAAAATGAATACTACTCAACCATAACTTCAAAACATGAAGGTAGCCTTAAAAAAAAAACAAAACCAAAACAACACACCACCAAAGTAAAAATATTTGATATCTCTGCCTGTCTCTGTACTCAGTACCTCAATTTCTGTGTTCAGTTTTGTGCCACTCACTACAAGGAGGGCACTCAGGTGCTGGAGTGAGTCCAGAAAAGGGCAATGAGCCTGCTGAGGGATCTTGAACACGAATCCTGTGAGGAGCAGCTGCAGAAGCTGGGGTTGTTCAGTCTGGAGAAGAGGTTGAGGGGAGACCTAAGGAGGTGAGGCGAAGTAGTGAGGTGAAGAATGGCCTCATCCCCCTGGTAACAAATGATAGATAGGTCACAAGGAAATGGCCTTGAGTTGCATCAAGGGAGGTTTAGATTTGATGTTAGGCAAATGTTCTTCACCAAAACGGTTATGGAGAACTGGATCAGACTGCCCAGGGAAGTGGTGGAGTCACCATCCCCAGAGATGCTTAAAAGTAGTGTGGATGAGATGCTTAGGCATGTGGTCTAACAGTTGTGGAGATGTCATTGTTGGACTCCATGATCTTAATGTCTTTTCTAACCAGGATTCTCTGTAGCCATGACTGCCCACTAAGGAACAGTAGTGTTCCTTTGAGACATTGGTCTAGAATTCAGCAAGTCTCTTATCACTCCAGGGTTTGGGAATGTCTTTGGCTATCAGCAGTGAAGTCTCTGTTTCAGTTTCCAGATTACGTAGCTCAAGTATTTGCACCATGTCTGCCAGAAAGGAAACCATCATTGTCATCATTCCATCTCTAGAAGTCTTCTTACCCTTTCAACCTCTTACCCTCTGTTCTATGAAATACAAAGTGCCTTTGAGAAAGCATCATTTATTAATAAGATATATTCTTGGGGATTTTGGCAGATTACGTTCCAAAAAAAGACCCAGTGTGTCCTTATGTAATGAAACACTGTGCAATTCATGTCTCACCTTCTGCCACTGCTTTTAGAAATGGGTAGACATGAGTAATTACCCATAAATGGGAGGCATTTCTCCATTACTTACAGAGGGTATTTGGCAGCAATCGTTTAGGCTTTAAACGCTTTTTTAAAAGCTGACACCGCTCATAGACCTGCCAGCTTCAGAACTTTAACAAGCATCACCTAAACTCTTCAACCAATTTATTATGAAATTACTCCGTCTTTTAAATTCAGCTCTGTTTACCTCTGCCTCTCTGTCTGATCCATATTTAAGGCATTGTTGTGGAGTTCTTTGTATATGCCAGGGTATGAGAGCACAACACTAAAGATTGCTCTGAGTACTGTAATTTAAATGAAAAGTTTGTCACCCATAATTCAGGCTAGAGTTGAAGAAATATTAATATGCTGCAGTGACACTGATATCCTCATGACATGCTTAGATCAGACTTCTCAGTCTAACGAATAGAAGAGAGCATCTCCTAGCATTCCCAACAGCCCCTCACACAGAATCACAGAAACATCCAGGTTGGCTAAGCTCCTCAGGATCACCGAGTCCAACCTAGAACTTTACAAGACTCACCTTAAACCATATCCCTAAGCACCACATCCAAACCACCCTTGAACACATCCAGGGTTGGGGACTCTACTACCTCCCTGGGCGGCTCGTTCCAGTGCCTGACCGCTCTCTCCATGAAAATTTCTTTTCCTAATGTCCAATCTAAACCTCCTCAGTCTCAGGTTGAGGCCATTTCCCCTTGTTCTGTCTCCAGTTACCTGTAAGAAGAGCCTAGCAGCAGCCTCTCCACAGCTTCCATTCAGGTAGTTGTTGATAGCAATGAGGTCTCCCCTCTGCCTTACCTTTTTCAAACTAACCATCCCCAACTCCCTCAGTTGCTCCTCGTAAGACTTATTCTCCAGGCTTCATTGCCCTCCTCTGGACGCACTCCAGCACCAGCAGCTAGCTATGATGGCTTGGTACAACTTGTCTGGAATGGGAAGCTGCTGCCAACTTGGGCTCACTCCTGAGGTCTGCGAGGCATAGTGACCTCCAGGCAGATGTTGCTGATACAACTGTGTGTGACCTGCATCCCTGTGGCAAAACTGCATTGTAGCATGCAGCTCTCACTGGGTTACCATAGGACTTCTGAGCATTCAGTTATTCCCATTCCTCTTGAATGCATGGCTGAGTTTTCACGTTATGATTTAATCTCTGTCTGCAGGTATTTTTCATGTAATAACATTGCTGAAGCCTTCTGTTTCAGAGAGTTTCTCTTTTCAACAGTGACCTCAGATATGGTGACTGACCTAATACAATGTAGCTATGAATTTCGTAAAACCACATTCCTGCTACCATCACAGATCTGGGAGTTTATTTCTTCTGATGGGCTCAAAAAGCTGGGCTTTTCTGGGCTGGCAAAGGGCTGCTGCTTTTTGCTTTGCTCTGTTTTGTAGAACTATGTTGGAGGCAGGTGTGCTAGTAACAGAAAACACTTTGTACTGTATAAATCCAGTTTTAGCACTTAAAACCAATAGATTCATATTTTTTTTTCTTCATTACTCATAGGTGCATCAAACTATTACATCATCTCCAGTAGGGTAAACTAATGTGCTACAATTCTACATGCAAATTACTTTATATATCATTTGGTCTTCTGATGATTTTACTTTCACTGTCTTCTGTTCATCATCGTGAAGCCATTAAGTAGTAGCCACTTGTATGCATGGACCTCTTTGGACATCAAAAATTCCTATGGAGTGGAAATGCTATGTTGGCTGATTCTCTTAGCTGCTTTTTGTGTCTATGTGTATAAATATCTATGCATGGCAGAGAGAAAATGCTTATTTTATGGTATATTTAAGAGTAAATTTTTATATGGGTATTATTTATATAATGCTAATTTAAATTTAATGGATTTTCTTTGTGCCAAGGTGTGGGAGGGTGGGAAGGGAAGTCTGCTTTAGCCCTGAGTAAACTCAGCTCTGGTCAGGATAAGTTTTTTAAACTTGGGGATTTCAGATACAGAAGTAAACAGACTTGATGAAAAGGGCAAGAAGGCTGGCAGCTTCTGACATGCTATGGAAACAAGCAAGAGACTGAGATGCATGTCCCAGCTGATACATTAGAATCATAGAATGGTAAGGTTGGAAGGGACCTCAAGGATCATCTAGTTCCAACCCCCTGCCATAGGCAGGGACACCTCCCACTAGTACAGGTTACTCAAGGCCTCAATTAGGAATGATTTTGTTATAGATGAACTAGAGATCACATTTATACTCAAAATATTAATTGTCCTTCTGCCTCCCTGATCAATAGCAGTGCTATATCCAGCTCAGCTTTTATTCTATAAGTACTACAGTATGATTTTGCTTCAGCTGAAGAGAACTTACGCTGATCACAAAGCTCACTTCATTGTGCCTTTGTTTTTACCATCACTCAGTTACTTTGAGCATGCTGCACTTAAGGATTTCAGCTAAAACAAAACAAAACAAAACACCCCAACCAAACAACTAGAAGAATTTTTCTTTCTGCCAATGTAACTGAAATGCCACTGAGCAATAATTTTCTTCAAACAAAACCCAAATTACCAGTGCAGCACAAATATTGTTGGGTTAATAACAGTTCATTTAGTTCTGCAGGCTTAATTCTGTTCAGAAAGAGCAGGCAGCTCAGTTTACGCTTACATTTTCTATAGGGATGCACACTTGTCAGTTTGTGAAATGAAGGGCAAGATAAAGGTTCTCACCCATAGACTGTGGGAAATGCAAGAGTATCTGCCTTTAATTTCTGTGGGCACTGAACCAAAACACTGGGATGTAGCATGCTGCAAAACTGCCACAGGGAACCTTTTTGTCATAAAACACAGGAGGAGACCATTGGTGTTTTAGAAGAGTTTTGATTCTTCTCATCTTTGGTGTGGGTGGAAGGAAGGGAGTTGTGTGCTTCCTGTCATAATGCATAGGAGAAGTATTTGTAATTGGAGTAGTTTGAACTATTTTCTGTGCTCAGGACTCACACAGTGTCTACCTGAAAACCAGCGCCAAGTGGCATCACTCAGAGGTCAGTGCTGGCACCAGTGCTGTTTGACATCTTTGTCAGTGACATGCACAGAGGAATCAGTGCACCCTCATCAAGTTTGCAGATGGCACCAAACTGTGTGGCACAGCCGACTTGCTAGAGGGCAGGGATCCATCCAGAGGGACCTGGACAGGCTGCAGAGGTGTGCCCAGGCCAACCTCATGACATTCAACAAGGCCAAGTGTAAGGTCCTGCATCTGGGTAGGCACAATCCCAAGCACAACTCCAGGCTGGGTGGGGAATGGCTGAGAGCAGCCCTGAGGAAAAGGACCTGGGGGTCTGGGCTGATGAAAAGCTCAAAACCTGAGGCTGCAGTGTGAGTGCAGCCCAGACAGCAACTGTGTGCTGGGCTGCAGCAAGAGCAGTGTGGCCAGCAGGGCAAGGGAGGGGATTCTGCCCCTTTACTCTGCTCTCGTCAGACCCCACCTGGAGTACTGTGTGCAGTTCTGGAACCCTCAGCACAGGAAGGACATGGAAGTGTTGGAGCAAGTCCAGAGGAGGCCACAAAGATGATCAGAGGGCTGCAGCAGCTCTCCTATGAGGACAGACTGAGAGAGTTGGGATTCTCCAGTTTGGAGAAGAGAAGGTTTCCAGGAGACCTTAGAGTAGCCTTCCAATATCTGAAGGGGGCTGCAGGAAGGCTGGGGAGGGACTATTGACAAGGTCTTGCAATGCCAGGACAAGGGGCAATGGGTTTGAAGTGGCAGAGGGGAGATTTAGACTGGATGTTAGGAGGAAGTTCTTTACAGTGAGGGTGGTGAGGCACTGGCACAGGTTGTCCAGGGAGGTTGTGGCTCCCTCCCTGGAGGTGTTCAAGGCCAGGTTGGATGAGACCTTGAGTGAACTGTACTAGTGGGAGATGTCCCTGCCTATGACAGGGAGTTGGAACTAGATGATCCTTGAGGTCCCTTCCAACCTTAGCATTCTATGATTCTATGACTCAAAATAAATAATCTTTGCTAACTTGGTAGAAATGATTGATTATTCCCTAAGCACCATTTTGTAGCTGGAACATGAAGACTTGCTAGTGTGCTTGAAACAGCATAAACAAGCCATTGCTTTGTAACTTCAGCTAAGCATTAATTACTCAAGAGTCTTACCACAAAGTGTTCAAGAGTTTTACCACGAAGTGTTAGGGTATTGATTAATGGGCTAGAGGCTGAAAGTTTTCAAACTGTCTCAGTGCTCACACAGTGCACATCTCAGAGCGCGGGGAATGCTCAGAGCTCAGGTTTCAGTACATCTCCCATTAATTCTCATTAAGTAGCTCCCATTCTTCTTCTAGGATCTTAAAGCAGTTGCAATGGGTCTAATGGATTTCACACTCAAAAATAACGTTGACAGGTACAATACAAGAGGTACCTTTATTTAGCATAGGCTAGATGTGAACATAAAAGGCATCTGTAATTAAAGGTGTGGGTTCTGGGGACTGCAGAGGAATGCCATTCATGCTTTAGGACTACATGGTTTCCACCCTGTCTGATCAGCCATAGTAGTGACAATTAACATTGCTCCTAAAAGGTTAAGTCCAGCTCCTCTTTACTCCACCAATATGACAGAACAAGGTGTGTGTCCCCGTGTATCACTTCAGTTCCCAACCTTGTGTGTGACCTTAAACCACCAGTGAAACATATTTGTGCACAGATGCTGGATTGTAAACTCACCCAGCTGCAGTCCACGCAAATGCTGCCTTGTATAGACCTTCCTCTGATCATCAAACATGAGTCAGTATTCCCTCCTAGAAGAGACTACAGGGGAATTAGCCTTCCAAGCATAACAGTGACACAGAGAGCTACTGAAACATCCTAAAAAGTCTGTGATAAGGCTCGATTAGAAGGAAATAAACAGAATTGAATGTGTCATGAACTACAGTGAACTTTGTTCTTTCTTAAGGGCAGGGAGGAAAGCCCAGATGAAGCTTGGCTGCTTTGCTGGCTTGATGAGGCTGAGGGCAGATACCAGGGGAAGGCTCTATGTGTGATGGAAACATGTATGCAGTTCCCAAGGCAGTTCCACAAAAACTGTGGATGTTTAAAAACACTAGAAGAAAGGTAACTGCAGATGTGCTTTTTCATTGCAAATGGGATCCTGGCATTTAAAATAAGTATCCCTGCCATAGTCTTCAACAGAAGATCAAAATGCTATCATTTTAACATCAAAAAGCATAATCTGGAGTATTTTTCAGTGAAAAAACAACCCTTGCTCTAGCTTTTTTTTTTTTTTTTCNCTCTAGGATGGATGCTGTTTATGTCTCTTCTTTTCAAAAGATGTTTGACAGCTGATCCCAGGAGAGGGTCTCTCAGTCTTTAAAATTTTATTAAGCCACAATATTTGGAATTTTGAGACTAGACTTCAGCCTTTGAGGGAGAGGATTCAATGGCATGAATCTTTTAAGCTGCAGTGCTGCAAGAGATGATTTCAGCAATTTGCCACAGAACATTTGTCAAAGGGACAATGAGGCATTTGTGAGCAATATATGGTGGGAATAAGCTTCAATTTTTTTCATATAGCAACGTTGGAAGAAACGCTATTATGTCTGTGTGGTTTACATGGTGCTTAAAATAGCTCAGGCAGCCTCCAAGGGAGTATAAAGCCAATTTTTAGAACATAAATCTCAATTTCAGGTCAAACTGGACAAAGAAAACAAAGCAATTTAGGCAAACCACTTACATTTTTTATCTGAGTTTGTAAGCTTGTAAGTGTAAGTAAAAGCCAGGTTGTTTGGGGCTAATTAAAAGAATGCATTCTAATCCACCTTCTATGTGAGTGTTGGCATTTAGTGTCTTTTCAGTGTTTTGCATAAAGTCAGATTCTGTTACTGTTGCTAGGATTAGTGACGTGGTTTAGTGTTGGGTTTGGCAGGGCTGGGTATAACAGTTGGACTCAAAGATCTTAAAGGCCTTTTCCAAACCAAATGATTTTGTGATTAAGAGGAAATTTTTTTAATGTAAATTTTCAGCCTAAAGTCCATATGAACATGAATAGGCAGTAGAAGAGGGAGAAGAGAATCTAAGCTAAAGAAGTTATCATAACCCATCTGTATTACTGTGAAACCTGCCTGGATTTTTCCATTGTGGCACTGACCGAAATATCATTTACTAGACAGAGATTTATGTACTAGCATAAGTGTGCTATAGAGTGAGATTTGTCCAGGTTAGAAAAGCTTGAGTGGAAAAGCATCTAATAGATTCCTCTAAAATTTGAGGCTTTTTGCAGGTTTACTGACTGGTACATACTATGCAGATGCTTCATAGCAATCACAATGCTTAATTTATATTCCAGGGACACACATTGGTTCGCTATCTAAGCTATAATGGGTGTTTTGATGATGTAAATGACATCCAGATCTATTCCTTTCCATTCTATTCTATGCTAAAATTGTGCAAATAAGTATGTTGGGATCCATGGAGAAATATTTAAATTGCTTTGTGTTCTCATTCTGTTCACCACTGAAGGAAAACACCCTCTGGTGCAGCATCAGCACAGACTGCAGATGGAACAGTGTAGAGTGAAGTTAGCAGCAGCAGTTTTCTCATCTTCAGGAAAGATCTGTAGTGGTAAATATAGTGCAGCAGAGGAAAAAAAAAGGTAATGGTGACATATCTCAGAATAATGACTTTCTCATTCATCACTGCAATAAGCCAACTGTTCTCCCCCTTGGTGTCACAGCAGTAGGGAAATTTCATCTACAAGGATCCACAACATCTTTACCTACTTTCTGTCTCCAAACAGGCCCAAATGACTTCATGGTTAGTGGTTGATGCTGAGAAATAAAAGTTTAAGCATCCATCTGCCCTAGCTCCTTCACCAATAGACTCTGTCCTTACTAGGTACCCTTTTTAAAGATGTAGACTAAACAGTTTCTTTTTTTTAAGGTTGAAATGAAGTTCTGAAAAAGAAATTATTGATGAATTAGAGTAAATTTATTTTCACTGCAAATAAGTATTTTAAAACTAAGCTACTGCAAGACAGGTGGTAGGTTTGCTCTAGCTTACTTTGCAAGTGGAGGAAATGCACAAGCATGTCCTTACATCCTAAAGCTGTCCAGAAAGCCCAGTTGTTCTCCTGTGCTGCAGCATACTGTGCAGTAAGCGCTATGCATACATCACTGCAGACATGAGACTGTCCTGAGCTGTTTTAATACTGTTACATTTTCAGCATCCTTTAAATGTTACAAATACCCATGCATCCTATTGCAACCTAATTTTCTGCTGCAGTTTCTTTTCCAGTGCTTTTAAAAATTATTGCAGTGACAGTAAATACGTTAATTATTTTATTTCAACATGCCCCACGTTGTACTTGTGTGAAAAGTCTACCAAATTCATCCTTTAATGGACTGGTTTGATTAGATGCATGCCTGCAGGCTCCACCTAGAAGGCACTTGGGCAGTATCTTCTAGCTAGGAACAAATACTTCATAGGAAGGAGGGGAAATACTAACTCAGAGTTGTTTCCACTTGGAAGTGTCAGTCTTGTATTTCAAGAGCTAGAATGAAGCAGGTTGTCAGAGCAGACAAGTAAGCATTTCAGAAACGTTCATTATGCTAATCTGTTTCAACTTCTGAGTACTCAGCTTGAAGAAACTGATTTTTCCAGAAGTGTTTCACAGCCTCCACTCGAAAGTTATCAATTAAATTGCCATTAGCTTCAAAAATGTAACACAACTCCTTCAGCGATAAAGTAAAATCAAAAGGTTCAAGGCAAATGTACCTTTTGAAAGCTTAGTCCTATACAAATAAATGAAATATTATCCACTTTCATTTTTGCACTAAGTTTTCAGCTTCCTCTTGTTCCATTGCTGAATGGCTAAAAACCTACCAGATACGCTGCTGCCCCTGCTCCCAACTGAGCAGGATGTGCACCCATTCCCCTCAACACTCACCCTTTACAAGAAGAAGGGTGAGCAGTAGTACCAAGTTAAAGGTCCAGAGCTGGCTGCTGAGGCTGTGCATGCAGGACATGCGCTGATGTGTTGCTGCCTGGCACTGCTCCTCTTTTGCGTAGTGCTAATTGAATCCTCAGCAGGAATTCCCCTGCAGTACCAGCCCCCGGGAAGCTTGTTGGGATGCTGAGCCAGAGCTAACATGAAATCAGAACTCCAGCTTCACGCTGCCTACTGCCAAGCATCGCCATGGGAGGGTGGTGGATTTGTGCCTCAGTATGAAAGTCAACTTCATCACAGAAGCCAAGTAACTAAACAGTGGAAAGCCAGCTGAGGACTATCAAACCACACCAAAGCTCTGTGTGTGTGTGTTTGTTTTTAATACAAAGAAACACCAGCAGGAGACAAATGACCTCTTAATCGGTGTAAAACAAAAGCCTGTGCTTATCAAGACCTGTTCCATTAGTAAAGCGAGATGCAGAAGTTTTCAGTGAGCCCAGTAATCTGCTTATGATGCAAAATTGAGAAGCAGCTAAGGCTCTTTGAGGTCCTTCTGGTGTGTTCATGAGGGAAAGTGGCTGTGTCTCTTCCCCCATGTTTGCTGATAAAACTGAAATCAAAACTTGTCAGTAAGTCTTGAGTTATATTTGATGTGTTCCTGCTGAACTTTCCCGCTCCCATTTGTTTTGTAAACACTACTAAAAGCAAACTTTTAGAAACCTGGAGTTTGCAGATTTAGACTCAAATGAGAGCTTTCTCACATTCAGAGAAAGTGAGTTAGAGAACATTATGTGCACGTAGTATTTTATGCCATTTCTATTCCTTGTGCCTAATTACTTGTGTACTAATTACCTTATTTTATTCCAGGATTGGACTTTTTACTTTTTTAGTGTTCATCCTCTCATGCTGCTTTTCCATTGTGTGAAGTCAGTCTTTAGTAGCAAAAGCCATACCCTTTGTTTTTCTTAAATGTTCCTGAACAGTTGAATGTTTGTCTGATGTTAGTGTCTCTGCAGGATCCATGTTGTTTTGCTTGCTTTCCCTTTGAAATCATTGTTCATGATTATCCCAGTTCCAGGCATGTTACTCAGTAACCAAAGGAATTGGAGAATCATAAAATGGTTTAGGTTGGAAGGGACCTCAAGGATCATCTAGTTCCAACCCCCTGCCCCATAGGCAGGGACACCTCCCACTAGAACAGGTTACTCAAGGCCTCCTCCAACTTGGCCTTGAACACCTCCAGGGAGGGAGCAGCCACAACCTCCCTGGGCAACCTGTGCCAGTGTCTCACCACCCTCACTGCAAACAACTTCCTCCTAATATCCATTTTCAATCTCCCCTTTGCCAGTTTAAACCCATTACTCCTCATCCTTTCATTGGAAGACCTTGTCAGTAGTCCCTCCCCAGCCTTCCTGTAGCCCCCTTCAGGTACTGGAAGGCTGCTCTACAGTATCCTAGAAGCCTTCTCTTCTCCAGGCTGCAGAGCCCCAACTCTCTCAGCCTGTCCTCATAGCAGAGCTGCTGCAGTCCTCTGAGCATCTTTGTGGCCTCCTGGACTTGCTCCAGCAGTTCAGTGTCCTACTTGTGATGTGGAACTGTATGCAGAAACATCCTAATAACCTTCTCCTCTCTTGTCACCTCTCTTGTCTCTCGTCCCCACTAATCCACCCGCCACAATGTCAGTGCCTGTTTGCACCATCTCGTTTCTTCTCAGGTCCTTCATTACAGCTGTTTCTTAAACACCTTCCTTTTTGCAGTGTGGGCACAACCTCAGCATACAATGGTTCTGCTTCTCTGCAATACCAGCTGTTTGAATGGGATGTGCTTCCCCACCGAGAGCTTTCTGCTGCCTTCGCCATTCCCCAGTCCCTCCAAATGTTTGCTCATAGTAGCTTGTTTTCCAGTCCTGTCTCTCAGATGATTTATTAGCAAAATTTATATTCATGATGACTTCTCTGTATGTCATTGAAGTCATTACTGATGCTGAATTTATTGTAATCTAAGAAACAATAATTCAGGTTCCAACATAACTTGTTGAAAGAGACTCTGTTTCACCCAGGTCATTTGGTTGAGTTTTATTTAGTGCTACTGCTGTATTTTATTTTTTCAACCAAGTCTTACAAGCAAAATAGCAATCTTTTGGTATTTATGACTGCAGTATTAGAGGTGGATTTCTTTTCAAGCTTGAGTTGAAAATTGTATCAAAGGAAACTTTTAGTTTAGATGCTAAAGAACGAAGCCTTAAGTGATTATGCTGTCTGCTGGTTTTATTGTAGTACCTTCTGTCTGGTTTCCCATGCTGGTAGCTTGTTGGCCAATTTCATGCAACTATGACTTAAAGATCAAAAAATGTGTTAGATGCCTACATGCTCTGTGAGAATGAGAAGCCAGGTAGAAGAAGATAATACAGCTTAATGCCAGAACTGAAGGGGAATTTACCACTTGAATTTAACCCTGTTACTGGGAGAGCCAAGGTTATAGGAAAGCAGGATTCATAACTCCTGAAGTTTGTGGAAGTACTTTTGAAACAGATACGTGAGGGTTCCTCGCTTGGCATCTACAGGCAAGTCCTGAGTGTGCCGTACACAGTTATTAATATTATAGCTTTTAGTGTCCTGCTAAAGGATCATTCAAAGCACTTAATTTGAAACCTGATTATGTTATTGATTACCAAAATACCGATCCATGGGATTCATGGAATGTTCTACTACCACAATAAATCACTAAGTGACTCTTTTCAAAACGCTTTTAATGAAGAAGCTCACTTGTGGTTGCTGACACTTAACATGCTGTCTCTATTTAACATTTTGACCTGTATCAGTAGTGTAAAGATGATATATTTTATCATGTGTAGCATCACTTTGGGTGCTTTTGATCTTTCCAGTGGAATGCTAGTAGGTTGGTTTTTTTTCATTTCTGGCAGTCAACTTGGACGTAGATTTCATTTGGATGTGGTGCTCAAAATGTTATAGTCCAAGGTGGTTTTAATAATAGTGTCATCTTTCATATATACTTTGCCAGAGAGATGTAGAAAAATGATTTTCAGACACTTCCAAAATAAAAGCTGGAGCAAATTCTAGACGCATATTTTCCTCTGTGATGGTTTGGGAGTTCCCTGACCCCCTACACTTTGTAAAATCCCCCAGACTAGACTCAGCCATCTGGAAGTTAAGGACTGAAGCTCTATTTACAGCTCAGCACAATATACAAGCAGTGATATACACAATAGACAGAGATATACTGTGTCCAGTTCTGGGCACCTCAATTTAAGAAGGACATTGAGGTGCTTGAGCGTGTCCAGGGAAGGGCAACAAGGCTGGTGAGAGACCTTGAGCACAGCCCTACGAGGAGAGGCTGAAGGGAGCTGGGATTGTCTAGCCTGGAGAAGAGGCTCAGGGGAGACCTTCTTGCTGTCTACAACTACCTGAAGGGTGGTTGTAGACAGGGGGAGGTTACCTTCTTCTCTCAGGCAACCAGTGACAGAACAAGAGGACACAGTCTCAAGCTGTGCCAGGGGAAGTTTAGGCTGGAGGTAAGGAGAAAGTTCTTGACTGAGAGAGTCATTGACTGCTGGAATGGGCTNTCCCCACCCCTATACCTTACCCTAGGGTTTGCCTTACGTGCAAGGTGAGTTTGGAGGATTGGCCAGGGGGGTCAGAAAGAAAGTGGTTAGTTAGGTTACACAGCAGAAAGGCCAAGACCAAAAACAACTAGAGAGCTTGAGACTCTCCATGACAGTGTCTTATCTATGTGTGTGTTCTTATTCTTATACATCTCAGCAAGCCTATGAGTGCAGCAAACATTACCAGTTTTTGCTTTTCACAACCTATAATCTAATTTTCTCAGTTAAATTATTCCCGTTAGCCTCAAACCAGTACATTCTCCCCATTGTATTTTTTGAATAGTTTTTTTCTTGGGGGGGGGGGGGGGGGGGTGGGCGTTTGTTTTGTTTGGNTGGGGAGGAATACAAACCAAAAAACAACAACAAAAAACCATACCAATATCCAAAGTGGAGATAAATGGAAGAAGATGTTTTAGATGTAAAAGGTGGCAGATGCAAATGCAGGTACCATCTCTATAATGAGCATGCACTGACCTGGGTGGCCTAATCTGTGGGATGCAGCAGGTTTTTACAGACAGTTATTCACCATTGTTTGGGTAGCAGCAGCAAATTGCATCATATCTGCAATTCCTGAGCTCTGTGCATTGGCTTCATGAAGCACTTCAGAAGGAATTTATTTGACTTTTAGGCATTTATTTTAGTTAAGGCTTAGAAGGAATTTTTAAACACACTCCCCCCCCCACCCCGCAACAATCCACAAGGCTCTTAATTGCAGCCACTAAACGACTCGCTCATCCAGCATTAATGCATACATAGTATATCAACCTTTAATTTCTGTTTGATTTTTAGTTATAATACTCCTTGGGCTTATTTCCTTACAATTTAAAAGTGTCAGTTGCATTAACTTAATAACCTTTATGGTATAAATGAGAGAATAAATGAGAAAGCAGCAATGCCTTTATTAAATGTTGTTCATAAAAGCCAATTGTTACAGGATACTTAATTAGAAATATTGTGGTCAAAATAAGAAAGGAAGCGAATGAGACAGATAATGTTTCTTAGCTGGTATCAGCATCTTGAATGCTCACAGTAATTGTAATAATTCTTGTTAGAACTGTGCAGACATGCTGCATGCTTTGTAACAATCTTCGTGCTTTGCCTAACTTACACAGTCAGAAACTGGGGAATCTGTTAAGAATATAACATGTAGTGTTTTATTGTTAGTATTGTGCTCACTAGAAGAGTCAAAGATGGAGCTGTGAACCTTTCAGTCCTTTGCCAACATTTTGGCCATCCAACATACTTGGACTTAGCAGGTGAATGTTTCTCAATGAGGTTTAATGAAGATATTAAATGGGAAGAGCATTTAGCGTCTAGGAGAAAAGCAAAGACAAAGTTGAAATGGCAGAAGAAGAAATGCTGTCCAGGGAGGGACTTGGTATATGAGAGCTTGGGATCAGTCAGCAGAACATTGGTCTGGAGAATTAGCAAGGAATCAAAATATGGGTTTGCTGAGTTCTTGTTTAGTTCCCGAGGCGCAGAACTTTGAATGTATGCCTCTGGGTGCATTTTCCCCCTCTTTATTCCTGCCAGTGTAGATTTGCCCATTCAGTCATGAGGTGGGCCCAAGCCAGCCTCATGACATTCAGCAAGGCCAAGTGTAACGTCCTGCACCTGGGTAGGCACAATCCCAAGCACAACTCCAGGCTGGGTGGGGAATGGCTGAGAACAGCCCTGAGGAAAAGGACCTGGGGGTCTGGGCTGATGAAAAGCTCAACATGAGGCTGCAGTGTGAGTGCAGCCCAGACAGCAACTGTATGCTGGGCTGCAGCAAGAGCAGTGTGGGCAGCAGGGCAAGGGAGGGGATTGTGCCCCTTTACTCTGCTCTCCTCAGACACCATCTGGAGTCCTGTGTGCAGTTCTGGAGACCCCAACACAGGAATGACATGGAACTGTTGGAGCAGGTCTAGAGGAGGGTTACAAAGATGCTGAGAGGGCTGGAGCAGCTCTGCTGTGAGGACAGGCTGAGAGAGTTTGGGCTCTGCAGCCTGGAGAAGAGAAGGCTTCCAGGAGACCTTAGAGTAGCCTTCCAATATCTGAAGGGGTCCCTTCCAACCTTACCATTCTGTAATAAATCTCTTTGTGTATAATAAGTAGATAATGTCTGTGTAAATGACTATGAGTGAACCCTGTTGGGGCATAGTACTTAACTGCAACAAATCAAGTAATGACATAAAAGACAGCAATCACTTCAAAGTAAATACACTATCCAAAGCTCCTTTTTTTTTTTTTTTTTTTTTTTTTTTTTTTTAGGGGGGGGGTTTCTTTTTTT
>VWZE01005144.1:0-55336 GCA_013396675.1 Eubucco bourcierii
TAGGTGAAGCCATAGGCTTGCTTTACCCAAAATTGGGGAAAACATAGGCCTTGCATGAGGGAGGCAGGCACAAGCCAAGTGTGTCTACCTTGTTTACTGCAGGATGCAAACAAATTTGGGCAGGCCACAGTCCTTAGACTCAGTGGCTCCAGGTTCTTTGTCCTCTCCTGCAGTTGCTTCTCCCCATATCAAAAGGAGGTAGAGCAGAAGAACATGTCTGGGCAAGCCAGGAAATGTATAAACCTATTTTGACCTGTTTAGGTCTACCGCAACACCCTTCATTTCCACAGATATATTTGTTTACCTTTCTCAAGTTATAAAATATATGAGAAGAACCAAGACTTTTGAAAGCAGTTGACCTTGGGTAGTTTTGTGCTTTTGTCTTCTGTTTGTCACTGTTTCCCAAGTCCACTCCCCTCACCCTATCCCAGACATATGTGTATACTGAGAAGTTTTAAATGTGCCCTGAAAAGTTTCTTATTGCTTCTTAAACCTTGGAAGGAATTTTATTTTTAGGTTACTGTTTTTATTTGTGGCTGTTTTGTTGGTTGAAGTAGTTGTTGCCACCAGACAGTGGGCTGTTTATATCCAGTGTGTGGGAGTGGAGGAGTCAAAAGAATTAATGTGCCAGTTACTGAGTCTTTCTGCAGAAACAAAGGACAAGAAAAGTAAATTATGTGCTTTCTAGGTCACTAAAGGTCTAATCTGAAGCTTGATGATTTTGGGGAGTTTTGGGTTGCTACATGGTTGACTTAGAGGCAAATTGAATCAATTTCATTAGGAGAAAAAGGTGTGAAGTTCTATCTTGATTGCTGTGGAGGAGAACACAAATTGGCTTGCTAATAACTGCTGAGGGGCTTAAATTAATCTAAAAATGAGCTGTCAGTAAAAGGGATGCTAACATTACCCCTCTGTCTTTCCTTCCAGCCCTTTTCCTAACCAGTCCTGAAACAGGTGTTTTGTAGCATGATGGTATTGCAGCTCCCTTTGGTCATGCTGAAAAGCACACCCTGTGGGAGCCTGGCTTCAGCTGAGTAACTTGCCCTTCACTTGGCTGCGTGGCTGCAAGAGCACTGGTGCTGGTGCAGAGGATGCACTGGGAAAGCAGGAGGCAGAACTGTTCTTTCAGTAGCTGTGGGATCTTAGTTGGGCTTAAGCTCTTCAGAAAACTGCAGATTCAGTGGAACTGCATGGCAGATGAGAGTTAAGTAGAGCTCATCTTCGAGATTTAGACTTCTCAAGAGACTAGACATTCCTTGAGATTTGGCACTTGTCCTTTGAAGACTTTGATTTGTACACTTCCCATCTGAAGTAATTCATTTTTTTTGTCCTTCATTTAAGCATTAATTTTCTTAAATATTTTTACCTAACCTTTACTTTTTATGTGGCACACCACTGAACAGAGCTAAAATAGCTCCAGTTAAATAAAAACAATGTGTAATTAAAATTAAACAGTTTTACCTGTGAAAGTTTACCTTGGATTTCATGTGAACCTTGAAATGCAGTTCCTGTGGCCAAATTTCATTGACAGAGAGAGGAAAAAAGAACAATTTTCTAAAGGACATCAGTCTTAAAGCTATATTGGAAGAGGATGAAGCTTTTGCTTTAAAAATTGGGCAGATGACAAATGTCTTCTGGAGTTTCAAGTATGGATCTGTGGGCTTCTAACATAATTCAAGCTTTAAAGTAATATTTATGGAGTCTGAATGCTGCATTAGGATACACAAACATCCAGGCTAGACCAGTGATGTGTTCTGATACGTAGTTAAGGTACTTGGACAGATGGTGATAGTGCTTTGCACTTGCTTTATTTTGCTAACTTTTGAGATTGGGAATCATAGAATCATAGAATGGTAAGGTTGGAAGGGACCTCAAGGATCATCTAGTTCCAACCCCCTGCCACAGGCAGGGACACCTTCCACTAGCACAGGTCACTCAAGGCCTCATCCAACCTGGCCTTGAACACTTCCAGGGAGGGAGCAGCCACAACCTCCCTGGGCAACCTGTGCCAGTGTCTCACCACCCTCCCTGCAAACAACTTCTTCGTAACATCCAGTCTAAATCTTCCCCTCTACCAGTTTAAACCCATTGCCCCTTGTCCTGTCATTACAAGACCTTGTCAATAATCCCTCCCCAGCCTTCCTGTAAGGCCTCCTTCAGATCCTGGAAGGCTGCTCTAAGGTCTCCTCAAGGCCTTCTCTTCTCCAGGCTGCAGAGCCCCAACTCTCTCAGCCTGTCCTAATAGGAGAGCTGCTGCAGCCCTCTGCTCATCTTCGTGGCCTTCCTCTGGACCCACTCTACAGTTCCATGTCCTTCAAAGAACAGGGAAACAAATTTTCTTTTCAAGAACTTTTCCAAGTATCAAGCTGTTGTTTTGGTTCATGGAGAGTTACTTTTGTACAAAAATGGGTATTTTTGTCCTTTTTGCCAAACAAGAATCACAAAGGGACATTCAAATCTAGAGCCGTGGTGGGAGGATGTGGTTTGCGCAGGGACACCACGTACATTCCATCTCATGGAATGCACTTGGTATGACATTTAACAAAATGTGTTGCTTAAGAGCTTTGAGAAAGGCCAGCTTCATTGTAAAACCATGTGCCAGGGGAGCCCTTCCTGTAAGGTGGCATGCCTCTCCTACAGCTCAACACAAGACATTGCTTTGCCAAGGTAGAGAATGGCATAGTGTTGCTGGAGAGCGTTCTCCAAGTATTTGTGCCTTAAACCACATTACAGGAGGCAAACTTCCACCTATCCCAGAAAGCAGGATTGCCTGATTGCCTGGAGTTCCTGGTGAGCAAATTGAAGTGATTTATTTGAATAAGTAAGATAAATTGTTTATTGTTCTTCTCATCTTTATGTTGAAAACTGCAGCTAATCTGCAGTCTTCTGCTGTCTGCTTTTTATGCTAATCTGGGGTTATTTGCAAGGGCTTAGAAAGGAAGCCTGTTACTGGGTTTATTGATCTTTGTGTTATTGACTAGCTGGAAAATAGTTTCCATAGATGGCAAACCACACACATACTTCTCACTTGAGATGGTGAATTGGAATGTTGTCCTGCTTTTATTTCTTAATGAAATCCATCAAAGGACAAAGAAAATGTGAGGGGTTTTTTTGAGTTTGTTTTTTGTTTTTTGGTTTGTTTTTTCCCCCTTGTTTTATAACAAAGGTTACCAAAATATTTGTCAGCCTTGAGGGTTGTATTTGATAAAATGTGTCTATTTCTGTGGGATTAAGAGGGGCAGAGTTGGTAACAGTAAATTCATCTCCAGAAAGAAAACCTATGGGTAGAATATCGTGGTGATGATGGCATTCAATCTGTGAGAGGTAATTACAAGTTTAAGCTCTAAAGTATCACTTGTGATGATTTCTAGATAATAGAATATACTCTAATGCAAAAGGAGACAATTTTTATAGGTCCATCACATTTCCTGAACATCTGCCTTTCCTGCTTTCTATTCTCTGCATTTCTTTCTCACTGGAAATGTCAGATTGTAATTAATGCAAAATAGCAATTCCTGTAGGTGCTTCTGTTTTGATGAGGGGTAGGATTTTCGTTATTACAAAGCCAGTTCAGAAATAGTGTAATAAAGTAACAGAAACAAACAAGATAGTAAAATTTGAAATCTCCAGAAATGAGTCAGTAACAGTATAAAAATTGATATTTAAGATTATGTTATAAATACAGGTTTAAGGCAGGAAAAGTAGAAGGAACATGCAAATCTTCATATTTCAGAGAGCTCGGTATTGGCACATCTCTCAGACTGGCAATGAACATCAGTACTGTAGTTTTACTTCTACATTTCTTTGTTAAATCTTCATCTTTATTCTGAATGGGAACACTCAGCTTCTTGATGGAAATGAAAGTGTGGCCAGAGTACCAGAGGAGCTCTATATGAGGAGGGTTTCTTTGGAAATCACAGAAGCTGAACCTTGGTGAAACTTTTTTGTCAAACATGTTTCCAGTTGATTGGTACAAGTGTGTTGAGGCTTCTGTAATTGTTTGTGTCAGCCTGTGCTTTTCTGCAAGAGCAGAAAATCCTTATTAGTGAACCAATTTATTTTGATGCACTAGTCTGTGGTTCTGAGACAAGAGCTATCTGGTCCTTTCTCCTGCTTTCCCGATACTCCATGTTCTAGAAAACTTGAAGGTGTGTAATAATCTCTTGGTGTGGATTCAGTCTTTTGTTGTTTGGTCTCTGCATTTCCTTGGTAGTGGAGAGGTTGAGATCTAGAATGAAAATTGTGTAATAAAGAAGTTGTGCTCAGCTTCTTCACCAGGACCCATAGGTATCCTTTTACAAAGCTGTTTTCTAGCCACTTGGCTTCCAGCCGTTATTGCTCTATGGGCTTATTCCACCCCAGGTGCATGAGCTCACATCTGTCTTTGCTGTATGTCATGAGGTTTCCGTCAGCATTTTTCACCAGCCTGTCAAGAGCCCTCCAAACAGGAGCTTTGCCCTCCAGTCTAATGTTTTTTATATCTGTCTTGTAGAAAATTTAGAAGGTTTTAAATATGGCTTTTGGTTGTCTTCTGCACTGGTGTAGTTCTGTGTTCTGAAGAACAAAATATGGTAAATTGATCAGCCTTAAAATCAACCATGAATTTCACTGCACTAGGGCATGAAGTGCTCCTCTGTGTTCTCTATTTGCCTATATAATATAGTATGGGTATGGAACTTGTAATTTGACAGAGAGAGAAGATGAGTGCTTGGCTTAGAGGGTTTTTTTTTGTGTGTATATGTGTTCAAAGAATGGTAGAGAGATGCAGGCATCTGTGATTGTCTTGCTCTAATTATTCTTCAAAATTTCACTGTACTTGGCTCAACTGGTTGGCTTAACATGTGTGTCTTGATCTACGTTGTGAAGGACTACACTAGATTTGTGAGAAAATCACCAGCCAGCCTTTGCTTGTTTGTGGAGTCTGCTCAAATGGAAGCTTTTTATACTGCTGATGTCTACAAGATGGCTTGCTTATTTTTAAGAATTATATAGTAAATTAGAGAAAATTAAATGGGTGGTAGATGGGGCAGTTGAGAAAGTGAAGCCAAAAAAAAAAAAAAGCCACTTTTTCTGATTTTATTTAAAGTAATTTTGATCTACAGTCTCTGTGAGGTCAGATTCTGAATATTTGGGGGAAGGTAAAGGAGAGGAAGGAAGTTGTTAGTGTTTAAGAGTTATGAAATCTCAGTGAAATACAAAGAGGATTTTGAAAACAGTGTGTTTGTGGACCCCATTATAGATTATCTGTGGACTACAGTCCAATGCCCTTTTTCTATACTTCTGCTGTAGAATTGCTTTAACGATTTCTAGATCTACCGGGCTCTTATTTATAACCATCTATTTATATCTGTTTCCTGAGCCTCTTCAGCAATTATTTTTTTTCCTCTCTTCAATTAGGATTATTAAGGACATCTTTATAAAACGAAAACAAGCTTTCTTAAGTCATTGCATGATTGCAGGAGCTGGAGTCTTAAAAATATGCTAGATATCACCTCTGTTTGCCAATGGCAGGTCTTAACTGCCTACCACAACCTTTTAGTTGGATCAAAGACAAGGCTGACCCAATGTGTATCTCCCTGACTAATGCCACTCTGTGTAACTCTTCTTGCTGAAGTACTAGTGAAGGACTGCCTCTCAGCCAAATATATTCTAGTGTGATTATTCTTGTCAGCTGTTCTGAGGCCAAACCTGGTACTTCTGTTGGATAGGTTAAAAATATATTAATGTTGCATTTAACGTAGCGTTTATTTCTAGCACGGCTAAGAGTTTAGTTAATCTGTTCTTGCTCCTCTCACTTTTTGACAAATGCACAGAGAGGAAAGCCTGTGCATGTTGTGGATTGTGTTTAGGTGCTTTGAGGCTTGGAGGGGCTATATGAGCATTATTCTGCCATCTAAGTATAGTCTCTGTGTGAAGAGTGTTATGAAATACTAGTAAATAGAGTAGTAAATTGCATCAGGAATAGAGTGGCCAGCAGGAGCAGGGAGGTCATTCTCCCCTGTACTCTGCACTGGTTAGGCCACACCTTGAGTACTGTGTCCAGTTCTGGGCACCTCGATTTAAGAAGGACGTTGAGGTGCTTGAGCGTGTCCAGAGAAGGGCAACGAGGCTGGGGAGAGGCCTCGAGCACAGCCCTATGAAGAGAGGCTGAGGGAGCTGGGGTTGTTTAGCCTGGAGAAGAGGAGGCTCAGGGGACACCTTCTTGCTGTCTACAGCTACCTGAAGGGTGGTTGTGGCCAGGAGGAGGTTACCTTCTTCTCTCAGGCAACCAGCACCAGAACAAGAGGACACAGTCTCAGGCTGTACCAGGGGAAGTTTAGGCTGGAGGTGAGGAGGAAGTTCTTGCCTGAGAGAGTCATTGACTGCTGGAATGGGCTGCCCAGGGAGGTGGTGGAGTCAGCGTCCCTGGAGGTGTTCAAGGCAGGTTTGGACGTGGCATTGGTGCCATGGTCTAGGCTTGAGGTCTGTGATAATGGGTTGGACTTGATGATGTTTGAGGTCTCTTCCAACCTTGGTGATACTGTGATAGATGAATTAACTGATGTTTCCAAGTTCTGCAGACAATAGGCTGGTGTCTGCAAGCACAATTGTATTGACTCAATCACGTCTTCTGATTTTCCACCACATCATTTAAATTATCATATGGACTGATAAATTTGCACCTGGTGTTTTATGCTTATTTGGTTTTTATTTTTCTTCTTTTTTTCCCTCTGGTGTTTTCCTGTACCTACCAAGTTGTGTTAGAAATAAATGATGGAAACTCTGTTTTAAGTTCTGACTTGTATTAACTAGCGGCAATGTGGTATCTGTTGGTCTTCTGCCATTCCTGTTGTTTGATGAAGGCAACTTTCCCTTCTCTGGTATTTGTATTACTGGTTTATTTGTTTGTTTTTAAACAAAGCAATCCTACACCCTACAAAATAAAGGGTTGAATAAGGTTCATGTTAATGCATGTCTACACTGTGTGGTGGATTGAGCACGAGGCAAGTCAGAGTTTCAGCCAAAAGCAGTATAGTCCTTTCTGCACGATGTGGCAGAGCTCTTGGCTATCTTGTGGTGTTCCATCTTCACTCAATCTGGTTCAGACACTAGCTTGGCTTGATTTAGCTCAAGTTCTCTGCTTTGTGCTAGGAACTTTACAAAGAAGATGTGTCCTAGCTTGTGTACACGATGGAGTCCTTGATCTGTCCTGATATCTTCCCCAGATACAGAAAGTCCTTTTAACATGCACCCAGTTGATGTTTTCTACATCTGGATTATCTAGAATGGCATATGAGATTTTTGATAAAGTCTTGTTGAAACACAGTTAAAGTCTGCTTAAAGTGTTTTCTTGTCTCTTCTGAAGATACCTGTCAAGATGTATCCAGGCATTGAATTTTCTCTCTTCACTGCCATGTCACAGTGGTGGCTCATGCCAGGGTACCTCCTGCTTACTGATCAGTTTACTCTTGGACATACGTTATGCATTATTTCTGTGTTTGTAGACTTCCAGTTGTGAGGCCATGCTTTGCATCTAATTTTAATATTCTCTTTTAAAACATCTTTTTTTTTTAACCTAAATTTGTGTTTGACTAATTATCTCATACATTTGAAACCTTTTGTCTCATAATTGAAAAAAAATTCTTCATGCTATTTATTGCACAGTTACATCTCTATAAAAACCAGTAGCTTCCTCTAGTCTTTGACAGTGAGAGAGAAAACTAGAGGAAAAAGTAATCTGGGAGTGAAAATTTGTCTTTCCAAATACACCTTTTTATTGATTATTCCCCCCCCNTGTCATGCAACTTCTCTTGCTTTTTTAAAGTTGTTTGTAGGCTCTTCTGCCACAATATGGCCATGAATATTTCATTTCATGTTTGAAGAAGTGCCTTGCTGAAAACAGTAGAAGCTGTGGTTTCTAATTACCTCTGGGTAGCTCTTTCACATAACTCAGTTGACCTCATCATGTTTCTTGAATTAAAGTAACATTACTTAAAGGAGCAAAGAGCTGTAAATTCATATAGGCCTCCTATTATTACATTGTTGTTGTTCTGTAATAATAAACACTAATGTGTGTACCAGCAGCAGAGTCCTAATCTTTAGGCTATGATGTTAAAACCTAGTAACTCTTCTTTTAGGTGGAGATGTCTTTTTCCTGTGTTTCATCGGTTTATTGCTGCTGGTAATGAGGCAATCCTCTTCTGAAGCTCCAGCTGCTCCCAGTCTTTGTTGCTCATTTGAAAAATCCTGTTAGCTGGGGAAATGTGGTGAGCTTCTGCTTCTGTCGTGGTGAAAGTAGATGTTCTGTAAGGGTGTATGGAGAAGAAAATGGGAGGTTTCTGGAGGAATAATAATTGTGTTAGAAACCATAAATGTTCAGGAGATGGGCTGTTGTTGCAAAGTTTCTTTGATGTGGTAAGTGTCTGTTTGGTATGCAGTGAGTATATTGCTCAAAGGAAGAGATGCTGCTGGCTTGTTTTAATCCTCTTACTGTAAACCCTCAAATTAAGATATGGTCCACGTTTTCACTCTGTGTAGTCTGAGTCTGATTTGAGAAAATTGGTGTTAGCTAACCCCCTCACCATAGTGGAAATAAAACTGCCAAGACATGAGAAAAGATAGTTGAGGACAAGCTTAAGTACAGCCAAAAAAACCCCCTTCACTGCTGCTTTTGGCTGTTCGGTCTGCATGCAAGCATTCTTGTTTGCTCTGTCCAGGAATGCCAAGTCCTGGGATCTGCCAAGTTGTACAGGCTGGAGTATTGTGACATGTGCTGTAAGTTACACTTCTAGGACAAATACCTATCTTATGCACTACTAACATACAAGATGCAGTTCATTTGCATTTCTTCTAGCTTCTGTTTTAGGTACAACAGGAAGATTTAAATTTTTTTGTTGTTTTCCTTCTGAACACTTGGTCTTTCAGTCTGCAGTGCATTTTCAAAGATGGTAGGCAAACACAAAGCTTGCAACCAGGCTGGAGATTGAGGTAGTCACTCATTCTGACTTCTTTGTCTTTGCTCCAGGACTTTACTGTCTCCTTGGAGCAGCCAGCATAACTATGTGTATTGTCTCTTCCTAATCTGGTGTCTCAGTGATCTGGCTTACTTTATACTCTACTGCATGGATTTACACTACTAAGATTATTCTGATAGTTGATACAAGCTGGAACACAGAAAGTTCCACCTCAGTATGAGGGAAAACTTTTTTACTGTGAGGGTGGCAGAGCACTGGAGCAGGCTTCCCAGAGGCTGTGGAGTGTCTTTCTCTGGAGACTTTCAAAACCCTTCTGGTTATGTTCCTGTGCAACCTGTACTAGGTCAGTACAGGTTTTTTTTACAAGCTGAAATAGATTAATTGTAGATGAATGTAATGAATTTCATACTTTATAAAAATATACAACTGCCTATAAATCTTTGTTGTTCATATACTGTGGAAGTTCAGTAAGATAAAAGGCAAGATTTTTGTGCAGCCTGAATTTGCCATTACTTGTAAGAAAATAAGAGTCTGAAGTGATGGTATTGTCCTCTTTGTAATGCAGAAACCTTAAAAGCAAACAGAACTGGATGAACTTTCTTCAGAAGAACTTATAGATCTTGATTGAAGCCTTAACTTAGTGATTCATGCAAGTACAGTGTGTGATGTCATAGACTTCTAAAAATAGAATTTAAAAGTGATAGAAAACCTATGGAGTAGATGCATAAAATTATACATCACTTGTTGAAATACTCTTTAGGGTGGTGCCTCTTCTTTCTTGATGTGTTACATGTGTGAAGTAGAATACTCCTGTGGGATTCTGTGGACTAAATAAGAACACTGTAAAGTGGTGTAAAAAGGGCAGTGTGGAGAAAGAGAAAATTAAAAGCAGCAAACGCTGTTCCTAGGGGAGTTGAGATCTCACTGTTTTGTGTGAGTAGGGTTGTGTACTGTCATTTAGCAGTTCAGCACAATGGTTTATGCTGCCATCATGAGGAAATTTTATTCTAAGTAGCTACTTTGACACTGGTAATTGTTCATCATTTAAACAATTCTGAATTAAAACTGTTAAAGCTCCTTTAAAATTCCTTGAGTATGCCTACAGAATTAATAGCATATTTTGCATAATTAGATTTTTTTTTTTCCCAACAAATATGAAAAAGTCTTCCAAGCACAAGCATTTAGAAATAAGGTGAAGTGTAAAAGGTGTTGAGGTTTCAGTGGTTTTGATGATATTTATTTTTTTAAACACATTGAAGGCTGCAGTACACCTGTTTTCTGACATGTTGAGTTAAAACACAAGATACCTTCTGTAGTCCTGTAGATCCTTATTATGCTTGCTTCAGCCTGCAATGCAGAAGAAAAAACTCTTCTAGACTAACACATCATTCATGATGTGAAGTTTATAACGTATGTTTAGACTGAACAAACACTTGGAAGCTTCTGTAATGGAATCACAGTGCTTTTCTCTATGTTAGCTGGCAGAAATAATCTGTTGGAACACAAGTAAACTGGAAATGACTTTGACATTTTAGGATGTTAAATCAGGAATAAATCAGAATTCAAAGTATCTTCTATGGTCTTAAAGGGTAGTAGTTTCACACAGTCTCTTGTTATTCCAGCTGTAATCTTTATAGTATCAAACAGGTCATGCTTAAGGGGGGATGTTTGCTTGGTCTAGAGGAATGCATTGAAAGTTTTTTTGTGTCTTTAAATATCTCTAGAGCCATTATAATTTTAATTTGAGCTTCTTACAGAATTACATTTTCTGTTCCAAAAGCTTAAACCTGATGAAAGCTGTTCACACAGCTTCACAGAACTCTAAAGTGTTTCTCTGTGCAGAGGAGACGTTCAGCATATTGATACTTCCCCTGTTCCTTTCCATTTTAGATGACATACTTAAGCTGGAAAACAGATCTGAGAACTGTCACAGGCATCTTACGTGTAATCTTTAAAGGACACCAGTAACACAGATTCCCACAGTTGAAGGCTTCTATCTATTGACTTATTATAGTAGCCCTTCAGAGGTTTGCAAATTGTATCTCATTTTATGCTCAATGTTTTGGTCATTAGTGTGAAGACTTAACCACACTCCTCTTCCTTTTTTTCAGGAGAGGAAACTGTTTAGGTATAATAGATGGAACTAAGTTTGAGATTGTGATGGTTTGGGAGTTACCAACCCCCCCACACTAGGAAAATCACCCAGACTTAGACTCAGCTGGCCGGTAGTTAAGGACTGAAGCTCTATTTACAGCTCAGCACAATATACAAACAGATATATACACAATGGACAGGAATAGTTACAGTAATACGCAAGTTAAAGGTAATACAGAAACACAATTCCCCTCTCAGAAATCAGAGTCCCCAGTAGAGGCTCCCAACCACCTTTCCACCTTCTTTCCATCCCTCTCCTTTACCCCAGGGTCTGCTTTACATGCAAAGTGAGTTTGGAGGATGGGCCAGGGGGGTTAGAAGCAGAGTGGTAAGTTGGGTTACTCAGCAGAAAGGAGAAGACACACCAGAGCGCGAGACTTTATCTCTTACCTATATTTGTGTTCTTGTTTTTATACATTTCAGCAAGCCTATGAGTGAAGTAGACATCACCATAGTTTGCTTTTCACAGCCTATAATCTTAATTTTTTCCATTGAAATATTCCAAGTAGCTTCAAACCAGCACAGAGATCTTTAGCTTGTTGATACAAGTGCTGTGGGAAAACAGGTGGTTCTGTTCCATAGGATTTTGTGTAGTATATTTATCGAGTACTCCACAGAATTTAAAATTAGCCTCTCAAGAGTTGTGTACTCGGTAATGAGACAGTTCTGGATTTTGAAGAGTGGTAAAAATATGAAGCCAAACATTTTTCAGAGAGCCAAAACAGAACTTGAGACAAGTTGAGAAGAAACACTTCCATTAATAGTGGCCAGGATGTCTCAGTCTTGTATAAAGAAAATTGTGGTTTGGGAATGCCTGAATACAGTTAAGGAGATTTCCTGTTATAGACTGTTCCTAGATTCAGAAAGCATCAGGAAGGTCACAAGGAGTCTTGGAAACAGGGAAAAAAAGAAAGAAGGGTGAGTCACCAGGATGGTGAAGTTGTGATAGGGAGAATCTGGGAAGAGAAATAGTTACTTAAATATCCAAAATTGGATAAAGCAGTTTGAAAAACATTACATAGCATCTGTGTTGATTAAAAATTTTTAGAGGCAAAAAAACCTCCTTGCAACCAAGGGTTGTAAGAACTAATTTTACTGTTAGCTGAGTGTGGAGAAGACATTTATTGCCAATACTAAAAATCAGCTGGAAAGATGGGCCTGGGATTTCAGCAGTTCTATGTAATGTTGTAGGAAGAAATTCGTCCCCTTCTGCAGCACAGAGTTTGTGGGAAAGAACAATGTGGGAATTGGTGTCAGGTTATGGGAGTAATTACTCTTTGTGTAAAGCAGAAGAGTGAAGGTTTGTCAGCACTGTGCTCAACTGCACCTGCTTCTTACTGATATTACTCTAACACTTGTATGCATTTCTTTCTGGTTTTAATGTACTCCTAGAAAGTGCTGTCTGGGACATGTTTGCTGATGTAACATTATGTAAATATTACTTTAAAAACCAAATAAGTTACTGATGACTTCAGGTTAATATTTTGTAATAATTAGTGATCATTATTATTTTTTAAAACTGTGAGCATCTGCAATGAAACATAAAGTAATTTAAAAAAAAAAAAACACAACAAAAAAACCCCCCAAACCAAATGTTAGGATGGGTTGTCACTTATTCTCTCATCTCCAGTTAGGTTTTTGTGGTGGTACCTGTACAACATTTACTCCTAGAACCACTTCTTTGCATATATTTTCATATCTCATTTATAAGGTAAATAAGGAGTAATGGGAATATTTCTGAACTTTGAGGTTTTTGATCCTGTGGTGATACATAAAGCACAAGCTAAGAAGAAGTTTAATTTCTCACATGTGTGTTTGGTGAACTGGAAAGGAAAAGCAGCTTGCAAGTTTGCAGATTTTTATTTCCTTTTTTAAAAGTTCTATCTTGTAATGGTGCTTCTGCCTTTTATAGTCTGCATTGCAGTTTCAGTCAAGAATTCTTAGTTTTAGATGAATACTATCTGTAAATATAGCTAATATATTCTGAAGATATAAAAATGAAACTCTACAGTTCCCCTGTCTCACCTTCCATATAGTTTTTGTGAGCAGAGCCATAACAGAAATAGAGGTAATGGTGAGGATGGGGGCCACTGCTTCAGTGGTGAGAGTAAAGTTGTAGCACCTTCATGATAAATAATAACTTTCTTCAGCCTCCTTCTCCTCCCATATAGGGAAGGAATTGCAGTTGTGTAGTTGCAAATGGTGGTACTTGAACAAAGCTTTCTCAGGCTTGTATCTGTACTGTAACAAAATTAATATAAAATATATCAAAGTAATGAAGCTGTAACTGAGAGTGTGTTGAGTCTCCCAAAGACTGTGAGTTACCTGATACATACTTTTAAATGAACAAAGTTGTATAGAAAATAAGGCAAACACTTTCTTGCAGCTAGATTTATTAGGAAGATCTTTAAGGCAAATCTAAGGGCAACAGTGTGACCTACTTAAATTAGCATAAAATATTAGATAATTGTTTTAAGACAGGTTATTGTTGGGACAAAGTGTAGTTACCAAGAGCAGTTACAGTGAGTATCCCAATTAGTTTGCTTGGAACTTTTTTTTATAGAGAACTTCCAAGCTTATTGAAGTGATTTGACTAGAAGCCATTTCGTGATGGGCAGTATTGTGAAGGCAGCTTTAAAATGAAGCACATTATCAAGGCTCTTTGAATAAAATTATTATCTCACAAAAAAAACTGGAGGGATTTAAAATTCATAGCTCTGAGAAGAAATTGACAGATTTAATCCACCTGTCTCCAAAGTGCACCAACTAGATAAGAACTTCCATTAAAATAATGCTTACAATAACTGTTTCTGAGGAGGGATGTTTTCTTGAAAGATAATATTTAATTTGGCTTTCTGTAACAAGATGATTAACTTGTTCTGGGTGGGAGGAAACCTAGAAGGTGATTGTCTGTAAACATAATTATGCAAAGCTGCTGTCATCTCAGCCATGGAAGTTGTGTGGCCAAGGACTAATGTTAAGAGCTAATTAAAATAATGCAGCTTTATTAGAACATCATTTTCCTGGTTTTAGGACCTATCAGGGGTGCAATATAATTACCTGGTAATTGGTATTTAAATATATTGCCTTTATCTTGAAATGTGAAAAGAGTGATAGCACTTAATGGATGTGGTCATGCTAGGGCATCTTGAGTGGTTTTAACATCAGTGTAGTATCAACTAGCATTAAAGGTTTGAAGTTGCATCGGTTTCATAAAAGCAGCTAACGATGGCTTGTTTCTCTCAAGCCAGTCTGAAGTATGGAAACTGATTTGGAATCTGGTTTTAGTCCTTTTTCTGTGCGTGGATGACCTGATGGGTGGAAATGATGGCAAAGAGGTAGGCAGTGTTCTGCTCTAAGCTGCTTCCCTCCCCTTTCTTTCTTTGCCTAGGCAGAAAGAGGGAGGAGTGAAGGTGTTAATGATTTTTTCAGCTAGTGGGGAGGGCAAGCCTTGTCCTTTTTAATGGCTGTGCTTCCCTTTTGAATGCTTACCAATGCTTCAGGCTTAATCATGAGAACTGTTAATGACCGACTGAAGCTGATGGTCTGTAAACAGCGCTATGAAAAAGTATTATTTTAGGTAGGTATCAGTGTTTAGTCCTTACAAAGATTGTAGTCTTTCGGTTTTTTCATCTCTTTCATGTACTAAATGCCTGAGATAATTCCAGGATTGTGTACTGGTCTCTTGTACTAACCCTTTTGAACTTTCCATCCTGTAAGGTTCAATGTATAGTGTTTATTTACTACCATGTTTTTCAGAGCTTGATTTGTGATTGGAATACCTACCTGAAACTTGAGTAGCATTATCTTAAATAATTAGGGCAGTGAATGTTGGATAATCCTGGCACATACTGTTAACACTGACTTTCTCTCAGTACATGAAAGGCTCTGAGAAGAGTAGGATTGTTTCTTGGTCATTGTGGATTTTGCCTTCAGATTGATGATTAATTCTTAACAGAGAGGATAAATGTTTGCATTATTTCAAAAGTGTTTAAACAGATTTTATTATAAAAAAATGAAAAATTGAAAATATTTGTAATACCTTGTAAAGAAATGAAATTGCTCTAGCAATTAAAAACCCAGCTGCAAATGAAATGATGCCTTAGCTTGGACAATATCTCCCTCTCATAATGGTAAGTCATAGCTGTTTCTGTCCAGCTTTGACTCTGTCTTTTGCATTTTTATCCTTGTTATTCTTAGAAGGAAGGGGAGGGAAGCTCTTCTTGTAAAGCACTGGAGGTTCCTCAGGTGTTGTAAACAAATAATTTCACACTCTTCAGAAGATTAATCAAAATGTAATTAGTGACTTCAATTTGGAGGTGTGAGTCAGGGTATGTTTCAAGGGGATGTCCTGTGTGTGTGCTCTGTTCTGCATAAAAACTCATCCCATATCCATGAAGAGCATATGGCTCCTGCTACCTTGCCTATTGCCATTCCTAGTGGTTTTAGGTGTTAATTTCCTGGTGTTCCCAGTACATATCATTGTTCTTTTAGAATGCTGTGCAGGCTGTTCAGTTCTTAATAGTGTGACTGGCAATGTGTGTGGTGTATAGTATCATTTCATGATTGAATTTTATGTCTTCCCTTTCAAAACAGTGTAGGATAATGGAAGCCGTAGGAATGTAATAGATTGTAGAGGATTCCTTAGCATGAATTTTTATTCTGAGATAAAAGTGACGTACCAAAGACTACGCCAAAATTAAATAAAATTCTTACATCAACACAGAATGAAGAGTTTGAAGAGTTGACTGTTAACAAAAAATGGTATGGTTACTTGAGGTAGTGAGTCCAAACTGTCGTTTAGTGGCATGTGAATCGACCTAGCAAATGAAAAGATTTTATTATGCAAATGAAATTTCTTCAGTGCAGCAAACAAATACAAGTATAATAAAAAGTGCCATCTGTCTAATTAAGTAAATTAAGTATTTCTTCAGGGAGGCTGCGATGACATAAACTTAATTAAAAGTATGCATACAAACTTTCTGTCTTTTAACTGGGAAACACTCACCCTTCTTTTAGTAGTCCAGTTGTGTCTGTGGGGACAAGGCAGCTGGATGCAGTAGAGGAAGTGATGCACTTGTTGTTTCTGTTGCTTAGTGCTCAGATTGTGATGATGATAGTTGTAAACAATTAGTCTTAAACTGAACTAAGTCCAGAGGTCTCAAAAATATTTTGTGTAGTTTAAGGAATTAATTTGTTAACTTCCCTGTATCTGAATTTTTTTTTTTCTTCATCCTCATAATGACCTTCAGCTGGTTTTAATATGCTGGAGTTGATACTAAAAATACTTTATCAAAAAATACTTCAGATTACTTGTAACGGTGGTATTAACTGAATGCAAGCCAGCTCTGGTGTAGAAGCCTTAATTAGGAAGGTTTATTTTGGAAGTGATTTCATTTATCACGCTGACCTCAGGAGTTTGTACACCCTACAGTTTCTTTTTACTCTTACTCTCTAGAAGCATGTTGAATTACACAAATTGCCAACTTTAAAGTGAAATGACAGTGTTTCATTTGCTTCTAGTTGTAATGCCTGATACGTGATTTGCACAATGTACCAGGCATTGCAGTTAAAGTTGACTTGCCAGTAACAATTTTGAGCAGGTTATTCTTACAGATAAGAATTTATCAGGGCTGTTAACATAAAATGTCTGAGTTAGAAAGGATGCCGTGTGACAACTCTCTGATGTGGAAGGCTTTGTCTGACTTCTCCTGAAGATCAAAAATAGACTCAGCCTTCCTCGTTTGCAGTCCTGTGAGATGTACATTATAGGCTCTGGAGCTTCTTCAAAGGCCAGCAAGCTGAAGATTGGATGGCATTAAACAGGCATCTATGTAGTTTGTGTTAATGAGTTGTGTTGAAGAGAGAAACTTGCTATGTTCTGGTACTTTGAGTATATTAAGACTTATTTGAGTCACAATAGAGGGGAATCTACCTTCTAAATTAGAAGTAATTTTAACATTTTCTCCTAATACAAGCATTCTTGATTCTACATAGTGACTGTTCTTATTAAATCACTTCAGTCTAATTTAGGTGCATCCATACTCCGAAATAATGGATTTCCTATTTGCTTTTAGCAAGTTTGTGTCTTTAAAGATTAGTTGGTTGACAAATTGGTTGGGTTTTTTTAAATTCAATAATTTCTATTTGGTTTGGTTCAGTATTTTTGTGTCACTTGGCAGTAAATACTTATCTCGATCCAGTATAATTATTTTAAAGTAAATTAATCCCATTTCAGGCTCTACATTTTTTTTTTTTTTAATGTAAGAAGATTTGTGTCTTCAGGAAGAATTTAGAGGTTTAGGAAAGCTATGTCAGATTTAAGAATGTGGAATTACTTCACATAGCGAGAGAATGTAATCTGATTCTTTGGTTTTCTTGGAACTGAAATGTGGAATACCTGCTAATCCCACAGCACACAAGATTTATACTCTTGTGTTTACAAATGCAGCAGGCAGAAAATGGAACAACTGCTCCCAGACAGTCTTTGAAGATAATACCTGGTACAGCCCTCAAGAATCTTTGCTCTGTAGAACTGTTTGGGAAAATTCTGTATGAATAGGTCAAGTTGGTGAACTCTTTATGGGGAAGTAGGTGGGATTGTGGTTTGGGTTTACTTAGGATTTTTGGGGTTTACTTTATTTCTTTTGGAGTTCTCCTTCTGGCCAATGATCTTGCTGGTGTGGGGTCACAGCCTTGCAGCTCTGATGGCAGTGGATTTCAGCTGTTCTCCATCAGAGAGCTAGGCTTGACCTCAGACGTTTCAGCATATTGCAGGTGGCAGCCCTCATGATTTGCACAGGCTGTAAAGCTGGTAGGAATCAGTGTTTACTCCTTCAGTCACCTCCTTCGATAGCCAGTGTGAGACCAGTGCCACGCCAGCCAGACTCCCATGCTGAAATGCTGTGTCACTGCTGCAGCCTGTGCTGTGGCTTGTGAACCTTTTGCCTTCCAGCAGCAGTGACCTTCTTCCAATCTGTTGGCAGGTGAGATTGCTGTCAGCGAGTGTGTGACCTGGTGATAACATTACTTTGTTTCCTGGGTAGAGGTCATTGGGACAATGCAGAGCAAACCTGGCTGTAGAAGGTAACATTTCCTGCTGGCAGTGAGGACGAGGTCGTTCCACCCCAAGGGTACCTGGGTTGGAACGCAGAGAGGTGCAGTACAGACTGTTTCTGTGCTGTGGACTGCCATAGTGATCAGGTCGTCTTGTACGTTAGTTTCCAGTTGCAAGTTCCTTGTGGCTAATTGTTTCAGCTGGAACTGCAGTTGAAGAGGAAGGCAAAGTTGTGAGGAGGGTACTTCCCTCCTCCCATCTGTGTCATTTTTCATTGGCTTTGTGCTTGTGAGGTTTCATTACTTGCAGCAGACCATCTTACAACTTAGATAGTCCTCTTCTGCCCCAAAAGATATCCTGAGATTTTATTTGTAACAACTTATTCTTGCCCATTCTGCAAACTGTCAAAAGCTAATTTAGGCAGCTGTAGGGCAGAATGACCTGGTTGAGAAGATGGTACCTGGTTACATAGCAACTTCATAGTAACTGTAAGTTTGTAGGCAGGCAGGTTTACTGCTCTAGTTCAGCATAACAAGGTTACCTTGGTGACAGGATGCCAACAGTGCTCAAATACTCATGAATCATTTGAGAGCCTTTGGCCACAATAAAGAGTTGTTGAGCTTCTGCTTGAACACTTACTCTACAGGAAAGAAACATGCTTTGGTTATCTGAGGTCTAGATGAAGATTTAAGTTTATTCTCTCTAGTCCAGTACATGCTTTCTTCCCATGTTTGCTGTTGTGCAGTATTGGTGAGAGCCATTGAGAATTCATGGCTGGCTGATGAAACTTCTGGTGGTAAAAGTTATCTGAGATCTGGAGTAAGTGAAATAGTCATGTCGCATAAAATGTGGCCATTTTGGCTCCATGCTCCCTAAGTAGCTTATTTTGGTCTATAAGCTTTAGGGTTTTGCTCACGGTTGCTTAGTTGCCTGTCCCACTTACTAGATTAAAAAAAAAAAAAAAAAAAAAATTGAGTTCTGTTTCTCATGTAAAAATGTCTGAAGGTGCCATGTGTGAGGAAGCTGTGGTGTAGAGCACAGCATTGCACAGGTGGTTATCATGTCAGTGATGCTGATGTCTCTGAAAGAAGCCTGGAATGAAACGGAATTGTTTACTTTCACGTGTGTCATCTTAAGATTAAACTTGTGGAGGCAGAAATGTCTGTGCCTAAAATAAAATGTGCTGCTATGTGTTGCAGTTGCTTTCCTTCTTCGCTTCTTGAAGGACAAATTCTTAATGGGAATAAATTCCTCAAATTTCAGGTGCTTTATACTTCAAAACCCTCATTCATTCTACTTTATGGAGTTTCATCAGTCTTCCCAGCCTGCATGGTCACAGTGGAGAGTGCATCAGTGTTTTCTCTTGCCTTTCTGAAGAATTTCATGTGGTATGCAAGTCGCTTTAAAGGACCCTTTTTGCAACTCGAGTGTTGTAGAGGCTGCTGGAAGACAGGTTCTGTGTAACTGTTACATGTTTTCATAGCTGGAAAATGAGGTTAGAGAATGCTTTTTTCCTTTGTCAAAGTGTATGCAAGTAAACATGTAAGCATTGTGCCACTGAGAGGCTTCCCTAAAGTGAAAGAAAGACTGACCTGGTACAGCTTTATAGGTTTATATTTCCATGCTCTTGTTTGCATCCTAAAGTGGACTCTATTAACTACTGTGCGGAATAGCTAAGTTCTGTAGTGAGTGCTGAGCTCCACCTTTGTTCAAGACCAGGTTAGATGATGCCTTAAGATAGCTGACAGATGTCCCTGCTCATGGCAGGTTGGTTGCAGTAGATGGTCTTTGAGATTCCTCCCAACCTGGGCCATTCTGTGATTGTCTGATTTTAATTGAAGTCAGAATGCAGCCATCTTCATGTGCTGCCTATTTTCATTCAGAATTTGTTTAGTTTATTTTTCATTAGATAACCTACCTGAAAACAACCACCAGCTTCCTTATTCTGCACCTGCTTGTGTGACAGTTTTATTCTGGAAAAAGAAAAAATCCCACAGCACTTTAATTCAGTTGTTTGACCAACAAGTTCATGAGTGCAGGAATTGGAGCTGCTGATCTGCCTCAGAAAAGGGTAGAAGGCATTCTGTGGCAGCTAGATCCCATCACTTTCTTGCATGGATGCTTTCTTACAAGTTCTGGGTTTGTTTTCAGGTTTTCTTTCTTTCCATTACTTTACTTTTATCGCTTTGGGGTTTGTTTTTGGTTTTCCCTATATAATTATCCAGTTAGACAATTGTGGATGAGTCTTGACTTTTCAATGATAATGTCCTTCAGTTTTAAATTTGCCACTGTTCTTCAGTGTTGTTAAATATTGCCATATTACTGAGTTTTGTACAGAAAGGAGAAAAGACTTTTCATTATATCCTCTAAGTACTGCTCATTATATTGAATATCTTTGTAATATTTTCATTGTAAGTTACACTGTTATCTTCAAACTCCATGTAATGGCTTTTCCTGCGTTTTCTGTAATCTTTTCTTTCTTCTGTTTTAGTATCTAATATATTTCTTAGCAGGCAGGGAAAATATCAAACACTTTCTATGGGAGTAAATTACTGATTTATAGTATTGATGTTACAATAATTTCTGCATGACACATCATTCTATTTTTATGGACAGAGAACATTTTATATGCATTTTGATATATAACTGTCTACAATGTGCCTGCTTTCAATTCTAGATTTGATGAAGTTTGTTTAGATTTCAATAATGAGGATACTTTCTGATTCTTCTTCAGTCTGTCTTTTTATTTTGAATAAATCTTCCTTTAGTTGACCAAGGATGCTACTGGTTTGAGAAACCTGAAAGTGTTAATGAGCTTGCTCTTCTCCAACCTTTCAGCTTGTCCTTGCATTCTGAGGTGCAGTCACACCTCAGTTAAGTATGGCACACTTCTCAAGCAGCAGCATTAAATGCTTCAACAGTAGCAGGTCAGTTACTTTAGCAGTAAGGTCACTGTAAATCCTGGAACACACAGTATCTGTGCTTCAAACTAACTGTTTAATTTTGTTCCAACAAAGTGGCTATGCCAAACAATACTGATGTGGTTATTTTAAAGTAAGTTTGTTGGCACTAAACCGGGGAAGTAAAATTCAAACAAACATGACTGTATTTGGAACTAAACCCAC
Organism: Eubucco bourcierii; assembly: GCA_013396675.1. Taxonomy (NCBI): domain Eukaryota; kingdom Metazoa; phylum Chordata; class Aves; order Piciformes; family Ramphastidae; genus Eubucco; species Eubucco bourcierii. The sequence continues at coordinate 21,291 of VWZE01005144.1, forward strand.
TTGTCTCTCTGTTGGAGGTGGTGTTTGACAAGTAGGTCTGGGTCCCAGACATAGAGTTGTGCTGTAATCAAGCCTGTGTGTGGAAGAAAATAAAAGGAGCACATTGGTAAATAGAATCACAGAATCAGAGAATGGTAAGGTTGGAAGTGACCTCAAAGCTCAGCCAGTTCCAACCCCCTGCTATAGGCAGGGACTCTTCCCACTAGTACAGGTCACTCAAGGCCTCTTCCAACCTGGCTTTGAACCCCCCCAGGGAGGGAGCAGCCACAACCTCCCTGGGCAACCTGTTCCAGTGTCTCACCACCCTCACTGTAAAGAACTTCCTCCTAACTTCCAGTTTCAGTCTCCCCTGTGCAAGTTCAAACCCATTATCTCTTTTCCTGTCATTGCAAGACCTTGTAAATAGTCCCTCTGCAGCCTTCCTGTAGCCCCCTTTAGATACTGGAAGTCTATTCTAAGCTCTCCTCAAAGCCTTCTCTTTTCCAGGCTGAAGAGCCCCAAATGTTGGGTGTCATTATCTGGAGGTTTTTTCTTTAGTTTTTACCAGCCTTTGTGTTCCCCCTTCTCCCTGTTACGTCACACTTTCCCTTTCTATTTCCAAACAGGTATGATGCCTGCCAGTGAAAACTGCTGCTTCTGTGAAGATCATCTAACATTCAGTTTTTGCCTGCCTGTTGTCATCTTGCTTATCCCTATCTTTAAATGCTATGCAACGCTGTCCACCCATTTAAAAACTATAGTTTCCACCACATTTTAAACTTTAAATAACTTTTATATTTACAAGCTATTTAATTTTATATTTACACATTTTGGAGCAATAAGGCTTTTGTTGTGTTAGAGCTAAGAGCAGGAGACAAAAAGAAAGCTCTATTCTGAATATTCCCACACATCTTTTCCTTCCAATGATACAACTGTTTTATCCCTTCATAAATCTGTAATCAGAGGATTTCAATACTTAATTACCAAAAAACCCCATCTCACCTTCACCTCACATCATTCTTTTGCTGTCAGCCAGTATTTTCCTTATTATGTGGATAAGCTGGGCATTAAGGGACTAATGAATTTTGCAAAATGGCATGGTGAGCCACCGCCAGCCTCAGACTCATGGTTTGTAAGCCTTTAATCTGCTGACTGGACACTAACATTCTTTTTGGCTGGTGAATCAAATGGAAACACCCTAAATCCTTGTTGGGACTAAGAAGAATTATTCCAAGATGAGAATTACTGCATAATTGTGTTAATGCTGTGATTGCCAGTGTCAAGGAGGCACTGGAGGAAAACTAAGTAAATATGCAGGATAGGGATGTGCACAGAAGATGACTCATGAGGTCCAACTGCAGCAGTGCAGCAGCTCACATGGTCTTCAGCAGCTGTGGCAGCTCCCTGACCATGCCTATCCTAACTTCCCTGGTTAGGCAACAGGGAAAGGTGGCCTGCTTGAGTTTCCTCTTGCTCTCACACACACAAAATTTCTTTCACTGGTATCTGTATGATTTTTGGGAATTGTGGGATTTGAAGTGAATGCTCCATACTAGACATGAGACAAATTATGCTTCTAAAAGCTGCTTTTTATAAGCTGTTTGTAAAAATTCAGCTGATACCGCAAGATCATTTGTACTTGAATTGCATTTTCAAGCTTTCTCTTTATAGCCAGGAGAGGTATAAAAATTTCTGCAAAATGATGTGCCTAGAAGCGTGTTTGTTTTTCAGGCACAACAGTTGGACAAACAAAAAACCCACTGAGCAAACTATGCTCTCTTTGTGTTATCTTGGCATTTTTCTAGGACTTTAGAAATTGGTGCTGGATGCAGTGACCTACAGTATCTGCATGTCATAGAATCATAGAATGGTAAGGTTGGAAGAGACCTTAAAGATCATCCAGTTCCAACCCCCTGCCATAGGCAGGGACACCTCCCACTAGTACAGGTCACTCAAGGCCACATCCAACCTGGCCTCAAACACCTCCAGGGAGGGAGCAGCCACAACCCCCCATGGAACCTATGCCAGTGTCTCACCAGAACTTCCTCCTAACATCATCCTGTGTGCAGGTGTAAAATGACCTGTAATTCCTTCAGTTGTAGCTACTGGGAACAGTCAGATACTTGCCTGAGCTTTGTATGTGACTGTGCAGAGGTAATAAATAATTATTCCCATTCTTTGAAGGACCAAACCCTTATTTTGTAGCCTGTGATTGTTTAGGAGTTTCATGTCCTAACTGGATGTTGTTACCATGTTTCACAATTACACCATTCTTTTTTTACACATTGAAAAACAGGCAGTGTAAAAATAGACATTTCACTGAGATCAGATTTAGTTTTAAACTTAAGGTAGAGGAACAAGCTCCCATTCTTTCAAGTCAAACTTTAAAAGATTTTGTACCATTTTCCTCATTACTGAGTGTTGGTTATAAAGTTGTGATAAACCAAGTGAAACTTATTTAGTCTTTTACCAAAACTGTGGAACAAAACAAGATAGTAAGAATAAATAATGTGTGATGAGGTAGAGGTATTAAAACCAACATTTTAATATCTGTGGAAAATAATGAAATAGCATTTGAATCTGATGTAGTTACTGTTTTGCTTAATCTAAGCAGGTTTTCATGTAGGGGCAGTGTAGATTCTCTATACTCTAAAGAGTAGGTTAGGTAGATAATTATTTAAGTATGTTTGACATTAGTCATGCCACTGGGTTATATTGTTGTGGCTACTGGATACTTCCTGCTTTCCAGTTGAGGAAGGCATGCCCAAATGAACTTTCACTTAGCTTACCCTTGTACTGTATATCAAAAGAAATCTCTCTCTTTTGATATTTCTGTGATTAAAGCTGTAGTAAAGTACTGCAAGAATGCACACACACACTTTCATTTCTGTATTCACTGGCTTAAATAATGTGGTTTAAAATTGCATCTCCTCTCCTTCCCTCTTGCTTTCCCATAGTTGAGAGTGTAGAGTGGCAGGATTCTTTTGTAGCAGGGGAAAACTCCATGTGATTTTTCATTCTGCTGTATGCAGTGCAAGCTGCTGTTGCTTATAAAACAACACTCTGCACTGTACGTTCAGCTGAAAATTGTCAAGGATTTCTTTATCACTAACTTCAAGGTCAGGGCTCTCGTGCATTTTGAAGGAAATGGTGTTTCACCTGCAGTCTGGATCTTCATTAGCTGATAGGAGGGATTTGCAGCATTGGCAATAAGTTGTGCTGCTGGCTGGCTGGCTGCCAGAGCAGGCTGCTGTCTAAGGCAGCAGGTCTTTGCCTTTCGCCAGCTGAAAGGCACCGTGCTAGCAAGAAGAATGTGCTGCAGGATTTTATGTCGAGTCAAAACTCACGGGCTGGCCTTGCTTTACTGAAACAGTTGCATGTTTATGATTCTCTAGTATGTGATGTCATGAGGGTGTTGTCTTAGAGGAATTTCACTACTGAGGAAGCAGTTTGAAATGCAGGCAGAATCTTCAAGACCTTCAAATATGCACTTGGTTTCTTTTTAGTTAGCTTTGAACCGACCTACAGATGGATACAGACATAGCTGTTGTTTTGGTAAGGAATTAACATATGGAATATAGAGGCAATTTAAGTGGATACAATACCTGAAGGCAATGTCGAGTCAGTCTGGATTTCCAAACTCTGTTTCTCTGCCGGGATATCCATTCTACCAGGTGTCATGCAGGTATAGCATGTTTTAAGTTCTGTCTTGTAATGCACTTGTATATAGAGCTGTAGCACGATGCTTGTATTAACAGATTGTTTGTTTCCATTTCTTTGTCCTCTGGAAAAAAAATTCTGAAATTGGAGAGTTAACTGAAAGATTAGAATGCTTTCTGCCTGACTTTGGCATTTATTTAAAGCAGTTAGATTTTATTTCTAAGCAGACTAAATATTTTTAGTTTTTCTAACTGGAAAAATGAAGTTGTAACCTTGGAGATTTTTTTTTTTTTTTTTAGTCAGTTATATATCAAGATATTTCAGTCATTTATTAGGAACCAAATATCTACAGTGTTGAGAAATGTAAATTGTACAGATATCTAGAAAGAGGGGTCATTTCAATTTTTCCATGCAGAATTGCATAAGGTAAATAACTAAAAGTACTTACTCTCATTATGCTTTTAAGATAATCCTGAAAAAAAGTGCCCCTGTGGAAAGGTGCTAAAGGCTTAGTGTTGTGGTGAAGCTTCTTGTTGTTTTATCTCTTTGACTCAACAGTCCTGTTTCACTAAAAATCCTTCCTTCTGAGAGTGCAGTATAACAGTTTTCTAGTGAATGGGCTGGATTCTAACCATGAAATTGCTGTTCCTGCTGTGGCAGACTGTAATATTGCATAATAATTAGAGGGAATGTGTTACAATACTTCCTTGGCTGAAAGATCTCAGGTTTCTGGCGCACCTTAATAAAGGAATGTAATCTCTGTTTATTGTGTCTGAATCTGAAGTCCTTGCCTTTCCTGCTGCAACAACGGCAGAGGGAGGGGAAAATCAGAGTTGGAACAGGAGTTTTGTGCTATTACTCATCTCTCTGTAACACATTTGAAAGAGCAGAGTAAGAGAATAAATTCATTACTGACATGTTCATCTCTAGAGAATGAGTGTGACAAATAATCTTCATCAACCACATCAATATACAGTTGGATCGGGTTGGTTTTGTAAGGCTGCAGTGATAGTTGTTGTGAATAGAAACAAAAATGGTTCTGCATAGTGTTCAGTTAACCATTTTTCTGTGTGTTTCTGAAATAAATTCCTGGTGTGTTTGTATCTCTATAGCACTACCAGGCTGTCTGGGCAAAGATACCACTAAAGTTTAATTGAAACTAGAGTTAGCCATTTAGAGGTCAGTCACAATGATTGCTCATATTTGTTGTCCTTTGGCCTAACTTGGAGTATGCTGAAATCTAGTAGTTTTTCTCCTTTCTTTTTCTGGTAACAGGCGTGAAAAAGGTGGAAATTGAAGATGATGGAAGTTTGGTAAATGACAGCTGATGTAAAATCGTTCTGTGCCCCCAAAGTATGTTAGGTGCTTAGTCAAATGCACACTTTCTGTGCTCCTGCTCCTTAAGATCAAGATGACCAGAGCCTGTCACTCAAATCCTTGATGACCTTCTGGACAGAATGAAGGTCTTGTGAGTGAGTTCTAAGTCATAGTGTACTAGAGTGGATTGGGTTGGAAGAGGGAACCTTTAAAGGTCATTAAGTCCAACCCTCCTAATGTGAGCAGGGACAAATGATCATCTCTGTGTTGCAAAGCCACTGACTTTCCTGAACTTTTGGTTTCCTGTTAATTGCATTTAAAAAAATTATTTCTTCTCTATATGTTTTAAAATAGTTATTCTGCATGTCAGTGGAGTCTATGTTTAATAATTTTCAGATAAGATAATTAGTTTCTGTGATATGCTACTGTGATTATAAAATCCTGTATCATGCATGTAGAATGGGGTGGACTGACTTCTCTCTGTCACTGTTACTGCAGCTTTGCTGCTCTGCTTTTGTTCTGATACTTACAAAGCTAAATCCTTTATGTTGTTTACAACCACTGATAACTTGGCAGCCCCAACTGTGTCAAATCAGTATTTGTGAAGTCATTGTAGAGCTCATCCTCAAGTGCAGAGTTTTCTTTTGGAATAGTAATATAGTTCTGTTTCTGTCTGGGGAGAAATGCAGTTTACAGAGACAGGATAGAATTTGAACTTCTGTTCAACTCCAGTTGTTATATTCTGGTTAGTGAGCATTTTCCAGTGGAATAAATAGGCAGTGAAACTACTGTTGATCATAATTGATTTATGACTCCTGTGGAGAGGGGAGGGCTGATATACATTGTGCTAAGGTGGTGTGTTGGCAGAGACATTAATCTAATATGGCTTGTAGCTGAAATGGCATGGATGCCTTGAACAGAGTTCTGGGAAAGCTCTGTCTTCAGGAAACTTTGCCTTTTGTGTAGATGATTAATATTCCAGAGATGAGACTGATCCTTGGTATGGTATTTGCAATGGATTGTGTTTTGTGTTACACAGAAAGAGTAATAGTTTTTGTCCTGGTAATGGAAATGTGGTCTGAAGTATTGATGATAGCCTGTTCTGGAGAAGAGTGCAACTGATGTTTTGTTCATTTATGGTTTACTGAAGATTGTTGGGGACATTGTTTATCTTGGAGATGACCAAGATACAGTCTCCACAACTGGATCACTTAGAGTGGCATGGTCTTTCAGTTGGCTGTGCATTATGGAATTGCAAAATCTAGAGTTCTTTTTTGGAACTGTTTTGAGCCATATTGCAACTCATTTCTGGTGTCTGTTCAATGCAGAATTGGAATTTCATGGAAGCTTTTCCACATTTGGACAAAATGTACATGTCAAAATTGATAACCAATAGCTTGTTTCTTTTATGGCACAACATAAGAAATCTGATTTAGATATTAGTTGTAGAAAACACTCCATTTGATTTTTTTTTTTGTGTGTGTTTAGTTTTCTACAGATTGGGCATTTAATATAGACATTCAAAGAAAATATTACCATCTGTGATTCCTGTATTTGTAGATAAGTAACAGCAGATGCAAAATTAGTATTGGTGGTTAAACTTTAAATGGTAACCAAAGAATACAAATAAACCTGCCATGTGCCATCTTCTAGCAGCAAGACTGGCATTAACCAGGTAACTTGCATTTTTTTCACCTGCTTAGTGTTGTAATGTTAGTGTAGAAGGAAGTCTGGTCAAAAGTCTTTGGAAATACACTTCTAATGCTTTCATTTTCATTAGCTTAATCAGTAGAGATTAAGAACAAAGTTTTCTCTGGCAGAGCTTGCAAAGGCTGTGCTGGTGCCTTTTTACCCAGTTACACTGGTATGGTGAGAGACCTTTTCTGTAAGAACATTTGTTACTTCTAACTGCTTTAGGCTCCTGGAGGAGAAAATGGTAGCCTTCATGTGTTTTTCTTTATCATTGAGGAGAGGAAGGGATCTAATATCCCAGCCATGTTTGACAGGAGCTCCCACTGGGACATTACCAGATAGAAAAAGATTGTTGGCTTTGTTTGCCTCAAAAATACCCATTCAAACCCACTTTTGAGTAGGAGGACTTCTTTTGGATAGGAGCAGTTACGTCTCTTTCCTGATATGGAAACAGGAGGTAACACAAAACCCAACTCTCTCAGCTATGAAGCAATTCCTAGTATTTCTCTAGTGTAGCTGAAGTTCTGCTGGTGGACTGTGATAGTCTTCATAAGAAGATTCCTTTTCAGAAATAGTCTCATTTCTGACACAAAATCATTAGGGCAAGTTCTGCATGGCTGAAAGATCTTGCAATTTTTGGTAGTTACATTCAAAGTGGCAAAGCAATTTTTGGGGTTGACCAAGGCCGTCACAGTTACTTGGCCTAACCTTGTGCAGCCCCTTGTAACACTGGAATGTCATCCTTGTAGGGAGATTCATGGAAACCACATTGACAACAAATGGCTGGGCTGCACTTCAGATCAAAATTTCCTTGGAGTTGCACATTCTGTTAACACTTCTTCTGTTTGCTGAAAATAAAGAAAAGGGGGCGGGGGGAAATAACTGTCTGGTGGGGGAGAGGGAAACTTGTAATTGTGTATTCGAGATGAGTTAATTGCATCTGCAGCTGATTCCAAATGCAGTAATGCAGATTCCATCCAGTCACAGCAATATCCTAACTAAGCTATTTGAAACCAAGCAACAAACTGACGATGCTTAACTGCGGAAAGGGAGGAGATCTTGCAGCATTAAACTGCTTCTTTTCCTTAGAGCAGGGAACCACTGCCCGCTTCAAATATTGGCCTTTCATTAGCATCCATTTCTAAAATTAAAAAACCCAAACCCAGAAAATTCCAAAAATGCAGAAAACCCCCAAAAAAGTAACAACCCTCTGTATTTTAGATAGGAGAATAAAGCTTTGATCACTTCTGCGTTGTAGAGTGTTAGGAGACAGTGGATGCTATTAAACAAAAGAATTACTGAGTTTTCTTTGTAGCATGGTCTGACAAGTGTAGTTCAAGTGAGGTCTTTGAGGTGAGGTAAATAGCAATCAAGAATAGCAAAAAATATGTTGAAGTATTTGCTTGTTTGGTAGCATTAACCAAAGTCCTGGGTAACTCTTGAGTATTGCTGTTGTGATTGCTCAGCTGCATGGATGTGTATGAAATGGATTTACAGTTGCATTTTTCTTGGACTAACTGAATCAGTTGAGCAAAACTTCCTGTCTTTTTTGTTCCTTGTTGGTTCAGAGCCATTCCCTTTCCATGCAAGGAGAAGAGGAGGACAAAATATTAGATAAAACTGACAAAATATTTGCAAGAACATGGTGTGCTAAATTGGAGCACACTGGCCTAAGCTGTTCATAGAATGAGATTTTTATATATGCCTACAATAAAGTGTAGCTTTCATATTAGGAGAGAAGGGTCAGTCTCTGATTTTTAGATGGATAAATCCTTTCCCAGGAAGAACTAGTGAAGAAAGCTGATGCTACAGTCACTAGCTGTATCTTTCATGTCTAAAAAGAAATTTGGATTTAAGTAGCAGAGGGGAACGATCAAAATCTAAAGAAGGCAATTTAATATATTTTATCCTCTTCAGTATTTGAAATGTAGGCAGGCTATTTTTACATTAAAATATTTTAAACATTATATAATTGCTTTGCAGGCAAATGTAATGATGGCTTTTAAGCAAAAGAAAAAAACCCACCTTTTTTTTTTTCCCAAGAGGCCTCGTGATTAGAATGTCAGCAGTTATTTGGGCTTGACAGAACAAACAACGCATTAAAAATCTTCACATAATAAAACGTAACTCATTAAGCAAGATCAAACTTGAAAACAGAGTTTTGCTTGCAGGGAATAAATCTTAAGTACAGGCTGCTCTCTGAGAAGACAAAATGGTAGGAAAACTGTTAAAGATGAGGTAGGTTGCAAGGTCACCATCTCTAAATTTTTTCCCAAAGATGCCATGACAAATTCATGAGTGGGAGATGTGGATTAAGGGGTAGGCTGGTGTTGTGGGTCCTGCCTGGCTTTCCCCAGTTAGTTCCTTGCCAAAGTGGAGCTGGTTAAGATTTCTCTTACAAAATGCCTCTGATGGGGCAAGTCTTTTCTACCTGGCATCCTCTCACTTCCTCTCCATCATCTCCTTTTTCCTCTCTCTACTTTTCCCGTTTTTTCTGTTTTTAAATTCCCCCTCTCCTGTTGTAGCTGAACTAGAACTGAAAAGCTTCAGCTCTCTGCCAGTGACTAGCTGATCCATGAAATCCCACCCATGACTCCCATGGGATCTGCAGGATGAACTGTGAAACTGTATTGGTGCTGTCCTGGTGTTGAACTGAGCTCCTGTGAAACTGCTGGCAGAGGTGCAGTGAGGGTTTGGCCTGCGTAGGGTTATGTTGGGTATTGCCTTCTTTAGATATGTGTGTCACTTCTGGCTTGCTTAACTCACCTTGCCTTTTGGATCCTCTTGTGTCTTTCTACATTCATTCCCAGTGTGGCTTTGGTCGTGCTTGCTTGCTGGGATGTAATCAGATGAGTGCAGGGCAGATCGCAGCGGTTCATTTTAAATGGTTCTGTCGGAAAAGAAGAAACTGAGGCAAAAAGGGAACATTTATGATAATGTTATCTCTTAAGTATCCTTAAGTATAAACTGTTTGTGATGCAAAGCAATAGCTCTGATTTAGATTGCTTACTTTTCTAATTAATTCTGCCTGCAACTTTGAATATTCCTTGCTTATGTTGTGATATCTGGTATTTCAGGCTCTCATGCAGAGAAATGCAATTGTAGTTCTTCTTGTAATGACATTGATATTTGGCCAGGAGAACCAGAATGACAAGTTCTGTGTTACTTTTTTCTTAGCAGCTATTTTATAACGTATTCTTCATGGTAAAGAAAGGAAAATGTCTGTAGTAAAGCTAGAGATTCAGGTACATGCTTTTGTACTTGCATTTTTCTGAGGATTTCAACATGAAAGGGCACTTTGGGTTTTTGTTTTTAGACCATTGTGCATTATTTCTGGTTTAGAGGCATTTGTTCACGTTGTGCATTCTGAAACAGAATTACTCTGTCAGTATCAATGTACACTAACTTAATTTCCTGAATGGTGGTGGTGGTAGTGGTTCAGAATTCTGTTCAGTTCTTCTTTCCTTCTTTTTGTTACCATTTCTGCCTCAGCAGTTGACTAACCTACTTATGGAATTAAGTGAATAAATTATCATAGTTCTTAGTTTAGTAGTCTGCTTCCCAAGATTTACACTGGGATTGCCTCTCTAAGAGCTGAAGCTGCCTGGGTACCTCTTGGATCCTTTTAAAACCCTCACAGGGATGGATGTGTCTGGAGGTTTTCTGAGATTTACTTGGTGTGGTTGGGGGTTCAGGTTATGCAGCAAAATGTACTTCAAAGAATCATGTATAAAGTTTGTGCTCTTAATACATTGGCTTTGAAATTAAATATGGAAACTAACTTTGTGTCTTAGAATTTGAGCCTAGAGAGAAATATATTTTTCTTTTTTTTGTATGCATAAACAAAACAGTGACTTGTAACAAGTCCTGCATTTTAAAGGGTGGTCCTAGAAATGGTCCTGGGTTGTGCCACATTTGGTTGATATTTTGAGTAATACAAACTAGGAGTTTGGTACAATGTGGACTGGAGAAAAAAAAGTTGAAGCACAGGCAGAAGATTTGTAAGACATTTGCAAGTTTCTTTATGCAAATTCAAAACTTATTAAATCAGAAATGAGGATGTTGCAGAAGCTTAGAGGTTATTTTTAAAACAATTAACCATAGGAAAATTATAACCAGTGTAGAGATTTATGTTAAAGTTTGAATAAGTGCTAGCTAATATTTGAATTAAAACAAATTGTTAAATATAGATAGTATCTATTCAAGTAAGTTGTAGGTTATATTTAGTCTTCCTTTTTATGCTGTTATTTTGGCAGCTGTATGATTTATGACATTGTTAATCCAGTTTCATGAGTCCTGCAATTCATTTGAAGGACATCTTCCTGCAGAAAATGAGCATAAATTTGAGCACTTAATAAATGGATACTTCTGTATTCCAGTTTTAGATTTTTGCAAAAAATAAACTACTACTTTCTCACATGCTGAGGACAGCCATCTTAAATTAAAGACTCTTCTTTGGAACAGAGGGTCAGTGCTGTTGACTTGTAAATGCCTGTGCACACTGCGGAGAGGACTGCATTGCAGAGAATGCTGATGGTGCCAGCCTTTTCACAATTTACATCAGCTTTTCAGCTCGTCTAAGAAGTTTCATTTACTCAACTTTAGGTGAAGAATAATCATTTGCTTGAAGACAAACAGTTGCAGTGGAGAAGGTTGTAATGGCTAAGATTATGATCTCATATACGTAGGGTGCCAGGGCACTACGTCACCATGCTGCTTCCTCAGCACATCTGGCTCAGATGAGTCTTACCCCAGTGACACTTGTGATGGCACCAACCACTTGCTCCAGTGCTAAGACCCCTGTTGTTTTCAGACATCATTGTGTGTTAGTCTCTTTTCTTGGAAACTTGGATGTTGTACTAGTAAGTGTTCCTTACTGTTACTGGTGTTAGCTCTGTCTTCCTCATGCCTACTGCCTTCTGCTTTCTTTTATTCTTCAAATTCCAACTGTGCCTCTTCCCCTAAAATGAATACCTGTCATTTCCTCATAGGATTTACAGAGACTCTTAATAGAGACCTTTTCTCTCAGCGAGGTTGTTAAAACAACTTAGAACTCTATAATGCTTTCCTTCCCCTTCCTTATTCCCATGTAAGTAATCCACATTTTACCTACCACTTTAACTACATCATCCGTTTAGAAAATCCGTTTCTTGGCTCTCCTGTTCAACTGCCTCAAGTTCAAGCTTGTCTTTCTTGCTTTTAAGATGTGTCATTAGCTCTGTCCCCACTCTGGTTTATTACCAGGTTACTCCCTCTGTTTAAGTCTATTCAAATGTGGCTGCAATAAAAATGGTATGATTACGCTTGCCTGCTGTTGACTAGGTAAGACTGCTAGCTTTGAAATAGGTCTTGGTTTACAGAATTTCTAACTCTTGGTGTCTAAGAGTGTTACTACTGTTCTGCAAATTTCATTGTCTTGTCTTTCTCAGCCCATTTTAGCTTTTATGGCTTCCTCTTCTCTCCTGTTTTCTTTTAGCTAAAAGCTAGAGCATTTCCCTTCCTTTTTTAACAACCATTCTGTATTTCCCACTGCTGCAGAGGTTGCAAAAAGGGAAGTAACAGACAAACTTGAAGCATTACCTGTAATTGTGGAGTCCTTCAATTGTGCTTTTGTCTTCTGTTAGCATGAGAGAGTGGGTTTCAGGAGGTGTCAGAGATCCAGAGACAGTGTTTGGAAGAGTTTGTCTGTTGTTGCTTGTGTATATTGATTAGACAAATGTGTGTATTGCCTTGAAGGTTAACTGGTTTTTAATTGAATTGTGTTCAAATATGTCCACAAGGACATACATACTCCTGTAGTTTGAACTCCAGATTTTGTAAGCTGTCTTGTGATATCTGAAGAACAATAGCAAGTGTTGATACAGGTTTTGGATGGCTAAAGATGCAATCAAGTTTTTCCAATTCTGTTTATTCATGTGGAAGGTTTTCTCCATTGTCCATTGCGTTACAAAGATTGATAAATGCAGAATATTTAGTATAATGCCTGTGTCAATTTGTAATACTAACATTTTAGCTCACAGTTCAGAATTGTTCCAGTGCAGGAAAATCAACACTGATATATTCATGTCTACTATGAGTCTTTCATGTTCCTTCACTGGCAGAATGTTTTTCTTTTGTGGAATTGTTGCTGCTGTCTGCCAGACCTACCTTATTTCCATGTGCTGAAAACATTAGGCAAATCTGCAGTGGGTTTGCTAATGTAAACTCTTCAATTGCTATGCACTACGGGCCTTGATTTCACTCCATTGTGCTTCCTCTGTATACTCTGTTCTGCCCACTCTCACCCTGCTGGGTCACAATTTTCTGTATTTCAGATGCTAACAACTCCTAAAGATAAGTCCCTTTTTTTTTTAAACACAAGCTGTTCTGAAAAATCTCAGTTGCTTAGATGTCATAATCTTACATGTTTTAAAACCTCATTTTGCCTATTAAGTAAGCTGTTGCGTGTTTGTACTTAGTGAGTTTGCAAAGTCCCACTTACTGTGCTTATGTGAAAAAAGGTTGCTAGGTAGTTCATTAATGTATATAAAAATACTCTTCTAGAATGCACTCTCTCTAGATTAATCTTAAATTTTTATAGAGTTTGGTTTGTCAAAATTTGCAAGCATGCTCATATTCTCTGGCTTTTGTGTTGTGACTGAATGTTGGAAGCATTGCAGTCACTTGCAGCATTTACTCTTTTCTCCTTCAACATTGGATGGGTCAGGAACTGCAGTAAGCTTTTGGGCTTAGCAATGCTGTTGCCTAGTTTGTTCTGTTAGTCCCAGGAGTCCCTCGTTAGCCCCAGTACTTGAATCCATTCTTTAATCTGTTATTTTAAGCTATTACCTCTTCATTGGTTGTTTTTCCAGTTGTGAATATCCTCATGCCACTTGTTTTTCTTGACAGATTATTCAGCTTGTTGCATCACTTGTAGCGTATTAAGCCCAGCTTTAATACTAGCTAGAACTGTTTTGGTGGAGTGCTCATTGCTAATCTGCTGATCATTTGTAGGTGCACAGATCTGGAGTTTTGGTAGAGTGCTCATTGCTAATCTGCTGAGTGTTTGTAGGTGCACAGATCTGGAGTTTTGGTGGAGTGCTCATTGCTAATCTGCTGAGTGTTTGTAGGTGCACAGATCTGGAGTTTTGGTGGAGTGCTCATTGCTAATCTGCTGAGTGTTTGTAGGTGCACAGATCTGGAATTTTAGTGGAGTGCTCATTGCTAATCTGCTGAGTGTTTGTAGGTGCACAGATCTGGAGTTTTGGTGGAGTGCTCATTGCTAATCTGCTGAGTGTTTGTAGGTGCACAGATCTGGAATTTTGGTGGAGCAATCATTGCTAATCTGCTGATCATTTGTAGGTGCACAGATCTGGAATTTTAGTGGAGTGCTCATTGCTTATCTGCTGATCATTTGTAGGTGCACAGATCTGGAGTTTTGGTAGAGTGCTTATTGCTAATCTGCTGATCATTTGTAGGTGCACAGATCTGGAATTTTGGTGGAGCAATCATTGCTAATCTGCTGATCATTTGTAGGTGCACAGATCTGGAGTTTTGGTGGAGTGCTCATTGCTAATCTGCTGATCATTTGTAGGTGCAGAGATTTGGAAGTGGAGATCTGTAAGTGTTAGGACATGCGGCTCGGCTCCAAGCCATAAATGTTTATATACTTCATAGAAGTCTGATGAAATACTGGCAGCGTTCACAAGCCTGGCTGCAGGCACCATGTGTTGTGCAAGCTCTTGTGGTTCAACTGTAGAAATGTAACTCAGGTGACTGAATTAGTTGGGTTTTTTAAAGAAAGATGGCTTTTCTGAGCAGTGGAAAGAAAAGCTGCTTTAGAGCAAATTCATAAACTCAAATGACATGAATCTACAGAAACTTAATTTCAATGTTAAGAGTTATGTTCCTATGCCAATATACTGCTGTCAACCTTCCAGACATATGGCAATATCTATCTTTAAAACTTGGAAGTTCATGCTACACAGACTATGGGTAGTCAGTCCTAAGACTAGCCTTTTCATCTTTAAAACACTGTCATTGGTTTCCTATTGGCATTTGTTGCTTCCCTTCATCTGTTGATCTATTCTGGATTCAGAGTTGTGGTGATAGAGCTCAGGCCACGATGCTCCTTTGTGCATATTGCTCTGTTCTGGGGTGGAGAATTCTCAGTACTGTCATGCTTCTCATGCAACTTTCTCTTCTCTTCTTGCATTTAATTTGGGTTGGTTTAGTGTCTTCCATTTGAAAAACAAAAAAAACAACAACAAAAAAAACAACAACAACAAAAAAAAAAAGAAACCTGGAAGTAATTGAGTCATATTTTTGTTACATGTGACATGCTTTTATTTTGCAAAGTACCAATGACCTTCAGATATGTTTCGAAGAATGTGTAGTGTGTTTACTGACTGGATCACTAGGTTTTGGTGTCAGTAAATGAAATTACATGGCAGTCTAATCTGACAGTGAAAGTATGTGCAGTCACTGAGGAATCGCTAGGAACTCCTCACAATGAGAGGATCTTGAGATTAATTCCTTGAGGATTTCTTTTGTTGTTCCATTAGTGAATAGCAGAAGGTTTTTAACTACTATTTATTGTGCAGAGCGAAAAGCACTTTTCTGTGAAAAGCGACAGATTAATGTCTGAATACACTTTGGATGCAAATAATTTTATGGTGTAAACAAATAAAGAACTTTTTCTCTAAGTACTGGAAGTGCCAAGTACACAACACAGTGTACTGTGTATGATTTTTCTGTTTGCTACCTTGAAAGATGTGGTTGTGATTTTAACTGGGACCTTGCTTTCCCTAAAATTATAACAGATCCTGAAACTTTACACCATTTTACATGTAACACTTGTAGGTTGCCTTTAATATGAGGTTTGTCTTGTATAACATGTATCCTGATGTTTGTGAATTGGGAAATTCTTTACATACAAGGTCTTTAAGGAAAAACAAGATGATGATTGAAATAATTTCAGAAGCCCTTAGGCTAGAAGTAGATAGGTTGATTAATATGATTAATATTGCTGGTATCTGGAAACTATTGTTTCTGAGTCGTTACTCCTTTCTACTAGTAAAACTGATGATTTTCCTTTCTGATACAACAGAAGCAAAATCTTTCTGTGTACAGTATGAATTGGATCATTTATAGGGTTTGGTGAATTGCCAGGTATAAGGGCTTTACAATTCACCAAATAAAATTGGAATTACTTTCTGGCCCTTTTTGAAGTTTAATATTATGAATGCACATCGATAGTTGATACTGGCTTCCATGACTTAATAAATTTATCAGTAAACCTAAAAATATAAGGAATCCAACATAAAAGTGTTGTAGAGTACAAATGTAATTAGGTATTGCTAACAGATGAGTTCTGTTTCCCGGAACAGAGAAAAGCCAAAGACTGCAGTAAAGGAATCATTCTTCTCATCCCTTTTATATATTATATAGGTGGAATATGATTAAGATGCAAGTCTAAGTGCTAAATATAGCCAGCAAAATGTTTATAATGATTTAAGGTAACAATCAGGGAGTTGGCAGGAGGGAAGTTTATTCTTTTCTTTTAGGTGTGATTTTCAAAAATGCTTCATTTTCAGTTAATTAAAAGCATAGTAAATCTAACATCACTTCCATCTCTCCTGACTCGGAATACTGGTTAAGCTTTAAGTAGTGTAGGAAAAAATTTTAGTACCAGAAGGAAAATACAACTGTGAGATTGTGTGCACACGTGTAGCACCTGTTGTTTTTATTACCATTTTAATGGTTGTATCTAAAGATGTAACCCTAGATCCACTATCACAATGTGGATTGGTCATCTTGAACCCTGATTTTATTTTTTATTTTATTCTGCAGCTCTAGAAAACCATGCCCATTGCTGAAATGTAATCCACTGCATTTTAGCAGATACACAGTGATACAAGTAACTTGCACATCTCCCTAGACCTACCCAATAAGCACAGCTATGAGTGATGAACTGTAAGACAAATAACTACTTTTGACACTTCTTAAAGGGGCTTGGATTTCTCAAGTGATACTGGCAATTGATATCACTTGAGACTTTGTGATAAGGTTTGATTACATTAATATTTCATAAAAACTTCTGTTCAGACACTATGTGTTACTTAGTGTCAGTATCAACTCAGTTTGGGTTGAAAGATATTTATGTAAACAATGCCCTTAGCCCCCCTGAGTCATTGGTCCATATAGGAAATTTGCATCAGTGCTGGCGATAAAACCATCTACGGGTTCTGATTGTTAACTTCTGTAAAGTGATGATTTAAACAAAGTAAATACAACTTGTTAATATTATAGATGAAGTTGAATTTTCTAATCAATATACATGCCAGATTTTTTGGTGCTGATTTAGAACATTCTGCCTTGAAAACTTGCTAAGTGGTGTGAAGAAGCCTGCTGCTGTCAAATGGTGCGTTTTAGAAAGACAATTAACATTCAGCCTTCCCTGGCCGTGATGGGGGAAACAATAACCAGAAATAAAGGGCTTTAACTCCTTAGGACTTCTTGCCCTTGCACTAATGAGTAATTCAACACTCTTCATAGAAGGACACTTGTTTTTGTAGAAAAACATGTCCATATTTTCTGAGAATAGTCAACTGTACTTTTTATCCTTTGCTACTTGATCGAGTGCTTTAATGAGTTCTGAGTGACAATAGAAATGATGCCCTTGATTTCAAAAAGATAGCAGACTAAACATTCAGCTACATAGAAAGTTTAATACTGAGATGAGTGGTTTTGTTTTGTTTTTTTACATGCTGTCTCTAACAGCAGTGGACTGTTTAATAAGTGCTCTTCTCTTTTTACCATCTGTGTTCTTTTAATGACTTAGCAGTGGTTTAGGTCACTTCCTGTAGAGTGTTTCTGGAATGTTTGTCTCTAGACAGATTTGAGACTCCTGCAATACTTGTGAAGTGCTACACTTTTGGTACTTCTGATCAAGCTTACTAAGTATTAATGGTATTAGTGAAACTCTGGTTTAGACTTTAATTGCTCAAACACGCAAATTTCATGCTTCCTCCTCAAAAATTGAGTTTCCTGTTTATGAGATCAATAATTAATTCACACTTCTTCATGTAACACTGTTGCTTCATTGGTGTGAAGATAGAATCATAGAATGGTAAGGTTGGAAGGGACCTCAAGGATCATCCAGTTCCAACCCTCTGCCATAGGCAGGGACACCTCCCATTAATACAGGTCACTCAAGGCCTCATCCAGCCTGACCTTGAACACCTCCAGGGAGGGAGCATCCACAACCTCCCTGAGCAACCTGTTCCAGTGTCTCACCACCTTCACTGTGAAGAACTTCCTCCTGACATCCAATCTAAGATCTTACTGGTTGGTGCAAACCTGCACTTTCTCACTGCAATGAACATGGGTACATTCTCCCCACTGAACTTTTAACTTTTTGGTATTGGTACTTTCCAAGTATCCTTTGTGAATATTTGTTCTAGAAGTCTTTCACCAGAACAGCTTTTCTAGATTGTGTTTTATTTGCCATTCAGGATATCCTGTAATGTCAAAACAAGTAACTTCTCTTCCTTTTCTTTCCCCCCTCCCCCCATTTTCTTTTTGTCTTTATTCCATAATGTTGTAGTCCATGCTTAAAATGTTCATCTAAGCTTCATGTCCTGGAGAATTTGAACTCATTCTCTTCTGTTGTGTCTTGATCTTAATCTTTCTTGTTGTTGTTTTGTGGTGTTTCTGTGGTTTTGTTTTGTTTTGTTTTTTTACAACTGTTATTGTTCCATTTGTTCAAGCAAGAGATTGAAAATGTCATCTCCTCCCATAGTCTGTGAAGATGACATACATGACTATCTCTGTGAGGGTACAAAAGAAAGGCTTTTTGGCACCCTGTTGTATGTAATCTGTATGAATGCAACTGTTAGGATAGATGTGTGATTGAAATCCTTACACTTTGCTGCATATATTCTGTATGAATTGATTTCCATAATTGAAATTTATGTGCATAGTAATCCAGTTGTTGGGTTATTTTCTTGTAGTGTAAACATATGTCCTTAATATCAAAAGAAAAAGTAATTGTTTTTGCCTGGGCAACACATCTCTGTATCTAATGGATTCATATCCCTCCTTTGCGTAGTATAAAATTTCTAAGCAAAGTGATTACTCTGAAACCTGTAGAAATACTAACTTTTTTTTTTCTGCCTTTTTGCATTTTTTTTTTAATCCACATTTATATATTCTTGCACCTGGAGGTGTTCAAGGCGGGTTTGGACGTGGCACTTGGTGCCATGGTCTAGTCTTGAGGTCTGTGGTAAAGGGTTGGACTTGATGATCTTTGAGGTCTCTTCCAACCTTGGTGAAATTGTGATATGGGTTTCTTGGGGCTTTTTTGCATTTCTTGATAGGACATGTCATGGTGGATTTAGGCCAAGAAGTAATTTATTTATTTTTCCTGTATTCCATGATCTAACCTGATGTTCCAAATGTATTTTGAATGTTGCTGTCTGACCACAGGCTGTGCTATAGGAACGGCTGCAAATAATGGCAAATATTGACATTAATAAACTACATCCGTTTGCCAGCTTGTCAGAAGAAAGCATTGATATGTGGTTATACAAAACAGCTTCTGTTGTTAATGTTTTGTGGTAGCATGGAGAAAAATTACCATCAAATGCTCCTCTTTTTTATTCCTATGTGTTTTTTTTATCAAAGAACTAAAAGTATTTTCTAGTCTCCATGATTGCTTGCACAGACTGTGAATGAATAGCCCTGTCAAGTTAGAGATTTATGATTAAGAATCTACACAGTCCAAAATGATGGCTTTTAATTATTTCTTTCTTTTTATTTTTTTTCAATTCAGTATCTAGAATATTGCCTTGTAAAAACTCAGAACAGCACTTTTTGAGTTGTCTTTGCTTTTTCCCAAGACTAAAATCTTTCATGCTGTTGGCAACGATTGGAGAACACATTAGATGCTTTGCCTTCAGTTGTTTGCAGTTAACCAGTCTGAAGGGACACTGGCTTACAGGAGTCAGTCACTGATAGATCACTTAGAAAACTTACTCTGCATTGACTGTGGAAGAGTTCTCTCAGACATCCTAAAATTCATATTTATTTACTGAAGTATTTGGTAAGTAGCAAACGTGAAATCTAAACATGGGAGGAAAAATAGAAAGAGCAAGATGTTTGAGGAGAAAAAAAAAATCATATTCTTGGAATCTCAAATTGGTATTTGTATTTTTTTTAGAGCAGAATTTTGTTTCCATCAAACTGCCAGCAGGCTGAATGTCAGTGATTAAAATTCCTATTGTCTTCTCCAGGCGTGAAAAGGTTTTTGTTGTTGTCATGGTGACAGTTGAGTGACAATCTCAAAGTGAGTAATTGCTGCTGAGAGCTCCATTATGAACATCTACAACGTTTCAGAAAGGATTTCAGGCCTTCTTTACTGGGTTTTCAAAACATCTTTTTGTAACCTAATGTTTTTGTATAAAGAAATAGTGTCTAGGTGACTTTGTTCCGGCAGCCATGTGAAATACCTCTCTCTGCATATTGCTTTCTCTTACCTTGCTGTGATGAGAAGGGCCAAATTCATAGGAACCATTAGCTGGTTAGAATTCAGTGCCCTGCAGTTGTGGATAGTGAATTGCTCTATAACACTATTATGACAGGGATGTGTATGCCTGTCATCCCAGAAGATAAAACATGCATGCACACAACATGCACAAATTCATTTTTAGAAGGCTGTATTGGAGAAGTCACTGTGGAGTTGCTTTTCAGAGCCTGGAAGGTTGCTATGAATCCTGATTCTGAACAGTGGAAGTTATCACATGCAGTAGGGGAAGCTCTGGATTCTTGATTTTACAGTCTCCACAGTGCTTTTATCCCTATCAATTCTGTGAAGTTAGGATTTATGAGAAGTGAGATTTACAAGGCCTGGGGGTGTTTGGAAATTGTGATTTGCATTAGGCAGTACTGCACTAAACTTTGTCTCCAAACACTGTGTGCAGAAGTAATCCTGTTATTTGGGTCTTTGTTACCACATACCTGCTTTGGTTCAAATCTAAGATACTTCTTAAGTTCTGAGAATTGTTTCAGGATGAATGTTTTAGTTCCTGAAGATAATTAACTATGTGTTCTCCTGAGTTCATATTAATTTATAGTACCTTACTGGTATATCAGCTTTCTCATAATAAACTGAATTGAAGGTTTCTCTTGGATTTTAATCTTTCATCCTTTATAGTGTTTGTTAGACTTGTCTGTATTGATACATTTGTTTAAACTGTGTTGCTACTATGCAATGAAATTGTCTTTATTTCTACTGACCAAAATTGGTCAAATATTTCTCAGAGATGATGAAGTGGACTTGGGTTGGACTTGATGATCTCTGAGGTCTCTTCCAACCCTTGCGATACTGTGATACTGTATCTTAGGTGTGAAAGTGTCATTCTGTGCTTGGTCAACCCTGACATTTGCCAGGGAATAAGTGAACTAAGGATTTTCTGAGTGTTTTTTTTCTGTTTCCTTCTGAAGCATAACTTTGGGGTCAGTGGTTTAGAACAAATTCTTATGTGAAAGACACTGTTCAAGAGTGAGGCTGAACATGTTAGAATTAAAAGCACTGAAGTATATTTTTACTCTATCGTAAGCTTTAAATATTTTTGTTTTCTATATGTTCTATAAGGATTATCTCTCTCTTTTAACTCCTGCTATGAATATTGATTGTGAAGAACTTGCTAAGAATTCTTTACAGCCTGACAAAAGGAGATGTACTGCATGGTGTCATTGATCTTCATTCTGCAGACACCGAGAAATGCAAGTGGTCCTCTTTGAAGAGTTTGTAAATTAAGTATGTCTTTAATCAACTTTTAGTTTGTAAAAGGTAAATGACATTTCAGGTTTTTCAGGTTTCATTTTTAGTGATCAGTTCATCTATCAAGTAATTTAAATAATATCAGCTGAAATTTAGACTTTTGAGTGAAACCATTGATAAGTCCCAGCTATGTACAGGGTATTATTGCCCTATTGTAAGAAGCCTGCTGTCCTTTGGAACTCATTTGTGTAATTTGAGTTTGTGAAAGTAATACACTTCCTGCTTAATCATTTAAACATTAGTTGTTTTGTTTGCTTTAAACTATATTTTGTGTATGTTCAGTTTATTTTCTTACTAGCAAAATAGCTTCTGGTACAATAGTCATGGTGCTCGGGAGAAAAGTTTGAGATGGGCATCTTGAACTTCAGCTGTCGTTTTGGAAGATAAAATGTGTCTCTGCAGTCTTTCTGCTGCTGATTCACAGTTTCTCTTACGACCACAGTGGTATGACATACTGGTTAGACTGAAAGCAAGAACCTGGTGTAGTTCAGAGAACTGAGAAGTTTTACAAGGGTCCACTGTATTACAGATGTTGCAGTGGAAGTAGTGTTGTGACGACTGAATTGAGAATCCCATTTTAATTATCTCCTGAGAAATCTGCTAATTAATACCACTGAGATTCAATTTGTAGAAACAACTGCTGCTGCTAATGCCCCACATCCAGCATTCTGAAGATCTGCGTTTTAAGTCTGCTCCATTTAGAATCTCATAAGTCACTTAATACTTTATTCTTGAATTTATTAATATATAGTGATCTTGATTATAAAAGTGTATAATTAATATAATATATCTGGTTAGACTATGGTCATACATTTCTTATTGTGTGAAGAAGACAGGCTCTTTCTTTGGAGAGCTGGAATTACCTGTGCTTCCAGCCCCCGGGAACAGTTGGGAGCTCAAGAGAACATTTCAGTGGTAGAGGATTAGGAGGCAAGGGAAATAAATCCCAGTGGTGCTTATATGACTTCCTTTAGTTGCTGGAATTTGGCTTGCCTAAGGGAAGGTCCTGTGAAAAGCCAGTGACCTAGGCTGTGTATTGCAGTGCCTCCTGCCTATTGAAGAACTTAAAATTTCTTGCTAGTCCAGTTCCTCATATGGTGCTTCTAGGTAGTTGATGGTTTCCAAGGTCAAATAGTATTTTTCCTGTAGTAGAACCAGAATTCTCATGAACCTTCTTCTTTTTTTTATTTTTTTTATTTTTTTTCTTTGTTTGTTTGTTTGTTTGTTTTTGGTTTTTTGGTTTGGTTTTTTAATACCTCCTCAGTGGCAACTGCAGGGAACTCATTTTTGTCAGGAGCATTTGGCATTTTGGAGCCCTGTACACATCTTTCCCCGTCTCCTTGTATATACTGCTCCTATATACTCGTCGTTTCTTCACTCATCTGTTCCCACTGCAAGATAGGATAACAGGAAGAACAGATAAATTCTTCAGCTGCCTTAAAATTGTTGTGAGAAGAGTTTGTGTAATATGTAGTTTATGAACTGTGCCTGATGCTTGGAGACTTTTATCAAGTCCAGGATAAAAATATACTTGAGCTACATGTATAGGTGGCTCAACTGTATTCTTCAACCACCTAGAATACAGTTGTCATTGTTAAAAATATGTGCAGACAATCCATGGTAAGTGAGCACTGGTCAAAATACATTTTAAATTAATGTAATGAAATTTCAGGGGAAGAATTGTGGTTAACAGGCTAAGGGAGGCAAGATTCCACCTCTGATCTCATGAAATCCTACCTGGAGTACTGCATTCAGCTGTGGGGCCCCCAGAATAAGGAAGACATGGCCCTGTTGGAGCAGGTCCATAGCAGGGCCACAAAGATGATTGGGAAATGGAGCACCTCTTGTGTGAGGACAGACAGAGAGTTGGGGATGTTCAACCTGGGGAAGGGAAGTTACTGGGAGACTTCTGGTACTTAAAGGGAAACTGCTGGAAAGCTGGGGAATGGACTCTGTCAGGGAGTGTAATGATAGGAGAAGGGGCAAGAGTTTCAATCTGAAAGAGAGTAGATTTGGATTAGACTCTTCAGTATAAAATGCAGGGAGGTGCTCTCACAATTCCCTGCAAAGTACCTGACTGATGTCCTTCCCCATAGGGTGTGCTGACTAATCAGACATTAGTGCTGGAACTTCCATCAATTACACTGTTGATTTTCTTAAGATCATGTTATCTACAGCAGAAATGTAATTGACCATTTCTGAGATGAACTTTAGTGGGGCCTTTTTCTTCCTCTCATTTTCTACTCTATCAACAAAATAGCTTTCCTGTCTATTTGCTACTTCTCATGCAGATTAAATTTACATTCACGTCAGTAGACATTTGAGAGTGAAGATAAGTATGTAGGTATGTACGGTATGTGGGACCAGACTTCTCAAGGTGCCAAAAAGTTCAAGCTGTCTTTTCTTAGTATGTTAAGAATACAATACATACTCTGCACTCTACTCCTGTCAGAAGAATGTAGAATATGCACATGGTATTTGCAGAATTTGTGAGCTGTTAGAGAATAGTGAATTTCAATGGTATTAAAGTTGTGGAGTATAACATGTGAGTCTCAGAATGCTGCTTTGATTTGTAAACAAGTCTGCACCATGTAAGAGAATAGTTAGTTTATTTTTCCTAAGGAACCTCTTGCACAGGAGCTGGGAGTTGTCCCTCCTTTTACTCCAGCAGTCATTTGCATTACAATGCAGTTATGCCATTCTAGTGTTGTGCCATGAGATGAATGAATATCGCCACTCATCACTCCTAGAACTGAATCTCTTTTATTAGCATCACTAATGTAAATTTATATTCTTAGACTGTTTTCGAAGAGCAACAAGATGACCGTATGTGAAGCCACAGAAGCAAATGCATTCTGGAGCATGTTAGGCTAAACTCAATGTTTCAGTGGCTATTTCTAAGTTATACCTGGGTGAATGAAGTTGATAGTAGCTAGGAAGTAACTGAGCAGAAAGATTTTGATTAACTGGTACAGCAAAGTTATTCTCAGGGAGAATTTCATTTCGGAGGCTTACATTGGGAGATAGGAATTTTCAGCTGGTATCGATTGGTTCAGATTCGAAGAGATGCACTGGCAATTTACTCTCGCCAAATAATTTTGCTAAACTTGCTTCCTGGCTATCGTGTTCCATTAGGTTTCAGGATGTTTGTACTGAGTTGTGTCCTGTTTTACAATGTGCTACATCACAACTGTGAAAAAATACAGTGGTGTCAAAGGCAACCTCCTTCTTCCCACATCCTTGCACTTAGTACTTGAAGTGAAAAGAAGGATTGATGTAGCCAAAATGTTGTCTTCAGAATACAGGTAATTTTTGTGTTGGGTACAAAGAAAGAACAAACTTCTGTTAATTAGAAGAGATTTTCTGTGAATCAGTAAACAGCTAAACTTGTAAGACACACAGCAGTGTGTCTTGTTTAGCTAGGTTCGGAAACTCCAGGCTGTTTTTGCCTCCCAGGTTTGCTGGATTGCTTTGGGAAGGTCGAGGTAGTCCTGTCTACTACTGAAAACCAAGGAATGTTTTCACTTCTATGTAATTCAATAGCACCTCAAAAGCTGCAATGTGGTTAAGACCCGAAATTGGTAGGCATCTTTTCGGTCTCTTGAAAGTCTTCATAAAGTGATGATTTGACAAAAATAGGATTACTTGACAAGGTCATCCAAGAAATCTACCTCAGAGCTGAGATCTGAGTCCTGATCTCCCAAATCCCAATGCAGCACTGTCAAAGCCGTTAACTTTTTATCTGTTAATGATGCAGAAAAGCTTACTGCACTTCAGGTTCTGTGAATGTAGCCACTTCTTCCTCTCTGTGGGAGAGTCCCATTTGTCTGTCAAGATGCATTTCTAAGTCCTGATCTAGTATCTTGAGACAACTGAAATGCCATCATTCAGTGAATTCAATTTGTTTCAACTTTATAATGCAAAACTGATGAATATAACCTTGAAGCAGAATCATTCTGTGAGTCAGTGGTGACTGGCAAAAATCAATCACTCCAAAGTCTTGCTCTTTCCTGCGCTACTTACAGATTTATGGGTTTTGTTTCGCTCATGCGAAATGATGAGAGGCCAAGTGAGCAGATGTGCAGACTAGTTATTCTGCTCCTTGTGAGTACTTAGGACAGCAGATAGGATGCTTGAAAAAGAGTGCTTAACATGGTTTACAGTGGTACAAAGTGAAGAGCAAATGAATGGTAAGTACATTCTATGAAGTCAAAGCTAAAACTTTTAATGTACTGTGTTGCAGTGTCCAAGAAGGCAGAAATCAGTCATAGCTTTGGTGTAGATTGCTGTAATGTCAAATGTAGTTTTGGAGAGGAAGGGAAGATCACAAAGTGTTCTTGAGAAAATCCTTGCAATGTTGGTGTGTGGTGGAGGTGGTTTAATTGTACAGAATAGTAGGTAGGATAAAAACAAAACACACACATCACCACCTCCTTTCCTCCTCCAAACAACCGAATTTTCTCTTGCAAGTAATTAAGTTGCTCAATTATACATTCATCTAATTGTCTTTTAAAATATTGTGCATTTTCTGTCATTAATAAACTATTATGGAGCTGAAGCACTGAAAATGTGAAAAGGTACCGTGCTCCGTGTAATCCCTCTCATCAATTATGAATACACATAGGACTCCTCATATTGCACTGGATGATTTTTTGCATTTGAAAAGTTATCATTGGATAAACCCATTTCACTGTAGTGCTGGTCTGAGTTTATCTGGAGTGTCTGGCTCTGCTCACTCATAGCTTTGGAGCGCTTTTGGTTTGGTTTTGCTACATCTGAAGGGGAAAACGCCTTTTAATTGCCTGAATAGTGAACAACTATTTAATAGCTATATTTTCAAGAGATTACTAAGTTTTCTCTAAGTGGAAAATGAACGTTTTTGGAAGGCATTCTATCACTGTATGTTTTGTTAAATAATTACCTAAGGAACAAATATTCCATGTTCAGTTACTTCAGCTTCAGAGCTGCCAAGTTTCAGTCACATGCTAGATAGAGGCTTGCTTGGCATCGAAAGGACTTAATGCAGGATCTGAAGAAGATTTTAGAATTTCTTTCAATCTCTAATCCTGCCAACGCTCCCCATCCTCACCCCAGGCCTCGTCAGCAACGTGAGATCTCGCCCGCTGCCAGGTTCTCTCACTTCAGCGTTGCCCTTGTCTGTGCGTGGGCTGACTGGAGCAAAGCCAGCCCAGCGCCCCCCCCTCCCCCCCTCCAGTAGTGCCTGTGCTCTGCTCTGGTCCTGGTATTTGACAGAGGCAAACAGTGGTGGTGATTTGAGGTCAAAGTGAACCAGCACAGTATTGTCCTCCCAGCTCTCTGACTGTCTTGGGGAGGTGGCAGAGAACCAGTCCTTGTGTTACAAAGGTGAGAGGTGGGTGAATATCGGAGATTCTCTAGCTGAACTTTGTTTCGAGGGCATATTTCTCTCCTACTGAGCTCTGTAAACCCTGTTGTTCAACTGTGGAAACCCTGGCAATAAAGCAGCAGCAGAAGCAAGGTCGTTGCACTCTTGGAGGTGTTATCTGCACCAGCTTCACTTCTGTGAGAATGGAGTGCTCTGGTGGGGGCCTCGGTTTGGTAGAGCTACAGGACAAGAACCAGACAAAGCAACTGTAACATGCTGCTCAAGTGGAGCAGTAGGAATGTAGCTGATAGCTCTGCTATCTATAGTGATGTAGCGAGAGATGGTTTTTGGCTGTGTTTTGCTACAGCCTACCTCCCTGGACCAGAGTTAAGGAGCCTGATTTCATTTGTTTGGCTTTTTTATTTGGCTGTTGCTTTTGAGGCTTATTGTGACAAGTAGTAGTTGCTTCATCCTTTCAGTTACTTCAAAAAATAAAAACACTTTTCATGTGTTTAAGGAAGTTTATCGTCTTCCCCAATGGGATAATGTGGTTTCACACAGAGTAATTCAGAGCTGATTTTGAAGTTGCATGCTGACTGCATGCTATCCAATAATGCATATTGATGTTTGCTGATAGAAATGAAACCACCAAACCACTTCATAGAAATCCAACAAAGTAGTTTAAAAAACATGTTTACTAACTAAAGCTTTTTATGAGATGGAAAGAGTGAAAGTGTGTTTCTTTGTGTGTTGTGCTGTTTTCCTTAGCCACTGCATTTTTGTATTGTCATCAGCTGTCTACTGTGGGCTTTCTCTGAGCTGACTGTTTGGGCACTGTTGATGTGTCTGCTCAGTGACATTAAGAAAATGTTAATGCTTCTTCCCTGGCAAGACTGTTTTCAGGGCCGCTCTTCTCACAGCTAATTGTATTGCATTTTAATATTTTACTCTCATGTTTTCACCTGCTGTGTATTGATTTAAGAAATTAAACACAGAATGTGATTATGTGAGGGTTTTCTTAAAGGTGATTTATGCTTGCTTCACGTACTTAGACATTCAGCACATTAAAGCCAGCATAATTTATGCCAATAATGTAAATTGTTATTAATTCTTTTCTATAGGTTAAATTGTGACTTGACATGATTACATAGTGGTGGGTTTGTAGGTTGGGGAGAATACACTAGATTACTGATAATAATTGTCTACTTTCTGCAGGATTGGTTCATTTACTTCTGTTTAGCAAACAAAATTCTGGTATTACATACACCAAAACTGTTCATTTTCAAAATCATTTGCTTGAGTTTTTGCAGTGAGTGAAATAATGAGTATTACAGACAGAGGTTTTAGGAATTGGAGTTGGCCCTTGGCACATGTAATGTATGCAGGTGTGCCATGGGGCTAGGCTTTTTGCCCATGGGTTGTGCAGGAGGCAAGAAAGGCTCTTAAAAGAGGGAATCATAGAATGGTAAGGTTGGAAGGGACCTCAAGGATCTAGTTCCAACACCCTGCTATAGGCAGGGGCACCTCCCACTGGTACAGGTGACTCAAGGCCTCGTCCAACCTGGCCTCAAAAACCTCTGGGGAGGGAGTAACCACAACCTCCCTGGGCAACCTGTGCCAGTGTCTCACCACCTTCACTGTAAAGAACTTCCTCCTAACATCCAGTCTAGATCTCCCCTCTGCCAGTTTAAACCCTTTGCCCCTTATCCTGTCGTTACAAGACCTTGTAAATAGTCCCTCTGCAGCCTTCCTGCAGGCCCCCTTCAGATCCTGGAAGGCTACTCTCAGGAAGGTCTCCTGGAAACCTTCTCTTCTCCAGGCTGCAGAGCTCCAACTCTTGTAGCCTGTCCTCATAGGAGAGCTGGATGAATGAATGATGGTGGTCTGCTGAGAATGGCTCCTGCTGCCCTTGTTTGATGGGCGTTCTGTTGGTTTTAACTGTAGTGTCTAAGTTTGCCTTTGGGTTAGCATGGATTTGTGTGACCTACAGTGCATTCTGTGAACTGATGCTAACATCATGTCTTTCATGCATGTCAGTATTTCTGGGCTGTAGGTTTTGGGCTGCTTTGGAAAGTAACCAGCAGGTGTGGAGGTCTGAAGAGTTGGTCTGATAAACTCCATGAATGTAAACTCTGTGTTACTCTAGACAGGATGATCCTGCATTACTAGTCTTCTCAGGCAAAAGCAGTACTATTGTCCATTTCATAGTTCAGATTTGATAGGAAAAAGTCTTTAACAAGTGCATTTAAATTTGGAGGAGATGTGTTGTATTTTATCCAGCACACGTGAATTAAATGAGATTGGAAAAGGAGAAAGCAGGGACTCTAATGTTATTGAAAACTGTAAAAGCAAGCAAATAGGATCAAATTTCAGTTTTCAGGAATGCCCTCTTTTCTAAGGATTGTTTTGTCTTCAAAATTTTTATATCCCCCCCCCCCTTAATTTCAAGTTACTTGAATGTGATTTTATTTTTTAATATAGTCTTGCTGTGTTTCATACTACACATGAAGAGGATTTGATAATCTGTAGTGATCCTGTGGCATTTTCTATGTGAGCTTGCTATTGATTTATTAGATCTGTTCTGAAAAGAATGTTCATTAACCACAAAATTTTTCCTGCTGATATTACCATTACAGAGCGTAAATTACCCGAGGTAGTTCATTAAGACAGGAAAAAGAAAAATTGAGTCAGTTTCAAAGAAACTTGCAGTTCCTTTTTTAACTTGGTCATTAGTGAGCTAGCTAGAGGAAATGCGAGAGCGTGGCTGTCAGTTTACTGTTAGTTTCAAGCTTTCTTGTCTGACAACTTCTATGAGGAAAAGAAAATATGGTATAATCTGATGTCCTGCCACCTGTCCCCTTAGCTGTCTTTATGAGCAAAGGCTCTCGTGCTGACTGATGGTAGTCACAAACTTATCTGCTCAAGACAGTTACAGAACTGGATTCTGCCTAACTAACTAAACATGTGTGAATTCTCAGTGTGATGTCGAAGGAGGAGGTGAGATCTGAGGATCGCTTGTACTCTCTAATTCTCATGCAGCAGTTCATAGGCTAAGCTGCTAATTAAACTCTATGAGGGAATGAAATTCACATCTCATGAAATTCTCCCAGATACTGATTACATGGAAGGATTTTACCACCTCTCCAAGGAGTCACTCTGCTGTTTTCAACTGTGGATAATGTTCAATATCTTGAAAAGATGGGGTTTGGTGTGTGTCCAGCTTGTAATGGGTGCTTTTGTTTGTCTAATGCAACTAGTTGCTAATGCTCCTAAATTTTCCAAATTCTGTCTTTATTACACTACTTTTTTTTTTTTTTTTGCCAGTAATAGTACTTGTGGAATTTGATGACACTGGTTTTCTTGGGTTATTGATTGATTTATTTTTTCTCTCCCTCAGCCAATTCAAAAGGCTGGTATCTAAAAAATACTCAGAAGGCAATGCTGAAACTACTTCTGAAGCTATTGCTGTCTTTCAGAAATAGGTTATGAAAGAAAGCAAACTATGGGTGGCTGTTTGCCTGGTTAGATCCAGGCACTTTCTCCTGTTTGGAGTAACAACTTGTTGGCTGAACAGCAGTTCTTTACTGCACAATGTCTTCTGTCAGCTGCACCCACACCAGTAACTCCTGTAGAAATGTGGGCCCTCATCCTTAACTATGATCACCATTTGGGACATTCAACATGAAGATGTTCATGCTTATCTAGTCTTGCAGATGAGTGTAAGGAAGTCAACCAGCATGGAAAAAGCACGATCTAGAAGTGGCTTATAATAATTTATAGAACAACCTGTCTAATGACAACATGAATTATTCTTGCAACTTACACATTTGGTTGGTAATGTGATGTAAACGCAATGGGTGGTTGATTCACACATTTGAGGTTTATCTGCCTGGGCACTGAAATTACACTAGAAGCAATCTATAAACTTGCTTGACTTCAAACAGAAGGTCATCAGCATCAGTCATGTCCAGAAGTTAATTATTAAAACCTGGCTTTCACTCATACAAAATGAACTGAAAGGGAAAAAAACAAATGATGATGAAATCATGTTAATGATGAGTTCTGCAAAAAGATCCATGCAGGCAAAAGTGCCTACATATGTCAATTATACTGTGGGATGGGAGACTGGCTTGTAATGGTTTGATTTTCGTGTGCTTAAATCAAAGTGATTTCATCATACTGTAGGTTAGGTTACTGCAGACAAACGATAGGCAATGTTCAATTTACAGAGTTTTTTAATCAGTATCTGAAAAATGTTTTAGATTGCATTCTGATGGTGAGCAGTAAGGTGTCTGTCTGCGTTCCTGCCCAACCAGTAGGATCATAGATAGCTGGTTGGTAATCTTACCTTGTTTCCATCTCCCCACCCCTAACCCAGGGCCAACTTAGAGGTCACATTAGGTGCTCCTGCAACATGCTTCCACATGTGGCCAATGTTAGCCAGATGTGTTGACACTGTTTACATCTTGAAGATCTTGGGGCTTCCTCAGCTGCATTAGTGCATTGGCATGAAGGTGCATTGGTTAAAACCAAAAATCATCATTTATCACACCGGAAATTCGTAATGCTATCAGAAAAGTTAGCTTGGTCTTTCAGAAGTGTAGTGTTGGCCTGCTACAAGTTCCATGTTGTTCAGAACTCATGTGGTTAGGCATCATAAACCTTTCTCAGCTTTGATGGGGCTGTGAAGCATTTCTTCAGTGGAAAAAAAGGAATAGAAAGGGGTGTGAAGAATGGAACTGCACATGGTGTCCTTTCAGTAAGGCTCTGTCATTGAGCCGGTTAGGCTTGGTGGATATCTGGACATTCAGCAGTTGCTATTTGGAGGATATACAGGTGAATCACAGCTGGGAGGCTTGAGCAGCTGGTGTGTCTGAAGAACAGTTGCCTGTCCTTAATCTATAAGTGGAAAGGAAGAAAATCCGCTGCGACAAATTTAATAGATCCCTCTCAGCATGGATGTTCTCGTTACTGTTGTGTAAACAGATAGTACTGTTGAGGAAATGTTTACATGTTTTAGTTGGAATCTGAATCTACAAACCCCCTAATGTTACCATTCCTCTTGTTCTAATCAAAACAAGGAACTGCTAATATTCTTTGAATACATTATTTAAATACTGAGAAGGCTTCAAATGTGTTGTAAGAATTGAATTCTATTTGCAGGGAAAAACAGAGGGACCAGCAGAGAATAATAAGGTTGGAAGGGACCCCTGGATCCCATCAGATCCAGCCCCTCCTGTTCAGAGTCAGGTCAAAAAAAATTGGAATCAACTTTAAAAGTTCAGTTTTGTTGCTGAGGGCTCTTTTTGGTTGTTTCCAAGGATGGAGATTCCACAGCCTTGCTAGGCAACCTCCTCCAACGTTTGACTGCCCTCATTGTGGACAAAAATCTCCCTGCTATCTAATTCCTTGTTGCAACGCATTAACCATCTGTTGTATAGGTTATTTTGAATAGTACTGCTTATTCTTAATGAGTCCTATGAGGCAAAACACTTAAACTCTCACTTTTCAAATTCAAATAAACCACTGTGTTCTGCAATACTAATTGTTAGTGGCAGTGGTTTAATTTCTCTCTTCCCAGTCTAGTCCCAGCTATTGACGCTGCAGGTTGACGGAGTTTGGGGTTTGCTTTGCCTTTTCCTTGTCTGTGAAACTGCTATCTGCATTTTATGGAGTAGCAGAACTGTCCTTCTGTTTTACTGCTCTTAATGTTAGAAATGCAAAACTTGTCCCAAAATGCAGTTGCTCCTATATTTAAGAAGTGTTTCATTTCCAACTGAAACTTCTATTATTAGCAAGTAATATTTATTGTATTAGTAATGAACTTGT
Source organism: Eubucco bourcierii (assembly GCA_013396675.1). Classification (NCBI taxonomy): domain Eukaryota; kingdom Metazoa; phylum Chordata; class Aves; order Piciformes; family Ramphastidae; genus Eubucco; species Eubucco bourcierii. The sequence goes on from VWZE01005144.1 coordinate 53,936, forward strand.
TTTTTAGCAGGAGTGCTAATTCATTTTCTGAAGGTCTGGTGGATTTGTTTATTTCAGGGGAAATAATAAAACAATAAAACATTTGTAGAAGTGCTAGTATGGTATAATGGGTAATTTCATTTCCTAAATAACCTTAGAACACTTCTGAAGTAAAGTCTTTTTTCTTAGTCTTAATTGTAGAGTCAGTTATTAATGACTAAAAGCCTACAGTTGAGAACTTGTTGACAGTTCAGCTGCCCCTAGAGAGCAAAACTGACAAGGTACTTGGATTTTTAAAGCTAACAATATAGCTGCACTTTTTTTACTAGTCCCAGTTGAAGTATCAAAGGTTGAACAGACTGCTTCAGTCCCAATATGAAAGGAAAAACAGCTTAGAACTGCAATATGTCACAAACACAGAGTTGAATTGTTACTGTTATCATTTATCATTTTCTTTGAAAATGTCTACAATTTCATATTTCTTCCTTTGGCTATATATCCAAAATTAGAATATAGAAATGCTCCTTTAGAACAATGTTCTGCAGCCCTTCTGTGAGGAAAAAGGTCGTAGTTGCTTTGCAGATGTTAGCACTGCAGGCTTACTGGAAATTCTTCCTCCTGATCTTTGATTTCATGGCAAAACCGACAAGTTGGAAACTGCAGAGGTACTTCATTAACCCACCTCTGCAGCAAAGGTCAGTTCTCACCAGTCTGGGGAATGAATGCTGTCACTGGTGCCTTGAAGTAGTTGATGGCCTGAGGTGTTGTTCAGGACTTCTAATGGCTGTGACGCTAGAATTTTTGTGCTAGGCAAGGCTGGAAAGAGTCCTTTTGGTGTAACAGAATCGTGACAGCTTTCAGCTTCTCATTGAAAATGTTCCTTCTGTTGGTCCTATGTATATATGACTTGTTGTGGTTGGGGATATTGGAGAAGGGGTGGAAAAGTCAGTAACACAGAAAACGTCTGCTCTTCATGGGCCAAGTGGGACATAGTGTGAGCAAGTCATGGGTTTGGTTGTAGACAGGGATTTTTTTTTGTTGTTGTTACTGGAGATTTTTCATTTGCACTTTTTTTTTTTTCTTGGTGGTTAGTTTTTTTCAAACTGAGACACATATCCTGAACTGTTTACATTCCAATGGCATGAGTGCACTGGGCTACTTGATTTTTGGCTGTCCTTTACAGAAAGACTGTTAGCTTGCTATAGAATTTCATTGCTTTAAAACTCAAAAATATTTCTTTACTCTGTTTCATGGTGGAGACATCCTGCTATGTTAGACAGTTGGGTCAAATCTGCAAGACTTGAAATTGCTGGGCATTACAGGAAGAAACCCCACAAATTTTCTTCAAAAAAACCCCCCTGAGTTACATGTGAATTTTTGGCTCTTTGATGTATAATTAATTTCATAGCTTCCCCCCCCCCC
>VWZE01005144.1:59811-101399 GCA_013396675.1 Eubucco bourcierii
GGTTTGGGAGTTACACCCCCAACCCCCCCCCTTTGTAAAATCCCCCAGACTAGACTCAGCGAGCTGGAAGTTAAGGACTGAAGCTCTATGTACAGCTTAGCATAATGTACAAGCAGAGATAGACACAATATGCAGGAATATTTAGAGAAATCTACAAGTTAAAGGTAATACAGAAACACAACTCCCCTCCCAGAAATCAGAGACCCCAGGAGGGGCTCCCAACCACCCTTCTACCTTCTCCCCACCCCTCTGCCTTACCCCAGGGTCTGGCTTATGTGCAAGTGAATTTGGAGGATCGGCCAGGGAGGTTAGAAGGAAAGTGGTTAGTGAGGTTACTCAGCAGAGAGGGGAAAGCAAGAAGCTAGAAAGCCTGAGACTCTCTGGGAGAGTGCCTTATCTGTGTTTTGTGTTCTTATACATCTCAGCAAGCCTATGAGTGCAGCAGACATCACCATTGTTTCCTTTTCACGGCCTATAATACAATTTTCTTCATTAAAATATTCCAATTGGCCTCAAACCAGCACAGCAGTACTGGATTTTACACAACTGCTGTTCACCATCACATCTCAGTTCCTGTCAGGTGACGCTGCTGATGGATGTCTCTGCTTGAAATCAAAGGAGCTATTAGCACCTCCCTGCCTTTAGGGCTAGGGCTCTTAATGGGGCCAAGGTGGCTTTTCAGTTCTTTTCCCCCAGGCAGCAGAGACTTGTATGGAATCAGTGTTGTTGATCATGTATTTGGAGTCAGTGTTGTAGCTCCGATCTTGTGCTGCAGTGACTTTCACAAACAGGTTGCAGTTGGAAAGAGTCTTTGGCTTTGCAGTCTGTGGAAACTTCCCATCACGGGAACTTTTTGACCAAGTGTACTTTTATTTCTAGTGGGGGAGGAATCCTGTCTGAAGTAGTAGCACTCTTAAGGGTTTCATAAAAGGCAGTTTGTTCTTCATTGCTGTTGTGATGTGATTTATTGCTTAGGGGTTGATTTTAATTGAAGATTAGGGACAGAGCCAGGAGTTGTCACCAGATGTTGACTGGGAGCTAGGAGGGAGATGTAAACACAAGCTTGTTCAGGCTGCAGCAAACGTACCTATTGAATGGACACATTTAACATCAGAGAAGTCATTTACAGCAGTCTAGGAATGATGAATGTATAGACTGCTCTGGCCATTTCTCATTCAGGAAGCAATGTTCTGGCAAGATTTGAGAAGTTTTGGAAAATTATGTCAACAAATGATGTCATCCTAGCTTGATTGTGAGTCAGATATGAGCCAGATGCCTTTGCCTCACTTGATCAAATGAGAACTGGATACTTTCAGTAGAAACCTGAGGCTGTATTTCACTAGTCTTTTCCCAAGGCACTTCTCTTTTAAACAACTTCACATCACCTGGGCTGCTCTGTCTAGCTCTAGAGCTCTCAACATGGACCTGCTGAAGAGGGTCCAGAGGAGGGCCACAAAGATGGTCAGAGGGCTGGAATACCTCTGCTATGAAAATAGGCTGAGGGAGCTGGGACTGTTCAGCCTGGAGAAGAGAAGGCTTCAGAGCCACCTAACAGTGGCCTTCCTGTACCTGAAGAGGGCTTACAAGAAGGCTGGAGGGGGGAGACTGTTTACAAAAGTCTGTAGTGATAGGATGAGGACCAATGGCTTTAAATTAGAGTAGATTTAGATTGGATGTTAGGAGCAAGTTCTTTACCACGAGGATGCTGGAACACTTGAACAGGTTGTCCAGGGAGGTAATTGAGGCACCACCCCTGGAGATACTCAGGGTCAGGGTCCACAAGGCTCTGACCGATCTGATCTAATGGAGTATGTCCCTGCTCACTGCAGGGATGTTGGACTGGATGTCTTTTGGAGGATGGATGTCTCCCATCCCAAACAGTTCTGTGATTCTATGATCATACAAGCATTTCTCTGAAAAATCTGTGACAGGATGACTCAGGATAGATGTACATAGTCTTTAGATTTCTTCTCTTTTTTTAAAATACCAGTCTTTTACATAATTGTATGGAGCAAAGAAGAAGCAATCTCTTCCAGTTGTGTATTGGGAGCTGGGGGTGTTGGTAGAGAGGAGCTGAGCATGAGGCAGCAGTGTGCCCAGGTGGGCAGGAGAGCCAATGGCATCCTGACCTGGATCAGGAGCAGGGAGGTTCTTCTGCCCCTGTACTCAGCGGCAGTGTCCAGTTCTGGGCCCCTCCATTCAAGAGACATATTGAGGTGGTGGAAGGTGTCCAGAGAAGGGCAGCGAGGCTGGCAAGGGACCTGGAGCACAGCCCTGTGAGGAGAGGCTGAGGGAGCTGGGGGTGTGCAGTTTGAAAAAGAGGAGGCTCAGGGCAGACCTCATTGCTCTCTACAGCTACCTGAAGGGAGGTTGTAGCCAACTGGGGTTGGGCTCTACTGTCAGGCACCCAGCAACAGAACAAGGAGACACAGCCTCAAACTGTGCGAGGGGAGGTCTAGGCTGGATACTAGGAGGGAAGTTTTTGCCAGAGAGAGTGATTGGTACTGGAATGGGCTGCCCAGGGAGGTGGTGGAGTCACTGTCCCTGGAGGTGTTTGAAGCAAAGCCTGGATGTGGCACTTAGTGCCATGGTCTGGTTGATTGGCTGGGGCTGGGTGCTAGGTTGAGCTGGATGAACTTGGAGGTCTTTTCCAACCTGCTGGATTCTATGATTCTGTGAAAGTTAAAAAAGAAAAGACTTGAACATATGAAAAAGGAAAGACCTGAACATAAATGTAGAAACATAGAGCAAAGCAAAAGATATAGTGTTCTTTATCCCATAACTGTTACCCTCTTTTCCTCTTCCTCCCTTTTTTATTTTATTTTTGTGTCTACAAGTGATAAAGCCTGTGCATCACCCCTGGGGAGAGAGCCGTCTTATTTTGTCTATTGCATTTGGTTACTATAGCAGCAAAACTCTCAGGTGGAGGCAAAGGAGGAAACCCAGACAACCCTAAAATAAATGTTTACATGTAAAGACATATCTATCTCAACAGGAGATTTATTAGTATTAAAAATAGATTAACATGATGTTACTATGTCCTATTTGTTTCCAAGAAAAGAAACTTTTAAAGTAGCTGGTGTAAATGTGGGTCTTCTAAGTCAAATAATCTTTATGATTCTTTATGGAGAAAAACAGTGTCTTCTCTTGTGAGTATTGCTTTTTCGGGATGGACTTCCAGTGTCATCATTTTTTCTCTTTCTATTGTTGTTCAGTGGGGGGTTTAATACACCAAATATTGGCCATGTAATTCTTTTAGCTCATAAATTTGATTTCTATAGACATACTAGCACTGTTTAAGGAGAGCAGAGAATTGCTTGACAGAAGATACTATATGGAGTGTTATTTTCCCCAATTAAAAAGCATCTAGAAGGAACTGGAGCTGTGAATGTACACACATCCTATTAAATGCTGAAGTAGGTTACCTGGTCTGTAAGAAGTAAGGCAGATAGACTCATACTCATGTGACGAAGCTCTCACTGGCCAGGGATCTTAGGATATTGCTGTAGTTCTCATACCTTGGACCTGAATTTACATATAAAGACTAGAAAGAAGACACTTGTGTCAGATAAGCAAGTCGTAAAGAAAAGTAGATCAAAGTTGTGTTACTTCCTCACAAGCTTAATTGAAACTGTGTGGTCACAAATGGAAAATGTGCTTTGGCTGACACCAAATGAGCTGTAAAAGTTTTTGGAGAGGTAGTTGCTCAGGTTATGCCTGAGGAAGAGCAGTGGTGGCAAACACCTTGTCCACACTGTTGAGCTTCTGCAATCACAAGCTCTTCTCTGTTCTTTATGAATGGTAATTACTTCAGTATTACTTTCCTTCTGTTGCTTTCAGAATTGGATTGAATTTCAGTGGTATCAGCAATTTAATTTGGTTGATTGGTTGGTATAATTTTTTCCTTTTAAATTACTTTGGTGACTTCCTGAGATGGAAAAAAGAATATCAGAGGTGGTTGTTCTGGTGGCTCTTCCACATGTTTGCAGCCAAACCTCTTTATTTGGCACAGTTTAGTTTGTCTGCATTAGCCTTATCTTCTCTGAGTGCTCTTTGTTATGTCTTGATTCTCTTTGGATTTGCAGAGAGTTTGGCAGGTTTCTTCTTCTTGATACCTAGACAAATACCAATCATCAGATATCACTGTCATATACTTGAGAACTACCTGAAGTGAAAATAATGGAGGTGGTGCAAAGGAAGTTGCAGATACACGAGAAATGTTTCACTAAACTGTCATTCATTTGCTCACAGTAGATCTTAAATATAAAAAGGGAAAGCTACCTGTTTGAAACAGTGTGCTTGCAATTATCTGATTTTGTTTGTTTTCTAGACAGAGTTCATCTATGTCCAAGCAACAAATAAACCAAAGACCTTCAAGCATGGTCAGTGAAACATCCACCGCAGTCACTACATCTGCTGTTGATACAAAATCTGGCTCTAAGGTAAAGGAAAAAGGCTGTTGTTTCAACTTGGTGATGACAACTTCACTCACTTCATACTCAATGCTCTTTTAATGCTGATTTTGATAAGGCATAGGGCATAGATTTAGCCTAGCAAAAAGCTTTTTTACAGCATAGGAACATCATATACCCATGTGAGAGTGTTCTATGATAACTGAAAGAATAGTGAACTATGGAAGGTCTTGAGAGGCTTCTTCAGAACAGAAGTCTGTTTAATGCCAGTATTCCAGGAAGTGTTTTGATAGTCCACTCTATATGGCAGAAAGTGCTGCAGAGTACCAGGAATTGTAATTTGCAGTTCCTGCTTTTCCATGGAACCTTGATGCTGTTCCTCCTCCTAGTCACAACTTCGATCCTTTTCTGCCATCACTGTGGTGCACGGTGCAGACACCCAGATCAACCACAGAATCTTTAACAACAGAAAAATCCATTATCTGCCATTGACAAAGGGCCTGTGTTTGTTATTGGATAAAATATAATAAAGCACTGTACTCAAAGTGTTGTCAACTATTCTAATGCTTCTTGGACCTTACAGTAAACTATGGTACAGTGAGCATGGGAAAAGGCTGGGGAAAAAGGAGCAAAAAATAGTGAATGAATGAGCAGAGATGAGATCAATTTCTTAGCTTTGCCTGCAGCTTTTAAACTTTGCAGTTTTGTTGTTTTTTTGGTGGTTGTTGGTTTTATAAATATGCAAGTGTGAAGCCTGTTAAGTAATTGAATTGAAGAAAGAACTCTGCCAAAGAGGTTGCAAAGATATTATTGTTCAGTTGGGTTCACTTAAAATTAGACATACGGAATCGAGGGCATATAAAGTAAAAGGAGATTAGAGTAGTTCCCTGTCCCAGGAATCTGCTTGTTCATAGCCAATTCAGTTACATTATTAACCTTATTAAAAACCATTTATATTGATTACAGTTGAAGGATGTGGAAGAATAAAGATCTCTTTCAGTTTGAGAGTAAGGTACATTTGGAACTAAGTCTGTTAAAGCATCCGAGTACGTTGATGGAAGCTTGTAAATGTTCCTGTGCTACACAGTGCTTTGGCCAAGTCAAAAGCATAAAGGACAGCAGTGTGATACATTCATTACTGTCTCCGTGTTGAGAGTGTTTGGGATGGTTTCTGTGCAGGGAAGGTAGTTGAATTGTTTCAGATAGTCATGGTTGCTGGTATTTTTCCAAGACAAACTGGTGAGGATTGCAAGTAGATAAAGAGCAGGTCTAGCAATTGAGAGAAACAGGCGATGGTGACAGATATGTGGTGGTGCCAGCTCTGTGGGACTGTCTGGAGCTGGAGTTCAGAATCCAGGGTTTAGTTCACGACCATTGCAGATGAATGCACAATAATGAGAGCAGGAATTTCTGAGAGTTTCCGTTTTTCCTGTCTGAAAAAAGATAAAGATGTTGTCTCAGTTTCTTAGAAATACTGAAGAGATTCCTGGGTTCTTTTATTAGTGAAACACTGAGATTTTTTTAGTGGAAAAGGTTACAGCTTGGACAGGTGGGGTTTGGGGCTTGGCTGTTGTTTGTTTTAGTTCATAGGTTCAAAATTATGTGTTCTCTTATGTGTAGAGTTTTATCAACACACAGTCTTCCTTTTTTCTATTTAGAAAATATGTTCTAAGTGAAAGACTGTTTACATTTTTTTCTGACTATCCAATTGTAGAAAAACAAACCAAATGAGAGAAAAAAGAACAGAAAAAAACCATCAAAACCCAACCAAACAAAACCCCCTATATTATAATGAAGTTATGAGCTTTCCTCTTAAGCTATGCTATGGTAAGGAAAAAGATGATGCAGTGATGAAAAGAGATTTGAAAATTTTGACTCTTGACACTTAGGCTTTTTGCAAAAACTTAGGAGTCATTCATGAACAAGCTGACATGACAAATGTACTCAAGTCAAAAGTGACTTCTTAGTCTTCAAGTGACAAAGGCAGCTACTCTGACCTGCGTTTTTCAGCACATGATAGTGGTATCAGAATATTTTGTTTAAGAAAAAACCAAACAATATACTGCATTACAAAGCATTTAAAATAGACACCTTTTCTTTTAAACTCAAGTTTTATTTTGCCAGTAGAAGCAAGGCATGACATTCAGTATCTGTTAGTGCTTTGTTTTGTTCCAGAGCACGATGAGGTTATTAACACTACAGATTATATGAACATCTTAATTACATAAAGCAGCATAAAACAACCTTTTGTTTCTATTATGGCTATTGTATTGCTGTAGAATACACAGCTTTGGGAAAACTTTTCCACCTCACAGTGTAATAGAAATTGTTTGGCCTTTTCGCCCAAGGATGACTTCTATTCTGTGTATGTAAAAGAAATAAGGTTAGAGCATGATAAAGTGCTTGGTTGCTGGCAGGAGATCTGATAAAAATTTAAACCTTGCTGTAAGACTACATCAGTTGTACTTGAACTTTGCCTCTGTTCATTCACCCTTCCACAGGTAAGTATGAGAGAAAAGTTAGGAAACTAAATTCTGTACATGTTGTGAATTGATTTCTGTTCAGCTGCAAAGCGTAATTTTTTTACTTTCGAAACCTTGACCAGTTTAGACCTTACTATTTTTCATCACACTTGTAGTGATGCCTTTGCATCTAACATTGGCACCAGTGGTTTTTTTAAAATCCTGACTGAATTCATTGCTTCTCATTTTTCTTAAAAGCAAATGCATATGGCCTGGCCCTGTGATGAAATGATCCTCCAGAGCTTGACTGTCCTCATGACGGAACTTTGAGTTTTCATTTGGCCACAGATTCACAAGTTATATTTTGATATATTTAGAATAGGAAACACAAAATGTCTTAACATCTTATTTTTTCCTTTCTTTAGTGTCAGACTTGCTGCTTGTAGGTCTGTGACTACTGAGATTTTGTGACTGTAGTTGGCACACTCTCTTTGCACAAAGCTAGTGCTCTGCAGCCTGTTAGCTGAGAGTCTTAGCACAGTGATGGTAAAGAAACAGGCTGAGAGACCTTGTACCATTCTCACTTGGCTTTTACTGTAAACTGGTATTGCCAGCTAAATGCTAGGGGCATTTGCTAGAGTGTTTTATTATTACACATGCTGTCTTCTAGTCCAGACAGAAGCAACAGAAACAGTAGGTTGAGATACTTTTATGATGTCATCCCTTGCACATGACAAGTGTGCTTGTTTCCAGAGCTGCTGCAGCTAACAGAGCATCAGTATCATGACTAAGTATGAGGAGAAGTTCAATCAAAAGACAGACATTTTAAGAAGCATACAGGGCAGTGAACCTGGACAGCTTTTTGCTTGGACAAGTTTGGAGCAACTCTAAGAGCGGTTTGTGCAAATGAGGTTCTTAAAGCAATTGCAGTAGCAAACTGTACTAAGAATGGAAAAGTACTGACAGATATTTATCCAGAGATTCATGCTGTCTTTTCCCAGACTGATAGGTTTTCCTTGTTTGCTTTTGAAATAGCTTTGCTCATGTGTGTCAAAACTGAGGTTAAACTAAAACACAAAGCATTACTTAGTCCTTAAGATTTCCACTTACTGCTGTCTAGATCTCTTCCTTTGCAGCGTCAGTCTGTCTTCTCTCTTTGTTTGCAAGGTCAAAGTCCAGGCATTTTATTAAGCTATCAACATTGTTTGAATTTAAACAGGAAAGAAAACCAAAACCAACCCAACACCCCCCCAAGCAATGAAGAGTAGGATTGATGTGCATCAAGTCCTATGCTTGTAGGAGACTTACACCACTTGCACAGAGAGACTTGGATGCAGCTCTTGTAGTGCTTCCAGCAATGCTTCCCAAGCACACTGAAACGTCATCACTTTCTGACTGGAGTCACCAGTGTTGCTGCTGTTCAGCTGGGAGCTAGCAGACCATCCTGGCACTGATATGTTGATGAAAGTGGAAGATTGACTTCACTGTGTTGTAAATGTCATTGTCTATTTACTTGCCCTTGAAAATTCTAGAAATACCTTGTTACTCTGTAATGAGCTATGAATTATTGCAGTGAGGTTACTTGTAATACAGTACAGTTTAAAAATTCCTGTTATGCCACCTTACAGGTTGTGAAGTCTGGAAACAAAGTTCATAGCTTTGGAAAGAGAGAGCAAGCTATCAGGAGGAATCCCAATGTCCCTGTTATAGTAAGAGGCTGGCTACACAAGCAGGTATGCATGTAATCATCTGTTTCTCTTCATATCCTTCAGTACACTCATCAAGTAAAAGTAAGTGCCTTCCAAATAACTGAAAGATGATAAACTCAAATGTTGGTGATGCAGGACAATATTGGGTACTCCCACAAGCTACCATAGTGAGAGGCTTGTGCTGAGCAGGTGTGAAAACCAAGTTTTACACAGAGGTTTGATTTAGAAGTGGGAACAATAGTAAATGGACATCACTATCAGGGTTGAATGTTGAGGTTCTAACTTTGTTGTCTGAATCTGGTTATTTTCCCTGTCTCATCCTGCTGGCTTGCTGCCATGTTGATCTCAGTCTCCTGCACAATGTGCTATAAACCAGAGACTGGCTGTGAAGGCCTTACTCCCTCTGCTTGCTTATCCCCTTATACCCTGGTCAGAGGCTTAATTCCACCCCATACATGTTTTGGTCCCCAGAAGCAGGATGGAGAAAATGAAGGGAGGCAGGGACCTATTCACCTCAGGTTGCTGTTGCTAAGGCCAGTGTCTAAGCAAAGGCTGCATTATAGGATTTCATCCAACAAGCAGAATTTGGATGCTGCTGCATGTTGAACTCCTAAGCTGACAAGAAGCACGTTATTGCATGCAAGAAGTAAATGCAGCCATTTGTTGTAGGAGAATGCTTCCCTGCTGCTAATTTGGTGGTCAGCATGCATCAGATTATCACCTGAAATCTAGCAGCTAGGTTTAGGGATGAGTAGGGGAAGGCTGAAATCTAAGGCGTGCAACTGTAGTACCGGAAAGTGAAATTGCTGACAGCTATCCGCTTCCTTGTGCATGGAGAGCTGTATCCTGCTATCAACTCTGACATCCACTACTGAAGTCCATTAGTTTTCAGGACAGAATCAGAGCTTAGTATGTGTTGACAGCATTGTAGCATGAAAAAGAAAAGGGAAAAAAATCCTTGAATACTTAATGTGACTGCAGAAAGAAGGGAAATACACTCTACAATGTTCCTCTGGCTATTTCCTTCTGTTTCTTTACCCCTGCTTGCAAACGTTTAAAGCCTGAAGATGTTTTTTGTGCTGCTGGTCTCGTCAAAACCTACCTCAGCTGAATAGGCTGTACTTGCTTCAGTTGCATTCTGGCAGTTTTACAAGCTTCTAAAATTAATTCAATGTATATATTACCCATTTTGACATGGTGATATATATAGATGTAGACAGAGAGAGATTGCCATAGGCACATTATACTTTGTTAAAATTTGCATGTTATGGACCCCATTTTATTTCCTGAGGAATGTTTGATTTTAGGCATAGGTAGCATATGGGAGAGTGACTGTAGAATTATAGGGGATCATTGTCTGAAATGAGAGGTCACACTTCGCAGCTGCAGAGTGATTCTCATCTTGATCTACAGACAGTCCACGTTGGGGTTTGTGCCATACTTCGATTCTTTGTTCCAGATAAAACTGTCTAGACAAAATGTGCATTGGCTGTGTAGATTCATCTGAATGCTGTTTGGGATGCAGGTTTAATTGCTTAATCAAAATTAGCAGTTGGAATATTCTGCCCTGATTGTTTTGTAGCTGAATGTTTTGCCTCTTACTTCTCTTAGCACATAATATTTTGCTAAAATATTAAACCACTTGTTATTTCCAATTGCTGCCCTGTTTAGTTTGAACTGTTCCTGGGCACAGTGTTGTATGGTAAGCTGTTGGTTTTCCATGAGTGAAGTGTTTCACGTTTCTTGTATTTCAGGATAGCTCTGGAATGCGATTATGGAAAAGACGATGGTTTGTGCTTGCTGATTATTGTTTGTTTTACTACAAAGGTGAGTAGGCACTAGCTGGATTGAGTTAGTCTGCAACCTGTTCAGATCACTACAAGCATAAACTCATAAAATTCTTCAGACACAGTTAGGTGTTATGAGGAGATGCATAGTGAAACATTTACTTACTCATATGTTTTTAGTGTGGAGCAAATTTCAGGCCAGAAGTGGGGAACAAGTGGGTACTGTACAATCTTTTGTCACTTACCTTTGATGTATGCCAAGGTTGATGGTGTAAAACATTTGGCAGCAATACCATGTCTGGTCTGTGTTGCATTACCTAGTTGCTTGCACTTGGAAAACGATGTTTTGAGACTGGGCTATGGCCTCGTCAGGGCAATGCTTTAATCCAAGGGACAATGTAAGAATAGGAAGGTCTGAATCAAGTATTCTTACCAATAAAGGTTTGAGACTGAACAGGTATAATGATATTACATAAGGTTGTTTTGAAGTCTTAAATGTTGTGTAGCATGTTGCAGTTTTTGGAAAGCATTGCAGAATGTGAAAGTCAAATTCATGTTTCTAGACACTGCATTTCTGCATTGATAGAGATTTCTTAATTACAGCAATTAGCTTACATGTAGAATGCTACATGGAAGGTCCGTCATGTTATGCTGCTTGTCAAAATAAATTAATCACAATAAGCTTTATTCTTGAAGTTTATTTTGTCTGAACCTAAAAAAAAAAAAATCAACCCCCACCAAAAAACTCGAAAGAGGAAAAAAAAAATCCATAGTTTTTTTTTGGTCAGTCTTATTTATTTAAAAGCAAGACATGTTTCTCCAAATACTATCAGTGTTGAGTCATAAGAAAAGCCAGATCAGAAGAGATCTCAGGAAGTTTCTAGTCCAACCACCTTATGAAAGCAGGTTCAAGAAAGAAGGCAGCCCAGATTGCTCCGGGCTTCATCCAGTAAGGCATTGAACACCTCTAAGAATGGACATGGGACAATTTCCCTGTTTGTCCTCTTCCAGTGCTGCTCTGTCCTCACGGGGGAAGTTGTTTTCCTTATATCCATTCTCAACCACTCTTTCCACCCAGTGGCTGTTTTCTGTGTGCCTATAAAGCAGAATGTGTTGTTACCCCACTGAAAAGTGCGTTGAGTTAGATTCTTTTTTTTTTCTTCTTCATTCCACAGACAGCAGAGAGGAATCTGTTCTGGGCAGCATCCCATTGCCTAGTTATGTAATCTCTCCAGTTGGCCCTGAAGATCGCATAAATCGCAAATTCTCTTTTAAGGTACTGTTAAAAACTTAATAGCTAATTGGGTTTTACAGTGGGTACTTGCATTAGAAAAGCTGCTCTTGTAAAGAGAAACCTTCTGTTTAAATCTGTTTTGTGCTGAAATTATGATTGATGTCTGCTCAGCTCAGACTTTCTCTTGCATTTTGATTTTTGGGGTGTTTTAGAAGTGGCAAACTGCCTTTTATTGCTTTCGAGTGGATAATGGTTTGAAATGTATTAAGCAAATATTAGCTTGGGAAATGTGTTTGAGAAAAGACCCAGTGCACTTTGTGGAAATGTTTATTGTACTTTCTCAAATGCATTGAACGTGAGGTAGCAGGACAAACTACAAAGGAACCTTTGTTGAAGAAAGACATTCCACTGCAATATTTAATGAGTGTCATTAATAAAGCTCTCCTCTTCTAGAACCTTTTCCTAGGAAAAAGCACATACTGAAAGAGGAGGACTCAATGTACTTCTAGGCTTCTGTTTCTCTTGAATCACTGTTAATGAAGGCTGGGGGAGGAGATAGAGTAGTGATAGTATCTAGTTGCTTTGGAGTTTTTAAAAAACCCACTTTTTTATTTTATTGAGAGTGTGTTTATAAATGTTAATGGAATGTGTCCTAAGACTGTTGACCAGTTTAACACTACCAGTGATAAAGGGAGCTAAAAACTCCTCTCTGTGTGTTTCCAAGCAGTACGTTCTGTAGGCAAGCCATCAAACCACCACTGCCAAACTGTGCCTCTGCTCTCCTGTGGTGTAGAATCCATGGTGTGATTATTGTTAAACTTTTTCAGAGACTAATGCAGACTCCCCTGTTCCTTTTAGGCTGTTATGAGCTCTACCAGGTCTTTAGTCTGAGCTGATTTCTGAAAATCAGCATGAGCCAGTAATCTGAGACTTTCAATGTTACTTAAAAGCTAATAGAGACATAGGGAATTGATAGCCAAGGAAACTTTAATCTTGAAATCTTTATTAAAAAAATCAACAACATACATTTCATATATTCGTTTGCTGGACTAAACTCTACTTTAAGTTTCATAATCAATTGCAGGCTTGATGCTGCAGTTCAGTTTTGTTTAGAACCAACTCCTAGGGCAGTAGGGGGATTCTTTAAGTTTACTGTTGCATGGACCTTATCCAGCACTGATGTGCAGTGGTCCTGGAGTCGACTGTGGCACGGGGTGGCAGGACCTTGACTGTACTGGCATTCCATCACTCACCAGCCATTACCTTATCTAATCTCTTCAGTACACTTCGATATCCAGAGCATAGACGGACATTCTGTCTCACAATATAGAGCAGCCAGAAATAGAAAACACAAGTAGATTAAACCCAAAATAAAGATAAGACTTTTTCACATGTAAGTCCTGAATGAGTGGGAGAATGTGTGTGTCACCTTTTACGTTTTACCTGTCATTTATTCAGATTACTGGAAATGCTTTGTTTCAAGAGAGGTATTGGCTCCCTTTTTTAAGTGGCTGTTTTACATAACAATGAGTGTTTGAAGCTAGAGAAGCAAACAAACCACAAACATTTTCAATAGTTTGTTTGTAAAACAAAAGGAAGAAAATTTATTTATGGGTAAAAGAGCCATGTATTTCCTGTGATTCACTTAGAAGGTTTGTAAAAGACATGTTCTCCAGGACATATGTTACATTCTGCTAACTGTTAAAATGCACACCACAGGAGTTCTCAAAATTCATTCCCTTGCATCATCAAAACCTTGCATCATCAAAACCTGCAATCAAAACCTTACTTTGAAGTGTAGCGGTCTGTANTCCGGAGGCCCAGATTTAAGCTTTTGTGTCTCTTTGGGTGTTTAACAATTGGAGGCCTGCAGAACTGTGTACAGGCTTTCAAATGCAATCAAAACCTTACTTTGAAGTGTAGCGGTCTGTATGGTAAATTGTTTTCTTTAGAAACGCTGCTTTTAGGTATCTATCTTGACAAATTTTTCACCTCGTTTACTTGTCCCAAGCAAAGTGCTGTGACTAAGCTGTAAGCTACTGTCAGTAAGCTGTGTGACAGCGTTTTAGAACTCCGGATCCTTGCTGCATATATAGTTCAGTAGCTAAGATCTTAGATATAGCAATTAGATTAATTTAAATATGTATTTTAGAATACAGTTGGGTTTTTTTTACTGATCTATAAATACAAGGGAGCACAAATTCAATATATATAGATTTTAATGTGAAAATAATTTCACATCGTTGATGTGTAGCCGGAAATAATCCCTGTGATTAACTTTTTAGTAATACAGCAGTCTTAAACATCAATACTGTCAGTTTATGAAGGTTCTTGTCATTGCTGTCTGTTTAGAAGCCTCCTTGTCTTCAGTCTTGGAAACTGCTTTTAATTGATCTTTTATATGTTAAAATATATGGGAGAATATATTACTGAAAGTAAACTCATCGACATGTGTGTGACAGTAATGCACCTTGAGATGCTTGGAAGGCCTGCCACTGTTTACTGTGAATGAAAACAAACAACAAGCAAGCAACAAAACTTACTGCAAAAAGAATGTGTGCAAGTCTACATTTGTGCTTAGGTGCATGTCTTGCAAACAGATAAAGCCACTGAAGGGTATGCTGTTGTTCCTCTAAGAGATGGGAATTAAAGTCATAGAATCTTAGGAATTCTAAATTATTGGGGGTGACCACAGCAGCTCCAGGTAATAATTACATTTAGTGTAGTCTTTTGTTAAGTATTTTCTTTGGAAACGTGAATCTTATCATGATTTTAACTTGTTTAACTTTCTGTCCTTGTCTTGTCCTATTGGTGTGCTCTTGGGGTTTACTGTCCATTTCTCCTTCTGTGCATTATGGGAGAGAGACTACTTTTCTTCTCAATCTATCCACATTAAGGCATCTGAATGCATGAATAGGTACCAATATTATTTTTTCCCTGTTGTGTGTACAATCTACGTGTGCTGTGTTATATGCTTTTTAGTATGCTGTAGCTGTCCTAATAGCTGTTGCTTTAAAAAAACAAACAGAAAAAACCCCAACCTGCTAGCTTCTATGTCTGCTAATAGTGACAGCTACAGGATGTTGGCACAAAGTGGCTTCCTTTCATAGAAAACATGCTACTAATAAATAACTGAAATATACTTGCATTTTTCTGTAACCAGTTTGATATATTACAAACTTGAGACTGTTGTGTTTGTTGGTAGTAGCACACCATCTCCATTATCCCTTGTGAAGCTGTGGATGTTTATGGCTGTTATAGCTTCAGTCTCTCAAGGGAGAATTGTGCAACATACTTTGCATTTTTATGCCTTTTTCACCCATAGCCTCTCAGGCAATGCTTTCATCTGGGCTCATCATGCACCACAGAAAGGGAACCTGAAAGGCAAATGGGTTCTGTTGATCAGGACGTGCAGGTCAATTAAAACAGATGACTGTTTAATCCATTTATTGATGTGGTACACAGTCTGTGCAGATAGTTATCCAAGGTTCTGGGAGTTTTTGTCAGCAAGTATATAACCCATGAGTGGTAGAGTCCTGCTGTGTTATCTCCAGTGGGGCATATGCAATCTGTGTTTCTGCAGGAGTCACTTCTCTTGTGAATTCTAGAATCATCTTCAATGGACTCAAATGTGTTCGGTAAAGTCATAAGGTCTAGTGTTAAAATCGTTGTCTTCCTTGACATCTGGGGCTGACAATTTTTGGTTTTTTCGTAGGCTGGATGCTAATCATAAATAGCAATGGATTTAGATGCTTCAGAGTTTTATTTGTTTTGGCTGTTTATAATGGTTCTAAAATGGCAACCCCTCCTCCCACCCCATCCATCCTCTACCCTGCTCCATCCCAAATGGGATAACAACAAAGAAAACACAAACCCGAAGAATTTAGCCGGGCAAACATGAAAACAATCCTGTGATTCCTAAACACCCAGTTGATCAGCCCCACTGTTTCAGGTATAGAAGTCCTGTTCTCCTGTGTCAAGGTAGGCAACTAATGGTGATGAAGAAGAAACCACCTCATATGCCCTTACCAGCCAACACCATTGGGAAGTGGAGACTTCGTCAAGCTGGAGAGATTCTTGTAGTCCTCTGTGTCCCCCTTCCCTCCTCTTTCTCTTTCTAGCTGGCTGTTTGGCTGTAGTCTCGGCATTTCCACTGAGACTGGGATGGTCAGTCCCTGGACTGACCCCTGAGAGGTCTGGATTCCCACAGTGTTCCAAACCACTTGAAGTGTCCTTGCTCAGGGTGAACAGGGAAAGACCATGTTTCACTTGGCCTGTGAGAGCAGGCTGCCATAGAAAAGTAATTTTCCCACAAAACTTACAGTGCTAAAGTAGCAAGCAGATATTTAGCTCTTCAGAGTTTTTGATATGAGTCTCTAAGGTGATGGTAATTTGGGAAATTCAGGGTAAACAGCTGAAATGGCAAAATACAGTGCTGACTGTACCCCAGTTAAATACTCTGGGTTTTGTCAAAGCTATTGTGATGTTTGTGAAGCTGTCTGTGATTGCAGAGTGGGTTTTTTTCAATTTGGAATAGTGAGGAGGAGAGGATTTCATCAAAATAATCAAAAGACCAGTCATTTATGGAAGTACATTTAACCTTTAAAAGATGGAGCCAAATTGAAAAGTTGAGGGTTTGTATTTTTTGGTTGTTTCTTTATAAAAAACCCTATCTCAGGAGCATTTCAGGGCTTTAGCTTTTCTGTGTGACAGTAGATGTAGTTTTCCAAAAAAACAGTTAAAATTTCTGCTTTTGTTTATAATACCATTAAAAGAACTTTCAGGGTGAGTATATTGTTCACTTCTGGGGAAAGTAAGGAACTATTTCCTTGCTAATCTAGAGCACATCTCTAAGGTATTTGAGGAAAAACACAGTCAAGTGTTTCAGAACCAATATGACTTAATAATACCTATACTATTTCTTATACAAATGTGGATGAGAGTTGATTAAATTCAGTTAGCCTGGAGTTAGAAAGGCATTGCATATTGAGTACTGAATATATTTACAGAGGAATTCATAAATACCCCTAGTTTGCAGTGGAGTTTCACAGAGTATTTTGGTATGCAAAGGTACTTGTCAGTATTTTATGTGTGGTGATAATTCCATCAGTGTTACTAACTTGGCAGTCACTCTTGTGATTTTTGCAGCTAATGCAGAGGTTCAAGTGCATGCTTTAACCAAAAGATCTTAACATGCATTATAATCAGTTCTTAAATAAGCAGTTTAATTGCTTGAGTTGTGAGGTTTTTGTCTGTGTTTTGTTTGAATAAATTGCTTTATTAAATGAGCCGGGAAAATTGGCTTACTTACGCGTGTCTCAGTGACAATATCTTTAAGCTGTTTTTTATGATAGTTATGGCAAATTAAATGTATCAGTTAAGTGAACATGAAAAGCTGAAATTTCCTACAGTGAAAAAGAGAAGAGCTTCACTTTTAGCTTAATAGTGTGAGGAGGAGGAGGTAGAGGATTTTCAGTAAAAATCCCAAAGTGCCGTTTGAGTTTGGTGCCACCCTTGTGGCAGTGTAATGATTTTACCCCAAAATACAAGAAACAGCCAGATAACCTGGAAAGGTTTTATTAGATGATTTCAGGAATGGGAGGTTTTAAGACAGTGGGGGCTGAAAAAATGGAAAGGCTGTCTGACTCTTCTTTCTTTTTTTCTTCCAGGCTGTTCACACAGGCATGCGGGCATATATTTATAATAAGAATTCTGTTATTGGCTCTCAGGCAGAGCATTCAGGGATGCGGACATACTACTTCAGTGCGGATACCCAGGAGGATATGAATGCCTGGATCCGGGCTATGAATCAAGCTGCTCTTATGCAAACACGCTCCTCACTGAAGAGGCAAGTACCATACAGAGATCAGTCTTGTCAAGCTTTAAATATATATATAAATTATATATATAAAATAATAGAATCATAGAATGGTAAGGTTGGAAGGGACCTCAAGGATCATCTAGTTCCAGCCCCCTGCCATAGGCAGGGACACCTCCCACTAGTACAGGTTACTCAAGGCCTCATCCCATCTGGCCCTGAACACCTCCAGGGAGGGAGCATCCACAACCTCCCTGGGCAACCTGTTCCAGTGTCTACAGATATATGTACACACATACACATCAAGAGCAGCGTGGGCAGCAGAGCAAGGGAGGGGATTCTGTCCCTTTACTCTGCTCTCATCAGATCCCACCTGGAATCCTTTGTGCATTTCTGGAGCCCCCAGCACAGGAAGGACTTGGAACTGTTGGAGTGGGTCCAGAGGAGGGCCACAAAGATGCTCAAAGGGCTGGAGCAGCTCTTCTATGAGGACAGGCTGAGAGAGTTGGGGCTCTTTAGCTTGGAGAAGAGAAGGCTTCCAGGAGACCTTAGAACAGCCTTCCAATATCTGAAGGGGGCCTACAGGAAGGCTGCAGAGGGACTATTTACAAGGTCTTGCAATGACAGGACAAGGGGCAATGGGTTTAAACTGGCAGAGGGGAGATTTAGACTGGATGTTAGGAGGAAGTTCTTTACAGTGAGCATGGTGAGGCACTGGAACAGGTTGCCCAGGGAGATTGTGGCTCCCTGGCCTCCCTCCCTGGAGGTGTTCAAAGCCAGGTTGGAGGAGGCCTTGAGTGACCTGTTCTAGTGGGAGGTGTCCCTGCCTGTGGCAGGGGGTTGGAGCTAGATGATCCTTAAGGTCCCTTCCAACCTCACTATTCCTTGATTCTATGATTATATATATATATATAAATATACACACATACATATATATATGTGTGAAATCAGATTGGTGTTGGTGACTTCAGGAGGCGCTGTTTGTAAATGTGTACATGAAACTCATTCCCATTGTATAGAAATCATTCTTTTTAAATTGACATTCTGTTGCAAATAGTTTAACTAACCAAGAATTGAGCTTGTGTGCCCACAGTTAGTGCCATGGATGAATTTCTGTGTTTTTTTATAATTTTTTAGGATATTTCAGTTATAAAAGTACAGTTTTTCTGGACAAATTCATACAGCTGCAACAGCTGATCGGCAGCCTTGAGAAGAGATCAGTAGAAGGGAAAAGATAGAAGAATAATAAACTGTTTCAAGTGAGTGTTTAGAACTAGGATAAAAGTGCTGTTAGGAGGGAAAAGAATGTGGAAGATGGATAAATCCTAAGTGAATAGTTATGGTATTAGCAAGTTCATGCAGATAATAACTGCCTTTACTGCCTGGTTTTTCACTATGGTAGTCTTTAGTACTTAAGAGTTTTATTTATGTTGTCCTCAGTGTAGAAAGAAAGCACTTTTACAAAAGGTAAAGGTTCTTTGTCCCATTGTTCTTTGTTGCTGCTAGTGCCAAATGAATTGGGATGTGCCTTCATGAGCTTCCAGTTTCTCCCTTTTCTTAAAATTGATGTCTCCTTGTTATGTTGACTTTGGAATGTGATTCTTTCCCAACGACTCCTCCTGAAAGAAGACTCTGTACTGTGAGGCAACCCTGCTTTTAACCCCGGGGGCTGTGAGGATTAAAATGTCATGGTGCAGTTTCTCAGGGTATCTTGTGCTGCTGCAAATCAAATACAAACAAAAGACCAACGTCTCTTCCAAAACTTGGCATCCAGTATTTTTTATTTTCTGTTAAGGTATAATGTAAATTTAAAATAACATATAACCTCTTACCTCTTTTTTTTTTCTTGATCTTCTTTATAAATTAGGAAACAATTTAAATGAAAAATGGGAAAGTCTGGCATGTTAGAAATAGTGGTCCTGTGTCCTTACTCTTAGTTGGCTGTTCACTTTGACAGACTAAGTAGACTGAAATGGAAACAATTGTTTCATGGCACTTACTTAGAATTCACCACCCATAAAGCTTTAAAGAAGCTGAGCTTCATTCCAGAGAAGATGAAGTGCTACTCCAAGATCAATGATACTCCATCAAATTATAAGAGGAGGGGGAAAAAAAAGTGCTTTTATCATTAGGAAGAGATGAAGCAAATTGCAAATGAAGCACATGACCTGTCGAAAGCGACATAAAACTTTTAGGATCCTTAGAATTATAATAGTTTAATAGCAAGACTTCTGGTATGGAATTTTCAAGGTATATTTGGACAATAAGGTAAGTAGGTGAACTAATGTGCATTGCAGCATGTATTACGAGCAACAGAGATTCTTTATTTGCAGGAATAGCCCCAAGGTTAGAAATTCCCTGGACAATGATAGTACTGACTCAGATGTAGATATTTTTCTGTCCTCTTGGCCAGAAATGACTGATCCCTGAGGCATCTACAAAGATATGAAAGACTTTTTTGAGTTTTGAAATGAGCAGTTGGCAGTTTGGGTTTGGTTTTTTGGCTTTCAGTGCTTCCCAGGATAGGAACACTTGGGTTTTTTTTATGGCTGTTTATACGTAATATCACACAAGTTGAAGACCTCTTTCATACAGTATTGGTCTTTTCAGTAATTTTTACAGATGCATATGAATGATTACTATTTTATTCATAGACAAAAGTTACCTTTATAGTTCTGTCTGGAGTAACAACTGAGTTTTGCTCAAAATGTCAAATTTAGCACAGTATGGAGAAGGTACTTTCGCAGGTAGCCTTTCTAAAATAGTAACAGGACCTCATCAACTTCTCACAGTTAAGCAGTGGTCGCAACTGATGTGTTTTCTCTTCTCAGGGAAACTGAAAAAGTGGATCAGCAAGCTGTTCCCCAAGTCAATCATGTGGATGCCTGTAAAGAGTGTGTGAAGACAGAGATTACAGATAAAAAAGAAAGTTACAAAAAAGCAGCTGAAATGCTTGGGTATGATAAGTGTGAAGAGATGAGAAGAGAAAAAGAGGAGGAGGAACGTTACATCCACAGAAAAGGAACTCTGGAAACAAAGAAGGGAAAGGCTAAGCATGCCTTAACAGAATCTGATTCATTATTTCCAGACTTAACAACTGCATCAAGGTCCCATGTAGCTCAGCCTCTACCAGCTGAGAAAAATGGAACACTTCCTAGTTCATTAAGTGTGAGTGCTGGCCTGGTGGAGCAGAATGGTACCGGCTCCTATAAAAGAGGATTTGTCCCCAGAACAAATCCAGATAAACAGACTCAACGAAAAAGTAACATGGCTCAAGTGGAACACTGGGTGAAAGTCCAAAAAGGAGACACAAAAAGGTCAGTAATAGGCCCAACTTGAAATAAACTGCTATTTTCTTAAATGTAAGGAATGTGTGTATTACTAACATGTTCAGTGGAAATCACAATGATGTTTTACAGACCATTTATAACAAAATTTACTTTCTTCTCCGTGCAGAATGGAATTGCTCAGGTATTTCTTATGTGGGAAAGCCAATATGTGTCTGTCTAATTCAATTCCTTTACTCCCATCGCTATATTGCAAACAGAACAAGTGAGATTAGAGTGCTATTCCTTTCAGTGATTTTAATCACTGTGGATGTTGAAAACTTGTTAAAATTTGCTGCAATTGAAAAAGCAGCATGTCAAGTGCAACCCTCACAGCTTATTTGTAAACAAGTACGCATTTTACATGAGAGATTATCATTTGTTTTCCACTTTAAAGTAAAAATGCTAATAAAAATAAGAGTAATTTCTCTGCTTTGGGTCATGGCAGTGACAATGTGCCTATCATGGGTTTAAACTGGCAGAGGGGAGATTTAGACTGGATGTTAGGAGGAAGTTCTTTACAGTGAGGGTGGTGAGGCACTGGAACAGGTTGCCCAGGGAGGTTGTGGCTACTCCCTCCCTGGAGGTGTTCGAGCCAGGTTGGACGAGGCCTTGAGTGACCTGTACTAGAGGGAGGTGTCCCTGCCTATGGCAGGGGGTTGGAACTAGATGATCCTTGAGGTCCCTTCCAACCTTACCATTCTATGATTCTATCACCTACTGAAAGGTCTCTGTATGTTAGTTAATGAAGAGATCCTAGGATGTTCCCACGGTCTCCAGAATTCTCTTTTTCCCCTCTTAGTCCCTGAAATTATTTAAATTGTAGCAAGAGGTGGAATGCACACAGGAATGCTTCCATAATTTGAAAATCTCATAACTGCTTTACTTTCAAAGTGTGCAATCAGATTAGGTCCCAGTTGAAGTAATGCATGTACGTGGCGGTTCGGAATGTCACCTTGTGTGAAGTGCTGGCAGTTGGGCTTTGTGCTGCATGAGAGGATTTTTCAAATATAGGTGACCTCCTGAATTAGTTCTGTATAAATTTGCTAAGATCTAATCATAGGCATGTGGTTTGTAGGAGGGAGAAAACATTTGGGGCATTTTCTAGATGCTTGTTGAAGCTAACATTTGTATTTTTGGATCCAGTAAGATGCTTAAGGCTCCCTAATTCTGTTGGGAAGTCTGCTCTTCTATTCTCTTACCTTTGGAATTACCCTTAAAGAAGTTTTCGTACTTTCTGGTTTTACTAATGTTCTCCCAGGCAGTGTCAATTCACTTGCATCAGTTTTGCTTGGGTATCAGTCAGTGCTTCCTGAAAAAGTAAGACTAATTAAGTATTAGGTATGTTATTTCTTACATGCACAGTCTCAAATAATACAGAAATTTAGCATAATAATTAGCAAGTGCTTAAGAAAACTTCTGTTGTTTTTCCACACTAGAGGTCTAGGCAGTGACCAGGCTTGACTGATAGCTAAATACCTACTGTTTTCTTCCTAATTACTCTCTCCCCTAAAGCAACTTCAGGCATCTATCAGGTGCAGTGTTAAGGGTGCACTATAGCAGGTGGCAGCTTTTGTTCTGGAGGGAACCTTAACTGGGGCTGTTAAAGTTCTCATGAAGCTTTGCCATAGTTAATTGGAGGGATGTAACCAAAACCTAACTTTATAAATACAGAGAGAGTGATTTTCTTCTTGCTGTAAGAACACTCTTTATGTTCTATTTTAGAACGATTGACCTTATTTCCTTTGTCTCTCCCTGGCCAGCGCAGTGTTATTCCCTATGTTCAGAATAAATTGTATGTTACCTTCTTAAAGATTAATAGATTGATTTTTAATTTTTTTTAAATGGCACCTTCTCTCAACCTCCCTGAAGTTGAAGTGCAGTTAACTGATGGGTAAAAGTGGCATGTTAGTAGTCCAATACCTTCTTGACTTCAGGATGTAAAAGTTTAAGATAGGGGTGCTAATTTGATTGACATTCCATTTTGATTTTTGTAAATATGAGTGGACCACATAATTTCTTAAGCTCCATGCTTACTGTTATTCCACCTGAAATGTTACAACTAAAAGATTTAAAAGTCTTTTATATTTTTTGGACACAGAATGTGTACAGCTTGCTTTGTTTCCTGGCTCAACTCTGTAAAGATGCAGTGCTTGCCAGGAAGTTGAATGAGCTCCTCCTTGTCATAATCAGTTAGAGGCTTTCACAAGCACACTAGTTTCTAAAATTATTTGCAGAGCTTGAACCTTTTGTATAGATTTTAATTTTTTGTATAGGTATTTAGTAAAATACCTATACAAAAAATTAGTTTTACTAATTTTCTTACAACACTCAGAACTCCTTGCTGTCATTTTGGAGATTCATCTCTCTTAGACAACGAATTGATAGCAGCACTTAGCTTACATCCAGTGCAATCATCTGTCCCCACTTCTGTTCTCAGAGAAAGGAATACCTATTTTGGTAAGGATCATGCCAGCCTTTGAGAGAGACTTGAAGAACTGGGAGAAGGTTTGAAAGGAGGCTTTCAGGAGACTTTGGTTTTAAGTAAAGTTCAGGACTATCAAACAGCAGCTGTCCAGAAGTTATTACTCTTTGATCTAGTTCCAGTGCCTGGATAGACATAGTGAATGTGTAATTGTAAAGATACTATTTCTAACAGTTTATTTACTCTTCCCAAAAATGCATGTAAATCTGATTAATAGGAGCTCAGTATTTCTCAACTAAATACAGTCATGTTGAGGAATTTCCTTCCTTGCAAATACAGTGTTAAACATTTGTTACAGAGAATGTTCCTTTCCTTTTTGATTTACTTGAGGAAGGAACATTACTTGTCTTTGTTAGCTTCTATGCATTGCCATGAATGGACATAGTGTTTCCAATAACTGTGTTTGCTTTCTGTTAAACATTTGTCTTCTCTTTTTACAGTACCTGCTGTACAGTTACTTCCTATTGCAGACCCTGAATGATTTCCATGGTCAATAATCATATTCTGTCATCAGTCCAACTTTTCATTCTTCAATATCTGCTTTCCTTTTTGTATTCTTTGTACCTCATCATGCAAGAAAACAGTCTCAGGAATGGTTGCTTTTGGTCATTTTTACGTTTGATCCCCGAGAAAACAATTGCTCACACTCCATTGTGGACTAATTTGAGTCATTCAGGGCAGTGTTCCTTTCTTGTTACAGAAACTGGTATGTCATTTTAGTGCTTATCTTTATATGGCTAATTTTAAGGGTCTGAAACTTTGTGAGGTAGAAGCCACCTGCTTAAAACCTGTCGTCTTAGTTAAAACTGTCTCCTTACTTCACATACCAAGAAATTGCAACCTGCTTTTAAGTAGGCAATTTCCTGTCTATGACATTCCTGGTGCCATGTAATGCATGTGCAGTGTTGCTCTGCTTCCAGCATGCTCAATTATTGCATGAAACCAGTGTTTCCCAGATCTTCAAGCTATTGCTTTCATCCAAGCAGGTTTCAGTTCCTCTCAGATAAATTCATCCTTTCCTAGAAGAAAAGTGCCATTAATGTTAGTTGTTTTTTTTTTTCCTCACAAATCTGCGTTTTGCTTCCAAAACTGCTAACCCTCATGAATTCATGGAGTACCAGAAACTCCTGCTGATTTCAATCCCTTTTTGTGTCCAGTCAGAAGATGACCATACAAATGGTTTCCAACTTTCAGTAGCTTGTTTATGTCTTTGAGAGGGCTGCACTAGGTTTGAGTATAGGAATGATCCAGCTCTTTTTTTCCACAGAGAAATCATCAAAAGAATATTTCCTGGCTTCATACCTGTCCCTGATGTCCTTTTGAATCATTAGCTGCTCCAAACATTCTCAGTTCTCATTCCCACCTAAAGAAAACACATTTCTGCCAACTGCTTTGGTTTTTGTGTGGGAAGAATAGGCAATACTGTGCAGAACATACAGAGTACACATGATGTAATGAACTAGGAAAGTACAACAGGTTACTTGACCACTAAATGCTGATCTTTGTTGCCTTTGTTACTACTACCTGCCTTTGTTAACCTCTATTGTGAAACTCGAGGCAACATCATGGTTCTGTAGTATGAAACAGCAGAGCTTTTGGGAATCTCTAGTCCCCCATGCAGTGCAGAGTACTTATTCTGCTTTCTGACACGAAGAATTCTATATCTTCTCAGTAGCATCCATATTTCAGGGTGGTACGCTGTGCCAAATCCTGCACACAAACATAGATGGAGTGTACTGAGCACCAGTTACTGGCAGCATTTCTTTTTCCTTGCTTCTGTTACTCATGGGTGCTAAACAAAGATGTTCTTTTCCCATACTGCTCTTCCTTTTGTGAGGAGTTCCTGCAGTTCAGGCAGCATCAGATACCACTTTCATGCAGAGAGTGAAGAAATTAACATGCTTTGAGTTTATTAATTTGTGGGGCTATTTTCATATTTAATGTTGGTATTGCTGCTCTGTGACAGGTGTAGTGGAATGATTTTCTGTTTGGAGATCCTGAATCACTCCAAGTACAAAATGCTAAGTATTGAAGTGGAGAATCAGAAGTTAGAGGCTTCACAAAGAGCATAAGGCTACAGAAAGATTTTGACGTCAAAGTAGGACACTTTGTCAAAACTTATGCCAGTTCTGTCCTAACTCTGTCTCCTAAAAAAATGTCATCATTACAGTTTAAGTATGTTGTGGATGCAATAGTAATGCCAGGATGTAATGCCTCTGTGTGTTCTAGTTTGTCAGTGAGTTTTGTTACAGAAAGCCTTGCGTTGCCTGAAACTGCAGAACCAACTGCATTGGGTCAGATGAAAGTAAATTGTATAGACTTGGGACTTTGAAACAAAAAAAAAAAAGTAAGAAATTGCTCTGTCACATGAACAAAAAATATCTGAGCTACTCATTCTTTGATAAGTGAGATGTTGTCTCGCACCTGAAGGTAATATTTTTGCAGTGAGTGTGCATTTGATGTTCGTACGCTGCCACCACCTAGTGGAATGCCGGGCCTGGGTGACAAGTACCTGGATGCATGGATTTGCTCTGTGATCATAAAACAGTCATTCCCTTCTTCATGTTCCTGATGTTCATTTCTTTTTGGTCTAAGTACGTAATGCTGCTGCCCTTTACCTTTATTTCTAGTAGGCCAGACACTAAATTAAAATCCTACATTTATACCATTTACATCTCTGCCTGAATAGGGTATAATATCTTTGTGCAGGGTAGATTTAGTGAATATTTGCTAGTCTGTAAATTCTTTTTGAATGAATTGTATGTTGTGTCTTGGAGCTCCTGTGCTGATGTCATTAGAGGGTTTTTTAATTCATCAAGCACTCCTGATCATTGATATATGCTAATGTTTGCCCTTTTGTTTTGTTTTGTTTCCCTTTTCTGTTTGTGTTGGTTTTTTTTGTTTGGTTGGGGTTTTTTTTGCTTTGGTCTTTTTTTGTTTGTTTGGTTTGGTTTGGTTTGGTTTTTTTCCTCCTTTTCAGCCTCACTTCGGATCAGACTCTTACACGTCAGGGTCCCAATCCACCTTTTCCTGAAACCTATCACACTTTGCCAAAGAATACCAGGCAGCCTTCAGGGAGCTCACCACCACCAAACCGCAATTTACCGAGTGACTATAAATATGCACAAGATCGCATAAGCCATTTGAAGATGTCCCAGGAGGAAAGGAAGGCAAATAAGGATGGAACTGTTTGGCAGCTCTACGAGTGGCAGCAGCGACAGCAATTCAAACACGGCAGCCCCACTGCCCCGCTTTATGTAGGTTCTTCAGACTTTATTGATCGTGGGAAGTCTAAAAGTTCATTAGATGTTCCACGGTCGATATCTGTTCCACCCTCTCCATCTGATATCCCTCCACCTGGACCTCCAAAAAGCTTTCTCCCAAGGAGACCACATACTCCTGCAGAAAGGCTTACAGTTAAACCCTCCGATGAGAGACAAACTGTAGATGTTCCTTTTGCTGGCTCACCCAGGAAGATACGAAATCCTGCTGTAAAGGTTTGTATACACTGTAACTGATGTCAAACCGTTCTCTGTGTGGCATCATTTGAATTCAGTCAGTTTTCATTGCATCTTTCTTTGCCTGTGAAAGGTTGTGCAAGTTGTAAAAGTTGATGCAAGGAATCATCCTGGCCTGCATTGGGAATAATGTGGCCAGCAGGAGCAGGGAGGTCATTCTCCCCCTGTACTCTGCGCTGCTTAGACCACACCTTGAGTACTGTGTCCAGTTCTGGGCCCCTCAATTTAAGAAGGACATTGAGGTACTTGAATGTGTCCAGAGAAGGGCAACGAGGCTGGTGAGAGACCTCGAGCACAAGCCCTATGAGGAGAGGCTGAGGGAACTGGGATTGTTTGGCCTGGAGAAGAGGAGGCTCAGGGGAGACCTTCTTGCTGCCTACAGCTACCTGAAGGGTGGTTGTAACCAGGAGGAGGTTGCTTTCTTCTTTCAGGCGACCAGCACCAGAACAAGAGGACACAGTTTCAAGCTGTGCCAGGGGAAGTTTAGGCTGGAGGTGAGGAGAAAGTTCTTGATTGAGAGAGTCATTGACTGCTGGAATGGGCTGCCCAGGGAGGTGGTGGAGTCAGCGTCCCTGGAGGTGTTCAACACGGATTTGGACGCGGCACTTGGTGCCATGGTCTGGTCTTGAGGCCTGTGGTATTGAGTTGAATTTGATGATCTTTGAGGTCTCTTCCAACCTTTGTGATATGGTGAATAATTTTCTTCTAAAACTCCTACCTTTCTGATCACATCAGACTCAGGATTATTTGTCAGTTACGACAGGCAGATGAGTGGCATGTCACATGGATTCAGAATATTTTTATTCAGAATTGGAAGCCATGTATTTATATGTATAAAATACACACGTGGCATTTTAATGTATGAATATGTAAGGAAGAATATCAAACTCAACAGGACAATCTCTTCCTTGTTTATTTCCTTATGCTTGTAGTCTTCACTGTTTGCCATGTTTGCTTTCTCTACATGTTCTGCTATCATAGTTAGTCTTACAGCTGATTCAGTTTTTAGTTAATGGCCCAAATCAATACATATTTTTCATGCATCTAATAGTTTAAGCTCTTGCAGAGTTGTCATCATTGGGCTCACCAAAATCGAAGTGTTGATCTGAAATGTTAACCTTCTGCCAAGTATCAGTGTGGCACTGTTGTACCACCTTCATATCCAGATGTGACAGAGATTTCTCTATTTGATATTCCACGTGGCTGTCCTTGCCTGAGGAAATTAGGGAAATTCAGGATTGAATAGTTGTAGCATTTGTCTTGTTAGCTCTTACACTGGAGTAAATGGAAATGAAATCCTCCGCATTCACGTCATTCTTTGACCTTAGCTATGGGCAATGATGGGGAGAGTAGCTGCAAAAAGGTTTGTGAATTCAGGTATCCAGTGTATCCCTGTCTCCGTATCGCTTCATTTACAGTTTAGATGTTTTTCCTAACATATGTGCAGTGTAACTGTCAGCTGTCTTTCAGCGTTTATACCTTTATAATATTCTCTCAGAGGATGAAATAATCTAGTGATGTGCTGCAATGGAACTTAATATGTTTTTAACTCCTGATTATATTATGCCAGACATTGGTTTCTTCATGCCTAAGTTGAAGGAACATTACATCCCTTAGGAAGGAATGTAAAGCAGTCTTCCTGTGCTGTGGAGCTGAAGAAATTTTACTAGTTCTACTAGTTTTACCAGTATAGGAAAACAAGGTTTTCCTCATCTCTGAAACCTGTCTGTGAAACGTCTAGAAAGGTTTCTAAAGAAGAACCCTCATGTTTTTGTATGTAAGCACACAGTGTCATTTTTACATTTAAATCTCTGCGTCTGCAGAGATACGTGATGCTCTCCCCTCCCTGAAATACTACTTCAAATTCCATCCAGTTACACTTGTTTAAAATAAAAACAAACAAACAAAAACCACCAAACCAAAACCAAAGGTAGAGCAAAACAGCATACAGTGAAATTCGGAGACAGGAATAAAAATGAATCATGAGACAATGAAGAAAAGCCTTGAGGAAAACCATAACAGTTTGGCTTTACCAGCGTGCTGGAAGAATGGATGTGCAGTAGGTTTTCATATTGCAAGCAGAAAGCAGCAGATCAGGTATGATTATTTTAATCCCCCTGGTGTTGGTGGAACCCATTGCCACAAGGTGTCACTCATATGAGTAGCTGAGCGTTCCCTGGTGATGGAGGGCACGCACAGGTGTCACTGTGTGGGGTGCAGGCCTGCTGGCGGTGGGCATAAGCCAAGCAGCCTTTCTCTGGGAGACATGACGTGAGGGGAACTTGATGAATACTTCTTTATTTGCTGGAAACCACTTTGCATGTTCTGCCGAAGCAGCTTGTGCTGCCAGAATCTGCTGATCTGCCCAGCATCACAAATGCTAAATTTGCATTTGTTCATCCATAAGTTTTACTTAATCATCAAAAGATCTGGCTGGCTCATGAATGTTACCCCAATCCAAGCATGCCGTGAATTCAGATAGGAAATTTGCAGCAAAGGTGCAGATCTTCTGAATTTTCCCTCAAGTGCAGCATACCTCTTGCTTGAGACAATCCTTTACAACTCTGGCTGTGGCTTCTTGCAGAGCTCAACTCACGTTGATCGACGCTCTATGCCTGCTATGGGTTACATGACACATACTGTGAGTGCACCCAGCTTGCATGGCAAGTCGGTAAGTTGAGAGCAGTTACTTTTCCTCTTGTGTCATAGTATTGTAGTTAAGTTCTGAAATCCTGCTCATTCCATAGTAGTTGTATTTTTATTAGTTAAAACATAAATAACCTGAATGAGAACTTAAACTTAACCAGCTTCCAGTAAAGCCCATAGGAGTTTTGCTGGTATCTGCAGCATAAGCTGTTATTACAGGATTCAACATTTATTATGTTTATTTGACCAAATGCAGAGTTAATGAAATAATTGCTTAATCATGTCAAGTAACTGCTTTCTGGGCACTGAGGTGAAAAATGTAATTATAGTTCTCTCCCTGAAGACTGCTAATTTCCTCTTTACAATGTGTCTAAATACCTGCAGCCTGAAGAGCTAACATTGCTTCTCATTCGATTAAGGAGACATCAGGCTAAGTTGGCTAGTATACGAAATTACACAATCGCACAATTACTGCAGCACTTGCCAACTAATTCCACCTATCAGGTCAGCTGCTGCGTGGCTCATCTGTGCCGTATGACATTTTGTGACTCTGCAAATGCTTCGTCAGTGGCATGCTTGAGTCTGTGCTTTCCTGCCCGTCCTTTGGTATTCTGCAATTCCCAGGTCGTTTGCGGTTTTTCTTTGCTACTGTACTTGCTATCAAAGACGAGTGGCTTAAGTTACAGGGCACCCCTTGCCTGTGTTTCCAAGTGTGATGTATGCAGCCTTTTTATACTATTTCTGAAAATGCTTCATCTTCAGAAATATGGGATAAAATGTTAGACAATTTCATTCTAAAGCAAAACCATTTCTTTGTGCTGCATTCATGATGGGATTGGCTCCCTGTGCCCCGTGCTGCATCACCTGCAAATTGAAATGCATCAACCAGTTTGTTCATTCACGTGAGCTTGTAACTGTGTCAGTTCTGCAGGTGAACATTAGTCCATAACAGCTAAGGGGCATCTTGGATCATCACCAGTGCTCTGGACTGCACTGATGTATGAAGCTTGTAAATGTGAGATCAAACAATGTACTTATAGGGTTCTTTGGTTCATATTAAAGACTCGAAAATAGAGCCGTCTGGGAATAAAAGCTTCTGACTCTTCTTGGAATTGGTGAAGGCTTTATATTAGCCCAAAACTAAAGGCTTTTTTTTTTTTTTTTTTTTTTTTAAATTTTGGAAAAGTTTAATTTCCCAACTTACCTCACCTACAGAACGCTAAGGTGGGTGAATGTAACAGGGATTTGTATAAATATGGGCAGACTTTCTAGTCGTGTCCTCAGCCAGATTTACAGGCTGACCAGACAAGAACTGCAAGTGAACACCTCTAAAGAAATGCAGATGTGATCTATTATTTCATACCATAAAGGGTTTTTTTTTTTAATTTTTAAACTACACATTCTCATTGGCTCAAAACTTGAGAAAAAATATAGCTGTGCTTTTCTTTTATTCTGAAGTTCACTGTACCCAGGATATAAATTCCTGTCAAAATTCTCAGTATTTTGGGACATTTTGCTTGACTACAAAGCACATTTGCAACAGTTAAACTTTTTGTTCTGTATTGCAAATATCCCTTTTGGAAAAAGGAGAAATAACTTTGCTAAAACTTCTGTGCATGCTTTTCTTGAAGTGACTGCAATGAAGAAGTTGCTAGATGAATTTAACTGTAAAATTAAGGTGGTAGCAATTGCAGGTAAACTAATGAAAAATAAGGATCAAGGTGAACGCTGTTACTTAAAAGGCAAAGTGGATTCTCTAATGGTACAAGTGAGATCTTTTTCAGTATTTTATTCACAAAACTTATTTTGTGCTTTCCCTGAATAAAGGAATTCTCATCTTAAGATATGTATGCCATGTGAGCAAAAGTATCCTGTTGATTTGCTCTACGATGCCTTCTAGTTACATCCAACATTCAGTTAGGTACAAGACTTTTCTTCTCCCAGAGAGACTTACTGTGCTGGAGGACACCACCATGACTATTTTAGTGAGGAGATAGTCAGTAGAAATTATTTTGAACAAAGAACTCTTAGAAATGTTATTGTTTCAGGTAGTGTCTTATTTGAGGTGGAAAACTCATGTCTGTATGCTTGACAGTG
Organism: Eubucco bourcierii; assembly: GCA_013396675.1. Taxonomy (NCBI): domain Eukaryota; kingdom Metazoa; phylum Chordata; class Aves; order Piciformes; family Ramphastidae; genus Eubucco; species Eubucco bourcierii. Next base: position 91,306 of record VWZE01005144.1, read on the forward strand.
TAGTAATGAGGTAATCATATTCTTGGGAAATACTTTGCTCATTTTTTAGCTGTAAATAGCAATGTGCTAGTGGAGCAAATGTAGTTCTTTATGAACGTCCTGTTATTTTGTTTCCTCTTTGATCCATTTTCTTCTAAACAACTTACCCAAGTATTCTGAGATTGTTTCAAGCATTCAAATGCATTGCATTGTTTTTTTTCCCTATGTACTTCCTTGGAGGCGGATGACACTTACATCCAGTTGAAAAAGGATTTGGAGTATTTGGATCTAAAGGTAAGTTGTCATGGCAGTCTGCTTCCATTCTGTATCATCTTTGTACTTGCAGATTATCAGATCCCCACCTGTTCAGAAATGGAGGCTCTGTCTTTTGCCATCACTGTTGGTTTTAGAACATTTTGTGTGTTTATAGCAGTAACTACAGTTAAAATGCAACCTCAGAAAACGTAGTCACTTCTGTTTGTAGGAGGATCTTGTGTTATTGGTACGCCAGATGACTGATAGGAGTTTAGTAAGATTGGGTTAAAAGCTGCTTCAAAACATTCATCTGCTCTAGCATTAGAACCAATAGGAAGTCAACCCCTCTAAGTTGAAATAGGATGTTCTTTTAATCCATCTTTTTCTCTTAATCTTCTTGAGCTGACTTTTTTTCTTGTTTTTATACCATACTGTATTTATAATGTCATACTTTCTTGTAAAATGGGGTGACTAATTCTAATTATAATTACTTATAATGTGATATGATATTTCCTTTAAAAAATAAATACTATAAACATGATATTGAACAACAAAGCATTCATCTAAACTAAACAACTACTGTATCCGGTGCACCAGAGATTTGGTAATTCAAAAGCAAATGCAGACTTAACAATATCAGATTTTGAAGGGGGAAAAAACCCCTACCCATGTAATCATTTTGTTTAACAAAGCAGTCTGCCACTTTCTCTGGTGTGTAGGATGTGTTGCCGTAAGTAAATCATATGGTGGTCCTGCAAGGCAAGGTGAAGTCAAGTCTGACACCTTGTTATCCCTGTTGTTGGCACGCATGTAGTTCTCACTGATGCTGTGGGGCTTTGCATGCATTCAAGTAATGATCTGACTGGACCTGTTAGTATGTGTGCTTGAGTTTTATCTGGTATTTTAATGACTGAATCCATAACCAGATGTATCAGTTCAAAATATTAGTAATATATATTACACCTGTAGAGTGTCATATATATGTAAAGATAGTACATTTATCACATGATTTATGTGATATTTGTAGTCTAAATCATCAAATATGTAAACTGTTGTAATAATGAATATAAACATTTAAAAGTGGTTAGACACATTTCACTTGAGGCCCTGCTCTTGATTTGTGCCTGGCTTTGCCAAATGTAACTGCATCTGAAGCTGTTGGCTGAAACATATGAATATTTTTCCAAATGGATGTTTCTTAGCCTTCTTGCAGTAGTGATCCAGAAGTATAAACAAATCAGATCAGGTGGCTGAGACATTAAAGAGGCCGTGTGAAATCTGAGGTAAAAAATACTGCCTCAGAAATATTTTAGAAATACTTTTTATGTTAATACCAAGATTGTATTCACCATCATAGCTTGTTGTCGTAAACAAAATACAGTTGTTCCAGAGAAGTTAATACAGTACTATAAAATGAGGAAAAAATGTTGATAATTTTGATCTATGCATCGTGGAGGCTTCCTTTAGCAATATTGCCCTTAGGTTGTTGCAGTGATTTTGTGTTCTTCTTTCACTGATGAAACAGAGGTATGTAGAGTGTGAAAGAAGTGGTATATCTGTAGTGTAACCATACCTCTTCTGCAAACAGATTTCCACAGCAGTGTTTCCACAACTGGGATTTTATATATCTAAAGTGAATAGACCCTATATCAGAAAAGCAAAAAAAGAAGAGCTAAGGAAAAGAAAACAATTTCCCCACAAGTTTCTAAGATAACTGCAAAGAAGGTGAAACACAAGTGGTGAAGCAAACTTCCCTTTTTGTGACTACAAAACCCAATTCAAGCAGGAGGGATGGGTGGGCAGCCTCACTACATTCTTGAGCAGGTTATACAAAATACGGATGAGGAAATACAGAAAAGTTTCTGTTACTGAGTATGAGTTGTGCAACCAGTTGAAGCAAATCTGGGGCCCCATTGGTGATCCTGCTTCATTCTTCTGAGTCAAAATGATAGCAGAAGCTGTTCAGTTTCTGCTGCAGATGAAAGAGGTTGCTGATACCAGCTTGTGTCACACAGGTAATGAAGGGAACAGTGCATGACATATATTTGTTATGGGAAGAAGTATGAATGTGATTGAAATAAGTTTTTTGCTCGAGGTTTAACTAAGTTGCTCAGGTTATCAGTGCAGAGTTCTTGGTGTTACTACATACTACGTAACAGAATCATGTCCTACTGTTAATTACCAACACTCCTGACACTGCATTTGGATCCTGGTTTTTGGTTTGTATTCATATGCGTGCTTTGCAAAAGTAAGAGAAGTCTTATGGTTGGATGACCAATCTACTCACAATATGACAAGACAGGTAGATTTCTAGTTGTAACTTCTCAACTGGCAGATGATATAGAGACTATAAACTTCAAGGATCGGTGTGACATAAGAGCATGTGATTGCTGCTGCTCGTGGAGTTTTGAGTTGTAAGGTTTGGGAAGGTTTGTTTTTACGTCTGTAACAAGCTGTTACTAAACTTTTGTTTGAAACAGATAGAAAATAATGGACCTCTGATCAACATGATATACAAAGTGCTAAAGAACTCAGCACAAGGGTTACTATCCAGTATACATGTAAGACTGCTTGCATCTCAAATGTGCTCATCCCATTGCTTTTTAAAACAGCAGTCAGCGTTTACGTAGTCTGGCTTTTACAGGTGTCTTATGGTAACCAGTAATGCTTTCTGTAAGATTATTTTTTTTTTCCCTTTTTTTGTTTTTCCTGTGAAATTATGGCTGAACTCAGTGTTTGGTTTTGTTTTATCATGTTTTGAAAATGATTGTGTCCAGTAGTGACTCCGCTATGCAGTTTTGAAGATGTGAAAGCATGCTAAAATCTTCATTATGTTCTCATGTTCACTGCTTGATAATTAACATTTTGTTTTACAGTTCTGATTGTGTAATTTAAAATATTCCCAAATCTGTAGACTCTCAGTTTTGGTGTGATTTCTATTGCTTTGAAAAAGGCTTTTGTATTCTCTTAGCTTGCAGGTAATTAAATATGCAAAATTACTATGTTGACATGCTAGTATTTATGCTTGTATGTGATTATTTGTTACTATTCTACCTGTATTATACTGTATTATATTGACATTTTCTTAACTTGGTGTATTCAAGGCCAGGTTGGACAAGGCCTTGAGTAACCTGTGCTAGTGGGAGGTGTCCCCGCCTATGGCAGGGGGTTGAAACTAGATGATCCCTGAGGTCCCTTCCAACTTTACCATTCAATGAATCTATGATTCATGAGAAGAGTCACATGTAGACAGTGGAATAGCAAACATGTCTACAGAGATAGATGTCCCTTCATTTGAAGATTGCTGTGAAGGTTGGAAGTGTTATGTCATATAGTTTCTGTACTGATTAAAAACTCCTGTTATAGGAAAAGATCATCTTCTCCTCAGAAACTGATTTATGGAATGAGATAGTTGATGTATTACAAACACGTCAAAGTAGATTAATTACATTTGTAGGGCTGGAGCAGCTCTCCTATGAGGACAGGCTGAGAGAGTTGGGGCTCTGCAACCTGGAGAAGAGAAGGCTTCCAGAAGACCTTAGAGGAGCCTTCCAGGATCTGAAGGGGGCCTACAGGAAGGCTGGGGAGGGACTATTGGCAAGGTCTTCTGATGACAGGACAAGGGGCAATGGGTTTGAACTGGCAGAGGGAAGATTTAGACTGAATGCTAGGAGGAAGTTCTTTGCAGTGAGGGTGATGAGACACTGGCACAGGTTGCCCAGGGAGGTTGTGGCTGCTTCCTCTCAGGAGGTGTTCAAAGCCAAGTTGGATGAGACCTTGAGTAACCTGTACTAGTGGGAGGTGATCCTTGAGGTCCCTTCCAACCTTGTCATTCTTTGATTTTCTGATTCTATATCACTTCAATAAAATTCATTCTATACTGTGGAAGAGCCTGTCCTTTGCAGAATGAAATAGTTGGCATAAGGTTTTAGTCATTAGGTAATGCTGTAACTCTTGCAACTATGCAGTTCAAAGAACTATTCAAGAAAACCATTAAAACTAAACTGTTAACATTAGATTTTGAAGAAACAGAACCTTTGTAAGCAGAGATAGTGGAGATTACGCCGTTTGTGCTGAACTTTAAGTTACTGAAAGGTTACAACATAGCTTAATATAGCTGATAATCCTTTCCAGTAATGTTTTTTAATATATAAAGTCATAATTGAAAAGACCTGTGTCCAAAATTTCACTCATCTTTGTTTAGCAAAACCTTTCTCTGAGCTGTTGAAGTGTAATTAGGTTTTAGTGTGCAGCAGATTTCTTAGCTCATTAAAACATGTTCCTCTTAGGTGACAGGGCGTGACACGTTGAAGGAACGCAGTACCAAACCTGTCAAGATTGCAGAGAGTGATATTGATGTAAGTATCAAATACCACTTCAGACCCTCTTGCATTCTTTTGGCTGGTTACTGTATTGTTTTCTGTTAACATTATTATGCTCCTTGGGGCAAAATACTGCTTGTGTAGACTTCTCTGCTTGGTTTTTAAAGTCTTAACAGTTTGTATTTATATAACTTCATTTTCAGGTCAAGCTAAGTGTTTTCTGTGAGCAGGACAGGATTCTGCAGGATTTGGAGGACAAAATAAGAGCCCTTAAGGAAAATAAAGTGAGTAGATGGAAAAGGATTTTGTAAAATAAAATAACAACTTCAATCATAATATATGGAACAAGCAGAAAATGGGGATGCTGCTTACATGATAGTAGTTTTTTCTTTGGGCACGTTTAAACTTATATAAGGAAAAGAATTGGGTTTTATGTTAGAACTGAGTACCCACTTTTAGAAAACAATGTTTTGATAATATTTTAAATGATATGCATTTAATTCTTTGGCATTTTTACATAGCATCATAGAATGGTAAGGTTGGAAAGGACCTCAAGGATCAGCTAGTTCCAAACCCCTGCCACAGGCAGGGACACCTCCCACTAGTACAGGTCACTCAAGACCTCTTCCAGACTGGCCTTGAACACCTCCAGGGAGGGAGCAGCCACAACCTCCCTGGGCAACCTGTGCCAGTGTCTCACCACCCTCATTGTAAAGAACTTCCTCCTAACATCCAGTTTTTAAATCTCCCCTCTGCCAGTTCAGACCTGTTCCCCCTTGTCCCGTCATTGCAAGACCTTCTAAATAGTCCCTCTGCAACCTTCCTGTAGGCCCCCTTCAGATCCTGGAAGGCTACTCTAAGGTCTCCTGGAAGCCACCTCTTCCTCAGGCTGTAGAACCCCAACTCTTGTAGCCTGTCCTCACAGGAGAGCTGCTGCAGCCCACTGAGCATCTTCATGGCCTCCTCTGGACCTGCTCCAGCGCTTCCATGTCCTTTCTGTTCTGGGGGCTCCAGAACTGCATGCATAATCCAGATGGGGTCTGACGAGAGCAGAGTAAAGGAGCAGAATCACCTCCCTTGCCCTGTGATTTTCATACACTTCTCTCTGTAGTTTTGCTCTCTGGATTAATATGTACATGGCAGGAGGCTTAGTCACATCTCCTTTTCATTTCTTCCCACCTGCACAACTGTTGTTAGTATAAATAGCACCACAATAGTATACTACCATAGAGAGCTCTGTCTGTAACTTGCGTGGTGGTTCAGCAACAAAAAACCCCAAATGCACAAAAAAAAAAACAGAGAGAGGGAAAAATGAGTGAGAAAAGGGAGAGAGATTAAAACCTCTGGTAGATTTGGAAAGCTGTGTTGGTTTATGTATAGTATTGTGAACTTAGTTCTCAAGACTCGTGACTGAAATGCTGGAGTATCTTCTGTGACAAGTTTGTCGTTAAAACCCATCTCCTTTCCACTGTGCCCCTTCAAGTCATAGTTCAGATGGGAAACAGTTACAAAATTGTTTGCCTTTCCCTGCCTTTCATCTTTATCTGCTTCACTGCCTGTGAGCTATACCTCTGAATAAGTTGAGGCAGCTCAGAAAAAAAATCTATTCTGAAATGAAAATACTACTGAAGTGGGTCCTTCAGAAGAGCTGCTGTGCAAAACTGATTCCGTGTTACTTACTCCTGACCGAACAACTCAGGACTTCTCTGTGGTTTAGACAAGATTTGGATTCCTCACTTTCATCTGCAGCAGTGAAGGAGAGCCTGTCCTTCAGTGAATAGTTAATGCTGTGCTGCAGTAGGACTGTCACAGCTCTATACTGCCTAAGGAATTTTCCTGAAACTAAACAACGGATTGCAAATAGAAAAACTTCCCTCTCGCTGCTTTGTGTTTTCCACAACTGTGGCTACTTAATGGAAAGATGTAATGGAAAATAACAGATACCTTTGGTTAGAATAGTTGATGAAGGCTCTTGCACTTTTCATTTACATCTTGTCTTTGCTACAGGAGGACAGTCTTAACCTCTGGTGGCTTGTAGGAAAGACTGGGGGTGTGGAAAACAACTTCTGATTCCCATAGGCGGATCCTTCAAATTCTTTGTGTTCTAAACTTACTGCCATCTTTCTTTTTGTTAGGATCAGCTGGAGTCTGTTTTGGAGGTTCTACACAGGCAGATGGAACAGTACAAAGACCAACCACAACATGCAGAAAAAATTTCTTGTCAGCAGAGACTTTTGCAAGAGGATCTCATACATATTCGGGCTGAAATATCCAAAGTTTCAACGGTGCGTGGCTTTGGTTATTGCAAGGAAACAATAATTAAAGTACAAGTTAGGGTAAAATCATATTTTTCTTTGGATGGGAGAGTTAGGTTCTGTTCTGTTCTACTAGTACACAAAAAATTCAACAATCTCTCCAGCTTTCCTTTTTAATGCCTTTTTCACACCTCCCCAGTAGAAGCTCAAAAAACTTTTAAATACCTTTTTTCAGTTATATATGGGGTGTAAACTGCAAATTTTTCACCTAATCCTTTGAAAATATGTGTGACTCCCTGGTATTGTACCATGGGAAAAGGAACTGGGAAAGTCTGTTTATATTGCAGTTAAAATTTGAAGTTGATACTATGATTTAATATTATTCAAATACAGTTTAATGTTGTGTTTTTGTTAACAAAAATACATCAGAAAATTTACCATGAAAGAGAGTAACTTAAACTTGGTTGTTGTGGACTCCATATGTTAGTGTTACCTCCAGTTGAATATGGGACTAGCTCTTGATGAAATTGTTCTTGGTTTTGCATGGACACCTTTCCTACAATAAGATCTAATTAGTAAAATACCAGTGCTTTTTTAATGTCTATATGCAGTGGTTCATGCCTGTAGAAAACTTTCACAGACAACATTAAAAATGTAATTGGTGACATAAATAGGAGGGAATCGTAACAATGGCTGTACTGGTCCAGTCCAAGGCTCCTTCTTACTCAGGTTTCTAGCTTCAGCAGTGAGCATGAACAGATGCTTGGGGAAGAGTAAAGGTAGGAGAGATAGGTAGTACTTTGTGTCATAACTAATTCAGCTTCTAACTGTTCTCTACTCAGAAAGTTCCTGAGACTGGTATTTATTTTGTCTATTTATAATCCTCAGCAGATCTGAGTTCCAAGACCCCGTACAGTCTCCTCTTAAATTCTGTTAACTTTTGACATCCAGAACATTATTTGACAAGATACTGCCCAGGTCTTTTCCCTAGTGCATGGACAGCCATTTGCTTTTATTTGTTGTGAGCCTGACTCATACATGTTTTGTGTGCTAAACCTTTATTCTTGTATGGTAAAGGATGGGGAACATTCAGAAAAAAAAAACCTATTCAGTCATTCCTTATATAAAAATGCTCCAGACACTTGATTCTTCTGAGATCTGGGGCAAAAGGCAGACCATGGTGCCATGAATGCCAGAAATAATCTAGTGTAGAAGTTCTAAAGGATCACCTGCTTTGTGTTTCAGAACTTGAGTTCTGGTTTAGCTGATTGGATTTTAACTATAAACTGGTTCTAAATAGAGGATTAAAGTAAAATGAAGTGGAACCAGAACAGATTTCTTTATAGCACAGTAGTCACAGTTCAGATTCTATTATATGCCAGTTTTATGCTTTGAGAAATGGGTTTGTGTGAGGATCTGGCCAGAGTTTTTTAACTAGGGATTCTTGACTTAATTTTGCATACTATAAAGCATTTTGAAGTTTCTCATTGACCCTAACCAAAACTGTGGGCTGTAAATGGATTCCTTTTTGTTTCTTTTTATAATAGAGTAATGCCATCTTGCGAACACTTTGGTGCTCAATTAGAGAATGGATAGAGTGATTTCAGAGTTTATCATGACATTGTGTTTGAGTGTTCCTCTGTTAATAGGAAATGGAAAATGCCTGGAATGAGTATCTGAAATTAGAAAAGGATGTGAGCCAACTGAAAAAAGCCTTACAGGAACAGATGAATAGTTCCTTGGTAGCTCAGGTGAGTCCATTTCCAGACTCTTGAGTCACAAAATCATAGCATCATTGGTTTACTTATCAGATGGTTTTGTCTGAACTTGGAAGCTGTCACCTCATAAGAGAAATTCTTTGCAGACTTTGCATTGTATTCATCTGTCACATAGTTCAGTGTGCAGAGTTGAGAGACTCTAGCAGCACAGCTGTGCTGTAACTAGCTGCCTTGCAGCATCAGTAGTAGTTTCCTGTAAGTTGCCTATGCAAATTTGTCCTTATTTTATTAGGTGCTGACATCTTGACATTGATAATGTATTTAATTTATAAGACTATGTAGGATTCTTAGTCATCCATGTATTTGATCTGACATTGTTGGCTTCTTTATCCATTTTTAAGAACATCAGTCACTAGCTTGTTACTGTCATTACTTGTTCTTTGTCATGTTCCTCTATTAATGGAAGAGTTATCACTGCAGATTGTTTTGTGAAGTGGAATAAGTGTTTAACAGCCATCAGTAATTGAAAGGCATCTCGAGTTTAAATCAGTTATTCAGTTTTGAGTCTTACAGATGAAGCTTTGTTTGAAGGTATGCTATTTGCTGTGCTGAACTGAATGAGACATGCCAGATTTTCTTCTATATACCTGCTTACAACTGACTATTTTACTTCTAGAGCAAGAACAGTCCAGATTATTTTTCCTGTGGTTAAGCAGAACAGTTTTATTAACAGACAAAACAGAAGGAACAAAGCTAATGTGTACATTTTGCTCAAATCTTAGCCAACTTCTTCAAGTAACCTGGACCTAAAAGAACTCACTGGTTAAACTTTTTTATTTACTTATTTGCAACAAACATCTGAACAGATCTGAACTGAAGTCTGTTTATTTTCACTATCAATGGAGAAATGTTTTTACATCAAAGTGACAGCTATAAAATGTTTTTTAGGTTGCATCAATCATCGAAGTCCTTTAGTTTTAATTCTGGTGAGGGTGTAATTCAGATTTTGGAACTCAAATACTATGTCATTGAGCACAGCTGCAGAATACATCCCTCAAAAAACAAACCAACCAACCAACCAAAAAATCCCACAAAAAAATCCCACCAACTCAGGGATATTATAGAATAAAATCTTCCCTGTATGAAGTTTTGGGTTTTTTTAACAAAGGGAAATTAGAGATTTAAACAAAATATACCAATTTCACTTGTGCACTTAACATGCTTAAAATGTTATATGTGCAGCATATGAGTCTACAGTTTGCACAGAAAAAAAATTAACTCAGTTTTGTTGTCAGCTCATATCACCTACATAATTATAAAAAATTGTAAGCACATCCACAAACATATGCAGGTGGTGTGTTTCATCTGAACTTAGAGATCATAGAATCATGGAATTGTAAGATTGGAAGGGACCTCAAAGGTCATCTAGTTCCAACCCCCTGCCATAGGCAGGGACACCTCCCACTAGTACAGCTCACTCAAGGCCTCATCCAGTCTGGCCTTGAACACCCCCAGGGAGAGAGNATTGTGTAGCTTGTCCTTATAGCAGAGCTGCTGCAGCCCTC
>VWZE01005145.1:6488-17615 GCA_013396675.1 Eubucco bourcierii
CAAACAACTTCCTCCTAACATCCAGTTTCAACCTCCCCTCTGCCACTTCAAACCCATTGCCCCTTGTCCTGTCACTGCAAGACCTTGTCAATAGTCCCTCCCCAGCCTTCTTCTAGGCCTCCTTCAGATACTGAAGACTGTCAGGAGGATGGAGTCAGTTTCTTTCCAGTGACACCCAGTGACAAGGGGCAATGGATGTCACAAGGGGTCAGGTTGGACGAGGCCTTGAGTAACCTGCCCCTGGTTACTGTGGCAGGTGTCCCTGCCTGTGGCAGGGGGTTGGAACTAGATGATCCTTGAGGTCCCTTCCAACCTTACCATTCTATGATTCTATATAAACTCAATCACAAGAAATTCCATCTCAGCATGAAAAAAAACCAACTTTTTTTTTTTTTTTTTATTGTGAGGGTGACAGAGCACTGAAACAGCCTGCCCAGAGAGGTTGTAGAGTCTCCTTCCCTAGAGATCTTCAAAATCTGTCTGGATGTGTTCCTGTAGGATCTTGCCCTAGGTGGTCCTGCTTTGCAGGGCAGTTGGACTCAATGATCTCTGGAGGTCCTTTGCAAATTCTAGCACTCTGTGACTATATGACCTAATTTTTTTTAGCTAGTGAATTTGAACATTGAATAAAGAGACAAAAAAACTTCACAAAATCTGAAACAGTTAGCTCCCAAAAACTAAGCAAGGCAGACCAGTAAGAGTTCCACACATTTAGGTGATGAAATGGCTGGGTTTAAAAGTCTTAACGGTAACATCTTGGTTTCAAAGTTGTAGCACAGTGTAGATGTTAATTGCAAGTGTAACAGCCCTTAATTAAAAATGTAACCTGCAAGGTTTCTCTTCTAGATTATACTAACTCAGAAACAAAAGCTAGCTATGAATACATAATCTCTACATCATAACATCAGTGAAGTGTTTGATCCAGGCAGCCCAACACATAAAGAGGAGATCTTAGAGTAGCCTTCCAGGATCTGAAGTGAGCTCCAGGAAGGCTGGGGAGGGACTATTGACAAGGTCTTGCAATGCGAGGACAAGAGGCAGTGGGTTTGAACTGGCAGAGGGGAGATTGAAAGTGGATGTTAGGAGGAAGCTGTTTGCAGTGAAGGTGGTGAGACACTGGCACAGGTTGCTCAGGGAGGTTGTGGAGCACAGAATCTGGGAGACTCTGTGCTCCACAACCTCCCTGCAGGTCTTCTGTGCTCCACAACCTCGCTGGAGGTGTTGAAGGCCAGGTTGGATGAGGCCTTGAGTGACCTGTACTAGTGGGAGGTGTCCCTGCCTATGGCAGGGGATTGGAACTGGATGATCCTTGAGGTCCCTTTCAACCTTCCCATTCTGTGATTCTATTAAAAGAATAACTAAAGCCTGGTTTGTCCAAGTGCCATAGATTATGTGCAGCTGATTTTGTACTGGTCCTCCTCCTTAGCAGTTTCATAATACTTTCGTGAGAAATTTCTTTTCTGTAAGAGATTTTTGATGAAATATAGAGGCAATGGCATACCCTGATTGATGCTGAAAACTATTTCTGGCATCTAATGAATCAGCCACTTTTATTCTCTGTCCATACAAAGACACAACTCACAACTCACACTCAATTCTTAATATTTAGTAAGTCAGCTCTGTCAAACTAAATTTGTTTTATTAGCATTATCTTGCTAGAGTTTATTACAGCACTCCTTCAAACATTAAATCTTTAAGAAGGAGCTGTATGCTTAATTAATTAATATTCTGGTTTTAATTGCTTGCTTTTTCCATATTCCAATTATACTGACGTAATTCCTTTAACTGAAGCCTTTTATTTCCCAGTGGAATTAATTTCAAGCAGAAGCTACTTACAACAGCAAATGCAGTAGCCAGAACACTTTGGGAGCATAATTTTGTTTCAGCCCAGCACTCAAATGTTGCCCTGGTTCTGCAGATAATAAACCCAGCAGCATAGATCTCTAAGAACACCTCCACACCAAATCAGAGTTCCCATCCTTATTTAGCATAAAAAGGATGCTGCTCCTAGGAAATTACTAAGGATCAAATACATTTTCTTACCTTTAGGAATAATAAGTGCACACAATGCAACCTAGAAGGTTAAGCTAGGTAACATTTCAAAAGTGACCTTTTCTTTGCTCTTATGTGCACACTTCGTCATGAGCTTGTTCACTTGGAAACCTTGCAATCCCACTAGCTTAGATCCCTAGTGAATGATATGCGTGCTGGTTTGAGGCTAACTGGTTAATTTAATGGAGAAAATTATATTATAGGCTGTGAAAGGCAAACAATGGAGATGTCTGCTTCACTCATAGGCTTGCTGAGATGGGTAAGACTAAGAACACAAAACATAGATAAGACAGTCTCATGGGCTCAGAGAGTCTCAGTCTCCCCAGCTTCTTGTCTTCTCCTCTCTGCTGAGTAACCTAACTAACCACTCTCCTTCTAATCCCCCTGGCCCATCCTACAAAGTCACCTTGCACATAAGGCAAACCCTGGGGTAAGACAGAGGGGTGGAATGAAGGTGGAAGGGTGGTTGGGAGCCCCTCCTGGTGTCTCTGATTTCTGGGAGGGGGATTGTGTTTCTGTATTCCCTTTAACTTGTCTATGTCTGTAACTATTCCTGTCTGTTGTGTCTATCTCTGCTTGTACATTGTGCTGAGCTGTAAATAGAGCTTCAGTCCTTAACTTCCAGCTGGCTGAGTCTAGTCTGGGGGATTTTTCATAGAGTGGGGGGGCAGGGAACTCCCAAACTATCACAATATGCTTGAAGTAAGAAGGGAAGGAGAAAGAAGTATTCTTAGATGCTAATATTTCCTAACTGAGCCTGGCCAGACAATTTTCAGACACAATGGCTATTTTACTTTAAAAAAAAAAATGTGGCTTCAATCACTGTCAGAGCAGTTATGAGTCACAATATGAGCAGCTATGAGCCACAGAGCAACTTGGCCACAACAACCCCATGCAGAGCTACAGGCTGGGGTGGGAGTGGCTGGAGAGCAGCCAAACAGAAAGGGATCTGGGGGTGCTGATTGACACCCACCTGAACATGAGCCAGCAGTGTGCCCAGGTGGCCAAGAAGGCCAATGGCATCCTGGCCTGCATCAGCAACAGTGTGGCCAGCAGGAGCAGGGAGGTCATTCTCCCCCTGGACTCTGCACTGATTAGGCCACACCTTGAGTCCTGTGTCCACTTCTGGGCCCCTCAATTTAAGAAGGACATTGAGGTGCTTGAGCGTGTCCAGAGAAGGGCAACAAGGCTGGGGAGAGGCCTCGAGCACAGCCCTATGGAGAGAGGCTGAGGGAGCTGGGATTGGTTAGCCTGGAGAAGAGGAGGCTCAGGGGAGACCTTCTTGCTGTCTACAACTACCTGAAGGGTGCTTGTAGCCAGGAGGAGGTTGCTTTCTTCTCTCAGGCAAGCAGCACCAGAACAAGAGGACACAGTCTCAAGCTGTGCCAGGGGAAGTTTAGGCTGGAGGCGAGGAGAAAGTTGTTGCCTGAGAGAGTCATTGAGTGCTGGAATGGGCTGCCCAGGGAGGTGGTGGAGTCAGCGTCCCTGGAGGTGTTCAAGGCGGGTTTGGACGTGGCACTTGGTGCCATGGTCTGGTCTTGAGGGCTGTGGTAATGGGTTGGACTTGATGAGCTTTGAGGTCTCTCCCAACCTTGCTGATACTGTAATGCAATGGCATCAGCCACAGGAACATCTGTGGAGGTGAGCACTGTCAATTTTTTTCACAGTAAAAAGAAACCCAGAGAAAAAGTATAGCTGCCAGTCAGAAGAAGGTGACTTCTTGCTGGAGGTGGACTTTCATGTGTGAACAACTGCTCCTCTTGACCTCTGCAAAAACACTCCAGCACTGCAAAAGCTTAGTCGTGTTTTCTAAGGTGTGTGGCTTTATCAAAAAAAGCAGGAGGATGTCTGCAACATAGAACTCTATTAGTTACTTGCAGGTTTAGAGCTTTCCCAAAGTGCAGTGACATACAGCAATTCAAAGCAGTGCCATGCATCCTGCTGAGCTTCTGGTTTTGCCAGAGTGTGTACGTGACTGACCAAAGCCACAGGAAACAGCACAAAGCACTTCTCAATAAGCTCCTCAATAAAGTTGCATACATGAAGAAGCCAAACTCCTATCCTCTAGTCTTTAGAGAAGTTCATTGTGCCAAGACATCTCTCCCCTCTCCCAGCTGAGCAGTCATTTCAGAAAGTAAATTTATTTCTGAATTTCTCAGCCTGGTAGAGAGTCCAAGAATTAGGATGAAGGTTCCCTTAGCAACAAGTGCACCATACCAAAGCTGCAACTTGAGCAGCAAATTGTTCATTGAACTTCTCTGTGTTGCCTCCTGTTTTCCCCCACATCAATATAGGGCTTCAACAAGGCTCAAAGAAAACTGCATGCAGCACTGAGCTGACACTCAATATGAGCAACAAAATGGACAGAACTGGGAACAGGATAGAATCATAGAATCATAGAATGGTAAGGTTGGAAGAGACCTAAAGGATCACCTAGTTCCACCCCCCTGCCATAGGCAGGGACACCTCCCACTAGCACAGCTCCCTCAAGGCCTCCTCCAACCTGGCCTTCAACACCTCCAGGGAGGGAGCAGCCGCAACCTCCCTGGGCAACCTGTGCCAGTGTCTCACCACCCTCACTGCAAACAACTTCCTCCTAACATCCACTTTCAGTCTCCCCTCTGCCAATTCCAACCCATTGCCGCTTGTCCTGGCATTGCAAGACCTTGTCAATAGTCCCTCCCCAGCCTTCCTGTAGGCCCCTTCAGATCCTGGAAGGCTACTCTAAGGTCTCCTGGAAGCCTTCTCTTCTCCAGGCTGCAGAGCCCCAACTCTCTCAGCCTGTCCTCGCAGCAGAGCTGCTGCAGCCCTCTCAGCATCTTGGTGGCCTCCTCTGGACCCATTCCAACACTTCCATGTCCTTCCTGTGCTGAGGGCTCCAGAACTGTCTCCCTGCTTGTCAAGCAATACCAAATTCAGCAAATACAGGGTTAACAGAAGAGTATGCATTCAAGAGCCTTACCATATCAGCTGACTCACACTTGACTATCCAAAATAACCACTTGCTGTGGCTTGCACTCATACAGAAATGAGAGAGACAACTCCAAGGTGATCATCTGAAAAACCTCGGCCTGACTTAAAATATCTGTTGCCATACAACCAAAAATTCAACCACTTCTTGTGTGCAAATTTTACAGGAAATCTTTCACAACCTTCACTGATACCTTCACCTGATGTATTTGAAACACACAAAATATAGCTTTGTGGGTCATCTAGTTGGAGGGGGCCCTGATCACTGCAGGGGTACTTGGACAAGACCACCCTTGAAGGTCCCTTACAACCCTGTGTAGTCTGCGAATCTTTACTGCCTTGTTTCAGCAAATATGGAGATTGTGAAAACTACAGCATTATGAAAACAAACAACCCCTGATTACACATTCAAAAGAAAAGGAAGAACTTCAGACTAGCCTCTCTCAATACAAAAGCATTTAAATAGCAAGAAATGAGCACCCAAAAAAACCCCAGCAAAATACAAGAAGTCTAAACTCTGTGTGGTCCTGCAGCAACTTAAGAGAGATCCAAATGAAGAGGGCAGTTTAGTGAAACCAGATAAACAGCTGGTTGGCTGTGAGGGCCACCAACAGCAAACACTCAGCTTCAAAAGATCTCTGAAGGAAAGCAGCTTTACCAAAAATTAATATATTTTGTTGTAACAAAGTTGGACAGCACACTGCCTTAGATGCACCCTCCCCACTGCCAATCCTTGCATGCTAGTCAACATCAGGACTATTTAAACAAGCCCCACAAGCAGTGCACGTCCTCAAAAGCAACCATTTGACTTCATGCAGATTTTCCAGTGATGCCACAGGTCCTCTTCCTTCCTGTCTGTCACACTAAACTGGGGATATTCCTTATTAAGTGGAGAATTTGCAGCACTTTTATTAGGTACTCAGTGTCTGTACCTTTATAAATCCCAAAGCAACAGCAAGACTTTCTGAACAGCAGCAGTCAGCATTTTTAGCTGTCACTTTATTCTGGGCTCAGAGTGGAAAGGTGTTGAGTTGCACCAACAGTCACACTGGTCTTGTTAACATCGGTGTGCCCTTTGTAATTGCCACACCACAATGAAGATGTGTGTGTCTGTGTACCCATTTACTTGCAGCTGTAAGCTGAGGTTTTTTGTTTGCAGCTTTGTCTTGCTTCTTTGACCCTCGGGCAGTCATTGTAACCAGAGAAGGCTCACAGGAAAACCAGCTGAGAGACTTCAGCCTCCCTTTGAGAGGCTTGCTGTGCAAACCTTCACTGGGTACCAGACTCCAATATTGTTCTCATTACTTGAACTGTTTAAAAAGCCTCCTTTGATAATCAAGCACAGACCACTGAAGCCCAAACAACTTGCATGCACCAATCCCTTTGGGCAGATAGAACCATAGAATCATAGAATCATAGAATGGTAAGGTTGGAAGGGACCTCAAGGATCATCCAGTTCCAACACCCTGCCATAGGCAGGGACACCTCCCACTAGCACAGGTCTCTCAAGGCCTCCTCCAGCCTGGCCTTCAACACCTCCAGGGACAGTGCAGCCTCAACCACGCTAGGCAACCTGTGCAAGTGCCTCACCACCCTCACTGTAAACAACTGCCTCCTAACATCCAGTCTAAACCTCCTCTCTGCCACTTCAAACCCACTGCCTCTTGTCCTGGCATAACAAGACTTTGGCAATAGTCCCTTCCCAGCCTTCTTGTAGGCCCCCTTCAGATCCTGGAAGGTTACTATCAGGTCCCCTCGAAGCCTTCTCTTCTCCAGGCTGCAGAGCCCCAACTCTCTCAGCCTGTCCTCACAGCAGAGCTGCTGCAGCCCTCTCAGCATCTTTGTGGCCTCCTCTGGACCCACTCCAACACTTCCATGTCCTTCCTGTGCTGGGGGCTCCAGAACTGCATACAGGACTGCAGGTGGGGTCTGAGGAGAGCAGAGTAAAGGGGCACAATCCCCTCCCTTGCCCTGCTGCCCACACTGTTCTTGATGCAGCCCAGCACACAGTTGCTGTCTGGGCTGCACTCGCACTGCAGCCTCATGTTGAGCTTTTCATCACCCCAGACCCTCAGGGCCTTTTCCTCAGGGCTGCTCTCAGCCACAGGGCTGCTCTCAGCCATTCCCCACCCAGCCTGGATTTGTGCTTGGCATTGTGCCTACCCAGGTGCAGGACCTTGCACTTGGCCTTGTTGAATGTCGTGAGGTTGGCCTGGGCACAGCTCAGCAGCCTGTCCAGGTCCCTCTGGATGGCAGGGCCTGTGCATGCCATTTCAGGGACACAGTGTCCCTAGGAACATGTTCGATGATCGGAATTGAAATGAAACTGCACTGGGACCCAAGGCTGCTGCATTCTGCTTTACGTAACACAATTATCCTGAGGTCAATAAAATGAGTATTTCAATAAATAACCACACTAATATGCCTCAATTCCTGCATCAATCTTAACTTAAAATGAAGTAAATCCAACAACGCAGTGCTCAAGGAAAGAAATGAGGAAAGAGCGACCCCTTCAGTACATCGACATCTTCTTCCTCAGACAGCTGAGAGCAAAACTGCTTTCTCAGCACTGCCTGGGGCATTTGTCTACAGGAACAAAAAAGAACAAAGGAGAGCCACTTAAAGCCGTAAAACAACAAGCTGCGAGTTCTCTGGGGTGCTAAACAAGCTTTCAAATACAGATTACAAGCACCTCATCCATGCTTCACCCCCTAATTCTCCCACAATTGGTTCAAGGCATTTGTGTTAGGTTTGTGTGGCAAGATTTTGGAAGCAGGAGTGGCTTCTGTGAGACGATGCTAGAAGCCTTCCCTGTGTCAGAGCCAACGCCAGCTCCGAGGTAGCAAAGGCCAAGCACACCAGTGGCAGGTCATAAATCCTGAGTGTTAATGTGTTTAAGAAGTAGGGAGCAAAAATACAGCAACTGCAGCAGCGAGAGATGAGTGAGACTGAGCAAGAGAAACAACTCTACAGACATCAAGGTCAGTGGAGAGGGAGGAGGTGCTCCAGGTGGCAGAGCAGAGATTCCCCTGCAGCCTGTGGTGAAGGCCATGGTGAGGCAGGCTGTCACCCTGCAGCCCATCAAGGCTAACAGTGCAGCAGATGCCCACCTGCAGCCCACAGATGGCCCCACACCAGAGCAGGCAGGCACACCAAAAGGAGGCTGTGACTCCATGGGCAGTTCACACCACAGCAGGTTTGCTGGGATGATTTGTGACCTCCCTGGAGCAAGGGTTTTTTGAAGGGATACACTTAATGGAAGTTACCCACACTGCAGCAGTTCTTGAAAGACTGTAGACCACAAGAAGGACTGATGTTGGAGAAGGTCACAGAGGACTGTCTCCCATGGGAGGAACACTATGCTGTAGCAGAAGAGTGTGCTCATGAGGACAAAGGATGGGCAGAGACAACGTGTGATGGAACTGACCACAAACACACACACCATTTCCCAGAATCAATGCAGGGAAAGTAGTAGAAAAAAATGAAAAGTTAAGACTGGAAAGAAGAGAGGGACAGGAGAAAGGTGTTTCTAAGACTTGGTTTTATTTCTCACTATTATACTCTGATTTGATCAGTAGTAGATTAAGCTAATTTCCCCAAGTTGTCTGTTCTGTCCATGACAGTAACTGCCAAATGATCCCTTCCTTTTCCTATCTTGACCTATTAACCTTTCATTACATTTTCCCTCCCCTGTCCAGCAGAGGAGAGTGAGTGATAGAATGGCTTTAGTGGGCACCTGGCATTCAGCCCATCACATTTCACTTCATCCATTCTGGTTGGCTTCCCAAAGCTGTTAACTGTCTCCTGTCCCTCCATACAGAGGACTACATCAGTGCTACCTTTCTGCTTCCCATCACTGTTAGAAAAACAAATGCAATACCTGTCACTTCCCCTCGCCTAACTTTGTGCATGAGTTTTCTAAGTACCTAACCAATGCCCTGACACAGACTCTACATCCCCAATGCCAGTGGTCATTAGTTCACTCTGGCTGACACAAATACAGAAGAATGACAATACTGACTCACAAGACACCAAATAGAATCATAGAATCATAGAATGGTTTAGGTTGGAAGGGACCTCAAAGATCATCTAGTTCCAACCCCCTGCCATAGGCAGGGACCCTCCCAATAGCACAGGTCTCTCAAGGCCTCCTCCAACCTGGCCTTGAACACCTCCAGGGACAGTGCAGCCTCAACCTCCCTGGGCAACCTGTGCCAGTGCCTCACCACCCACACTGTAAAGAGCTTCCTCCTAACATCCAGTCTTAATCTTCCCTCTGCCAGTTCAAATCCATTGCCGCTTGTCCTGGCATTGCAAGACCTTGTCAATAGTCCCTCCACAGCCTTCCTGTAGCCCCCCTCAGATCCTGGAAGGCTACTGTAAGGTCTCCTGGAAGCCTTCTCTTCTCCAGGCTGCAGAGCCCCAACTCTCTCAGCCTGTCCTCATAGGAGAACTGCTCCAGCTCTCTGATCATATTTCTGGCCCTCCTCCTGACCCGCTCCAACACTTCCATGTCCTTCCTGTGCTGAGGGCTCCAGAACTGCACACAGTACTCCAGGTGGGGTCTGACAAGAGCAGAGTAAAGTGGCAGATTCTATAACAAAAAATAACAAAAACAAAAAAAGATTAAAAGAGGAATTCCCACAATATTACTGCTACTTTGACATCTGTCTTTTCCAAATACTATTTTCAAGCCATCTGTAACCATTCCTGTTGTGACGATAACCCCCAACTGAACTATCAAACCTTTATAAACTTTGTCTCATGTTATGAGGGAGGCAGAGCCAAACTAATACATAAATATACTAATAATGTCTTGCCTTATTCCCCCTTATTCATAACACCATGATGCTTAAGGAAGCCTTTTTCCTCTGGGTACCCAGCCCCCTGAGCTGGTAGACAGGAAAAGGGGAGAAAATGAGGGCCACATGCTCCAAGGAGAAATGGTTTGTGACCTCCTACACCATTTAGATGCACACAGGCCTATGGGACCAGACGGGATCCACCCAAGGGTGTTCAAGGAGCTGGCAGAAGAGCTCTCCGTTGTTTTTCCAGCAGTCCTGCCTAAGTGGTGAGGTCCAAATGCACTGAAGGTTAGCAAATGTGATGCCCATCTACAAGAAGGGCTGGAAAAAAGGATCTGGGAAACTACAAACCAGTCAGTCTGACTACGGTGCTAGGAAAAGTCATGGAGCAGATCATCATGAGTGCCATCATGCATCATGCACAATGCCACAAGAGGATTGGTCCTAGGCAACATGGGTTTATGAAGGACAAGACACATGCATTAACTCTCACGCTCCCTCAGACAGCAGCTCACACACGCATTAACTCCCATGCTCCCTCAGACAGCAGCCTCTGCCCAGGCCCTTTCCACATGATTCTCCCCACCTCTCTGAACTGCTTCTTCGCCTTCCCCTCATATCTTTCCCGCCCTTCTCCACGCCAGCTCTTGCAGGGCCACAATCCGCGACACACACCCTTAGCAGCGCCTAATGCGATGGAACCGCGACAGGGCCGGTCCCTCTCGACAAGGCCGGCTCCCTGCGACAGGGCTGGCTCCCTCCCGCGGGGCTGGCACAGCGCGCCGCCGAGGGGGCCTGCAGCCCCGCCGCAGAAGCCGCTAGGGCGAAGATAGAAACAGAGGGACAACATCGCCCAACCCTGCCCATAAGCGGAGAGCGAAGAACCCCTAAATGTGCACGGCAAGTGGCAGACACAGAACCAGCCCTACGCCGCCGCCTGCCCCTACGCAACCTTCTCACCACGCCGCCTACCAGCACCTGCTGGGTTGGCAGAACAGTTGCCGCCTCTTGGCGGGTTCTGGGTGTTGTACTGGAGCGGCGACAGGACTCCACTCCCCGTGCTGTGAAACGAGGCAGAGGAGGGGCGCTGCAGGCGGTGTGTGTCCGGTTGATTGGTTCTGCGGCCGCTAGGCGGCGCGCCCGCACCTCGCCGTCCGGCCCCCAGGAGGCGTCCGGGCTCTGCGGTAGGCGGGGGAGGCGCGTGAGCCCGCCCGAAACGCGGGGGCTGGCCCCGGGAGTGCCGCCGGGCCCCGGGAGTGCCGCCGGGCCCCGGGAGTGCCGCCGGGCCCCGGGAGTGCCG
>VWZE01005145.1:22671-41007 GCA_013396675.1 Eubucco bourcierii
TTGCTGGTGACTGACTCGATGCCCTCGTCCAGATCATCACTGAAGATGTTACAGAGGATGGGGCCCAGCACTGATTCCTGGGGCACACTGCTAGTGCCCGGCCTCCAGCTGCATGTGGCACCATTCACCACCACTCTCTGGGCTCGGCCCTCCAGCCAGTTCCTAACCCAGCGCAGAGTGTTGCCATCCAAGCCACGAGCTGACAGCTTAGCCAGCAGTTTGCTGTGGGGCACAGTGTCAAAGGCCCTGCTGAAGTCCAGGTAGACCACATCCACAGGCCTCCCCACATCCACCAGGCGGCTCACCTGATCATAGAAGGAGATCAGGTTGGAGAGGCAGGATCTGCCCTTCCTAAATCCATGTTGGCTGGACCCGAGCCCTTGGCCATCCCTCAGGTGCGCAGTTATTGCCCCTTCTACTCAGGTGGCAGTTTTGCTGAGTGTAAATGAGTTACTGTAAAAGTTGCTGGGTAGGTATGGCATTCTTTTTGGCACTATGATACCAAGAGGATGGCAAAGCTGAAGTTTTGCTAGAGATTACTGCAAAAATGGAAATTATTACTCTCATATGTAGTTCTTCTCCTTATCTACTGTCATTGTCACCATGGCTTCTTCATTGCCTTACTCCCAAGTTCTTCAGTAGAAGTGGGGGGGTTCATCATTTCATGTATCATATGTAAGCATGCTGGGCTTTCTAAAGGCAAAATTAAAAGGAACCTTTAAAAACCTTTAAAAGGCAAGGAACCTTTAAAAACTTATCTATTTGCTTTGTTAGGAGAAAAATAAAAGACTGCCAAATCACTACCCAGCTGAAGTTCCAAGTCACCAAACACCATGGTGGTGTTTCTGAATTAATAGAGCTATTCTGAAATGTAATCACATCTGCCTAGGAAATGCTGGCTTACCATTTGCATCAATCTGGAGACTTTTCCATTTGTGCATTTTTAAGACAGGCATAAAACCCTTTTCAGAAGATTTATCCCAACTTACCAATTTTTAGTTGTTGAATTGCCTGCAGGATGCTTACATGGATGGTAACTCATACCTGCCCATATCTTGGTCACAGGATCACAGAATTGTTGATTGGAAGAGACCTCTGGTGTCCAGCCTCCTGCTCAAGCAGAAATATTTATCACCAGCACCAGATCTGGTCAGCCATGGCTTCAAAAACCTGGAAGGGCAAAGATCCAGCAACCAGGATTACTTGCCTCTTTCATCCTTTTGCATACATTTGCACCTTGGCTGAACATAGTGATCTTCAGTCCTCCACCTTTCTCAGCAAACTATGGGACAAGGATACAGCAATGTGCCTGCCAGTTGAACTGCACTGTAAATTGAGGCTATGTTTTCCCTCTCGTTCTCTTTCAGTATTCCCATCTTACTTTGTTGACATTCATTTCTCCATCTGTCCACAGCCGCTGAAATTAGCCTATGAGTCTAACAAGCCTATATCAGTCATCACTTCTCCAACAGAAAAAGTCTTTCACGCAAATTGATGCTTAAACCTTAGCAAACAAAGCCTCAGCATGACAACACTGAACCCTGTTCATTTCCATCATAAGTTTACGGTACACAGTTGCTGACTAATTCAAATCACTTGTGTTCTGCTAACGACAACTTGAGGTGGCAAGGGAATGAGGAGGCTTTGAGAGTATTTGTCACATTGTTAATGGGAAAGATTTTCAGATTCCTGGAAAAACTCTCCTTTCTGTGTCCTCATCTCATGGCCACGCTGCTTTGTACCACTAGTGGTTTAGCTCCAAAAAAAGGCTGGGTAATTTTCTATACTATCACCTTAGAGCAAGTGGTGCTGTGCTGGTTTGAGGCTAATTGGAATATTTTAATTTAAAAAAAAACAGACTATAGGCTGTGAAAAGCAAACAGTGGTGATGTCTGCTGCATTCATAGGCTTGTTGAGATGTATAAAAACAAGAACTCAAACATGGATAACACAGAGAGTCTCTCTAGCTGCAGGTTTTGCCTGCTAGCCTCTCTGCTAACCTAACTAACCACTCTGCTTCTAACCCTCCTTGCCCATCCTCCAAACTCACCTTGCACGTAAGGCAGACCCTGGGGTAAGGCAGAGAGGTGAGGAGAAGGTGGAAGGGTGGCTAAGAGCCCCTCCTGAGGACTCTGACTTCTGAGAGGTGGATTGTGTTTCTGTATTCCCTTTAACTTGTCTATGTCTGTAACTATTCCTGTCTGCTGTGTATCTCTGCTTGTACATTGTGCTGAGCTGTAAATAGAGCTTCAGTCCTTAACTTCCAGCCGGCTGAGCCTAGTCTGGGGGATTTTATAAAGTGTGGGTGTGGGGGGAAACTCCCAAACCATCAGAGGTGGCCTGAAAAACCACCACCGGCAAAGGCGGTGTATTTATCCGTCGGGGTAAAGGTGGAAAGCTGCTTGTTATGCGTGCCTCCTGGCACAAAATGAACCTGCTGCCTCCTGCCTGTGGCCACAAGGTGGCTTCCTCTGTGTCCAAACCCCGATTATCTGGAAAGGTGGCACAGAAACCCGCTTCCCCGTGGCAAGAAAACGACAAGCATCCAGATCTTGGATTTTCTACCCCATTTCATGAATGAAATGGGTTGATGAAAAGCTCAATATGAGCCTGCAGTGTGAGTGCAGCCCAGACAGCAACTGTGTGCTGGGCTGCAGCAAGAGCAGCGTGGGCAGCAGGGCAAGGGAGGGGATTGTGCCCCTTTGCTCTGCTCTCCTCAGACCCCACCTGGAGTCCTGTGTACAGTTCTGGAGCCCTCAGCACAGGAAGGACATGGAAGTGTTGGAGTGGGTCCAGAGGAGGCCACCAAGATGCTGAAAGGGCTGCAGCAGCTCTGCTGTGAGGACAGGCTGAGAGAGTTGGGGCTCTGCAGCCTAGAGAAGAGGCTTCCAGGAGACCTTAAAGTAGCCTTCCAGTATCTGAAGGGGGCTCCACGAAGGCTGGGGAGGGACTATTGACAAGGTCTTGCAAGGACAGGACAAAGGGCAATGGGTTTGAAGTGTCAGAGGGGAGATGGAAAGTGGATGTTAGGAGGAAGTTCTTTCCAGTGAGGGTGGTGAGACACTGGCACAGGTTGCCCAGGGAGGTTGTGGCTGCTCCCTCCCTGGAGGTGTTCAAGGCCAGGTTGGAGGAGGCCTTGAGTGAGCTGTGCTAGTGGGAGGTGTCCCTGCCTATGGCAGGGGGTTGGAACTGGATGATCTTTGAGGTCCCTTCCAACCTTACCATTCCATAATTCTATGATTCTATGAAAACATGTAGCTAAAAAGCTATCTGCTTTTTTTACTCCCCCAGGTCTGAGTTACGTGTAGAAGTCAAGGAAAGAAATCACCATGTGGTAAAACCATGTGCACATTTCTTCTCCTGGGGAAACTCCAAATGAGGCAATAACTGCAAACATCCAAGTGACTTTCTATCATCTCCGACCTTGCATGGCATGGTGTCCTCACAGGGAAGTGCAGTGTGAGAGCTGCCTTGATGCCACGGAAAAGTTCTATGCGCTCCACCTCAGCTGCTTTCTTTCTGCCCTCAAGTTAAGCTTGGCAGTTTGATGTCAAAGCACCCGAGTGAGCCCAGGCAACACACTTTAGCCAATACAACAATCTGTATATGGGCCATAAACCAACAGTGCTGCTTCACAACCCTGAGGCGTGCGAGGGCCTGTCTCTAGGCAACGGCCAGTGAAGCAGCGCTGGACTCTTAGATCTTATTGTTAAATGGCAGTGATAAACGTGACTAATCCAGCCCTCTCCCAGCTGACCCCGGCGCAGGTCCCGCCGCAAATGGCTAAAGGACGTCAGGCCGAGAGGCGGTGGGCGGTGAAGTTGTGGCCCGCAAGGAGCGCAGGTGGCTATTCCGGGCGGTGCTCCTGGGTGCCACCCCGCCAGGGCTGACCCCGAGCCTGGCGCCTGCCGCCCCGCCCAGGAAGCGCCCTTTGCCCCGCGGAGCAGGAAGCGGCTGCTGGCGCTGCGCGGTGCGCCGGGCGGTTTGCAGGTAGGCACGGTGGGGCACGCCTCGCCTCCCGCACTCGCTCCGCTGCGGGACCGGGCGAACAGCGAGGGGCAGGGCCGGGGGTGCGGCTCTGCGCTGGGACTCGGGGAAGGCTGAGCCGCACCCTGAGCCGGCGTCGGTCGGCCCTGAGTTGGAAGGAGCTGCCCGCAGAAGGAAGAACGCAGCTCGGAGAAGGGGAGGGTCAGCTTGCCCCTTTAAAGACCCCGCTCTGCAGTCTTTGCTACCCTTGTCCGCTTACGTCCCTTACCTACTGTCATTTCTCCCTTACACCCCTTTTCACCTGCCGCAGAGCCAATACATATCCTCCTCCCGTCTTCACCAAATGCGTTTGATCGCCGTTATAGACGGGCAGCTTTGCATCCTTGCCCCTGCTCTGTGGAAAATCCTCGTTCCCAACAACCATGCTGTGCTTGCCCCTTCCTGCACACACTCTGCCTTCGGGTGCTGTGGCCGTGCACACCACAGCAGTCCTCCCGTTCTGCCTTCTGTGTGTTTTTCTCAGGTCCCACCTAGCATTCCTGGCACGGCACTGGTCACAGAGCTGGGCAGCAAGGCAGTTACTGACAAGCTCCATCCGTTACATCCGTCATCAACACATCTGTCGAGAAAAAGTGGGCTCTCAGAAATGTGTACAGCTGCACAATTAGCTGCTTTCTGTGCCCCACCCCCCAAAAAAAAAAATCCTTTTGATTTTAAGGCAAGCATCACCTAACCCAGGTAATACTTAAAAGAGAAGATCTGAACACCTTCTTCTAAATTGCAGGTTCATGCTGTCACTTTTGGTGTGACCATGCAGAGAGTATGTCACCACTGACAGCATATCAGGAGCACGAGAAGCTGGAAGCATTGAGCTGTACAGTAGCATGAGCTCTATAACCTCCACAGCTCAGTACAGCCATGGGAGGAATACAGAGCGGCATGGTCGGGACAGAAAATAAGTAGCCAAGGTAAAGACATAATTTGTAGGATGCAGGTACAAAATCTGTATATGCTTTCACAATATGAAAGCCAAGGCCCCAGGAACAGTATGGCATGTTTGCAAAGACTCTGCTGGAGGTCCAGATTAGATAGCCTTCATATCTTATCAAAGCAGTCAATGTTGCCAGCAGTGACCCCACACACCCACCAATAAGAATAAGTATGTCTGGGTTTTGCTTTCTGATTCCACCTATGATTGCTGTCAACCAGTTCTGAGCCCACCACATAGAATCATAGAATCATAAAATCATAGAACGGTAGGGTTGGAAGTGACCTCAAGGATCATCTAGTTCCAACCCCCTGCCATAGGCAGGGACACCTTCCACTAGCACAGCTCACTCAAGGCCTCCTCCAACCTGGCCTTGAACACCTCCAGGGAGGGAGCAGCCACAACCTCCCTGGGCAACCTGTGCCAGTGTCTCACCACCCTCACTGGAAAGAACTTCCTCCTAACATCCAGTCTAAATCTCCCCTCTGCCACTTCAAACCCATTGCCTCTTGTTCTGTCATTGCACAACCTTGTCAGTAATCCCTCCCCAGCCTTCCTGTAGCCTCCTTCAGATACTGGAAGGTCTCCTGGAAGCCTTCTCTTCCCCAGGCTGCAGAGCCCAAACTCTCTCATCCTGTCCTCGCAGCAGAGCTGCTGCAGCCCTCTGAGCATCTTTGTGGCCTCCTCTGGACCTGCTCCAACAGTTCCATGTCCTTCCTGTGCTGGGAGCTCCAGAACTGCACACAGGACTCCGGGTGGGGTCTGCGGAGAGCAGAGTAAAGGGGCAGAATCCCCTTCCTTGCCCTGCTGGCCACGCTGCTCTTGCTGCAGCCCAGGACTCAGTTGCTGTCTGGGCTGCACTCACACTGCAGGCTCCTGTTGAGCTTTTCATCACCCCAGACCCCAGGTCCTTTTCCTCAGGGTTGCTCTCCAGCCATACATCTGGTGTGTGTCCTATTATATATCATGGATCAGAAGAAGAGCGACTCTTGAGTAAAGGGCAATGTCTGACACCAGACACCTCAGCAGTGCACAAGATGTCCGTAAATGTGTGTTGCTCAGTTGACTTCATTCTTATATGCAAACTCTGTTTGTTCCTGATATTAAGCTGGGGCAGTAGATTTTAAGACCTATGACAAGCTCTTTCTGAATATTAAACAAAAAATTATTTTTGTTTTGCTTTTGCAAGAAGGATTCCTGATTGCTGAACTTGGTGTAATTGCCCAGATGGACCAAGAAGAACAAGATCATGAGGCTGTGTAGGAGATGCATGTGGATAAGGAACAAGTTAGGTAAGTTTATAAACACAGAGCAAGCTTGATGCTCTTTGAGCTGCCTCTGTGTTATTTAAGCCACTTCATGTCGTGCAGCTCACATTGAAAGCTGCTGTTTCCCCCTCAGGGCAGGCCAACAGCCTGCCTTAGCCTGCTGTTAAGAGTATGTATAAGACAGAATATTAAGACAAATTGTAAAGATTCCTTAGGGACAAGGAAACACCTGTAACATTGCCATTGGCTTTGCTGCTCACAGCATGTCTGCTCTGGGCCACACAACAAAGCCATACAATCTTTCCTGCAGCTAGGTTTCCATTTGCTACCAGTCTTTATTCTGCATGCACCTACCTGATGCTGAACAGGCTCTCTACGATAACAGTTTGCTCATTCTCTGCTGTGCCACTGCTCAGAAAGAATCACTGTTAGTCGTACGTTTTGCCAAGTGGTGACCTTCCAGCTCACCTTGCAAGCACAGATCTGCAGGGCACGTTGGCAGTAGGGTCCAGAAGAGAAGAGTGTGCTGGTTTGAGGCTAATTAAAATATTTTAATAGAGAAAATTACACTATAGGCTGTGAAAGGAAAACATCATGATGTCTGCTGCACTCATAGGTTTGCTGAAAACTGTTTTGGGAAAAATAACCAAAATATAGATAAGTGAGTCTCTGTCTTTTTGTTGCTGGGAGAACAGCAGCTGGGGTGGTCTAGCAGCTTCTGGCTCTGGCTCCTCTGCCAATTAATTTTCACTAACCACTTTTCTTCTAACCCCCCTGGCTGATCCTCCTAATTTACCTTGCATGTAAGGCAAACCTTGGGGTAAGGTATAGGGGTGGGGAGAAGGTGGAAGGGTGGTTGGGAGCCCCTCCTGGGGTCTCTGATTTCTGGGAGGGGGGATTGTATTTCCATATTACCTTTAACTTGTCTATGTCTGTAACTATCCCTGTCTATAGTGTCTATCTCTGCTTGTACATTGTGCCGAGCTGTAAATAGAGCTTCAGTCCTTAACTTCCAGCTGGCTGAGTTCTAGTCTGGGTCATTTTACAAAATGTTGGGGGGGCAGGGAACTCCCAAACCATCACGAAGAGGAACAGTTTGGGGTCAGCCATGGAAGCCAGAACAGCTCCTCAAAAACTCAGCAAGGCGGCCGTGAGGAGGAAGAAGAGGCTAAGCTGTCTTGTTCCATTATCAGCCTGGTGAAAAGACAGGGAAGAAGGATGGCAGCAGCCTCACGGCGAGCTCCTCGAGTAGAGCAGCCCACCATTTGCTCTGAGTGTGGCAAGGGCTTCAGGCGGAGCATCCATCTCATCCAGCACCAGCGAATGCACACTGGAGAGCGCCCGTTCCTGTGCGGGGAGTGCGGCAAGGGCTTCAGCCAGAGCTCCCATCTCATCCAGCACCGACGGGTCCACACGGGCCAGAAACCCTACACCTGTGCTGAGTGTGGGAAGAGCTTCAGCCAGAGCTCCAATCTGCTCAAGCACCAGCGTATTCACACTGGGCTCAAACCCTACGTGTGCAGCGAGTGCGGAAAGGTCTTCAGCGACAGCTCCACTTGCATCAAACACCAGCGTATGCACACAGGCGAGCGGCCCTACAAGTGCCTAGCCTGTGGGAAAAGCTTCAGCCAACACTCCCATCTCCTTCAGCACCAGCGAGCCCATGCCGGTATCCGGCCTTACGCCTGTGGTCAGTGTGGCAAATGTTTTGGGCAGAGCTCTGACCTCATTAACCACACTCATACCCACACAGGGGAGAAGCCTTACAAATGCAGCCAGTGTGGCCGTGGCTTCAGTGGCAGTTCCAACCTCCTCAAGCATACTCGCATCCACACCGGGGAGCAGCCCTACCACTGCACCCAGTGTGGGGAAAGCTTTCGGTTCCAGCCCCAGCTGGTGCGCCACCAGAAACACCACACACAATAAATGGTGGAGAGAAGGCTGTGTGGACCGTAGGTAGCTGCTCCCTGGGGAGGGAGCTCTCAGAGCCTGTCCACTTTTATTTTGGTTAAATATGTTTGTGGGCACTGCTCAGACACTTGAGTGAAGAGGGAGGCCACTGGCAAATGAAGTGGTGCATGTTCACTATGGTGTCGTGGTTGTTCTGAGCCCCTCTTATGGACATAGGGAAAAGAAAGATGCTTCTCTGTATGGTATGTTCCAGAGAGGAGAACGTAGAGAAATGCCAAGGATTGGTACCTTTTTCTGTTATTTCTAGTGGGGAATCATTTTAATCCAAATAAACCCCAGGTAAATCTGTATAAGCTGCCAGGCCTTTCCCTCGTGGTAAGGGGACAGCCTGGGATAATCATAGAATCATAGAATGGTAAGATTGGAAGGGACCTCAAGGATCGTCTAGTTCCAACACCCTGCCATAGGCAGGGACACCTCCCACTAGCACAGGTCACTCAAGGCCTCCTCCAACCTGGCCTTGAACACCTCCAGGGAGGGAGCAGCCACAACCTCCCTGGGCAACCTGTGCCAGTGTCTCACCACCCTCACTGCAAAGAACTTCCTCCTAACATCCAGTCTAAATCTTCCCTCTGCCAGTTTAAACCCATTGCCCCTTGTCCTGTCGTTGCAGGACGTTGTAAATAATCC
Source organism: Eubucco bourcierii (assembly GCA_013396675.1). Lineage (NCBI taxonomy): Eukaryota > Metazoa > Chordata > Aves > Piciformes > Ramphastidae > Eubucco > Eubucco bourcierii. The sequence goes on from VWZE01005145.1 coordinate 31,516, forward strand.
CTCCCCAGCCTTCCTGTAGGCCCCCTTCAGATCCTGGAAGGCTACTATCAGGTCCCCTTGAAGCCTTCTCTTCTCTAGGCTGCAGAGCCCCAACTCTGTCTGTCCTCATAGGAGAGCTGCTCCAGCCCTCTGATCATCTTTGTGGCCTCCTCTGGACCCGCTCCAACACTTCCATGTCCATTGCTTCCCTTAGAATCCACATCCCCCTTTTGCCAGTGTTCTTGTTTCCAGGTGGCATTAGCATCTGTTTTAAAACCCCACAACACTGCTGACTGTCTCTGTATACACTTTGTGGGCCCAGCTGATGCTCTGCTGGGCTCACATCTATGGAATGGTGTTTTTGCTGTGTTTTATGGTTGCTAAGTTGACAGCTCCACAAATCATGCTGCGGTCTTACAGCTTAGCCCTCACCAGCAATTAAGTAACTTAACAACCTAATAGGTATTTCTGTCTGATTCTTGTTTAGGTGGTTTTGTAAGTAGCACTTTATGAATGTTTTTATAAGGCTTTTAAAAGTATTTAGGATGACTTTTAAAATTGTGATCTTCTACTTGTCATTCGACGAACAGAAAAAAGGTGACATTTGAAAAATAAGCTATGTCAAACTTTGATTTTATATTAAATGTCAAACATTTTTTTCTTGCATAAAACTTTTTAACTCAAATGCTGTGGTTTTGAGTTGTTGGTGATTACAAAGAAGTAATTATGACATTGATTTCTAGAATGTCTGTGATATTTTTGTGAGCGGTTTTGACATCTTTAATAATCGTAGAATCACAGAATCATAGAATGGTAAGGTTGGAAGGGATCTCAAAGATCATCCAGTTCCAACCCCCTGCCATAGGCAGAGACACCTCCCACTAGCACAGGTCACTCAAGGCCGCCTCCAACCTGGCCTTGAACACCTCCAAGGAGGTTGTGGAGCACAGAATCAAAGATCACATTGGGTGATTTTTGTGCTCCACAACCTCCCTGGGCAACCTGTGCCAGTGTCTCACCACCCTCACTGCAAACAACTTCCTCCTAACATCCACTTTCAGTCTCCCCTCTGCCACTTCAAACCCATTGCCCCTTGTCCTGGCATTGCAAGTCCTTGTCAATAGTCCCTCCCCAGCCTTCCTGTAGCCCCTTTCAGATCCTGGAAGACTACTCTACGGTCTCCTGGAAGCCTTCTCTTCTCCAGGCTGCAGAGCCCCAACTCTCTCAGCCTGTCCTCGCAGCAGAGGTGCTGCAGCCCTCTGAGCATCTTGGTGCCCTCCTCTGGACCTGCTCCAACACTTCCATGTCCTTTCTCTGCTGGGGGCTCCAGAACCCTACACAGTACTCCAGATAGGGTGTATAACTTTCTAAGGAATATGAGGGAGGGAGGATTCTGAGAAAGCAGAAGGAACTGACTTCTGAAGAGATCTTTTTCACTTTGAGGAGGAGAATACTACTACTGAGAGTGGGTCCTTAAAAGGAATTCCATTTCAGACGACCACTTGGTATGGGGGAGGAGAGAACTGGCAGTATTAACAAAGATGTTAATAGCTCTAGCATAGAACTCCCTGTAACGAACGTGGCAGTGTATACTGAAATGCCTGTTCCACCCACAAAGCCAAACAGGAAGAAATCACAGTGTGCTTCAGGCAAGAAAGTCAAGTGATCAAATCTGTGGCCATGGAGAGTTTTTATTTTCAGCACCCCAGAGAGGCCTGATGCTAGCAATGAGCTTTCATGTGGAGGTGCACTCCCAAATGGGGGCTTAGTGCTAAGGGCAAAGAGAACACCCAGCTGGAAGAGCACTGGATCTTGAGAAAAGAAACAAACTGTGAGCAGAAGGAATGTGATAGGAATTACTGGCTGAGTAATGCAGACACACTCATCTCCCTCCTTAGTCACCGAGTGCTGTCGCAGAGGGCACAGCTTCATGCTCTGTTGGCACAAAGATCTGGTCTCACTGTACTCCTACCTCCTTCCCTAGAACCCAAATTAACACAGCTGTGCTGAGTTCACAGGCCTGTGCCTCAGGTCAGATCTATAAGGTAATCCACACTTCTTCAATTACAGTCTTTGGAGAGTTAATTTTAAACTGCATTAGGCCAATCTAGTCCACAGCCTCATGAGCAATGAGGTACACACCACTGAGAAGCTCGGTGTTAGAAGAGGACAGACCAAAACCAAAATAAGTCATCTGGCCAGTATAGCTCTTAGTTTCCAGGAAACACATCATTTAAGATGTTACTTTTCTCACCTTTGTTTTTTTAATGTTTCTTTATTGTTTTCCCCACTCTTCCAGCCCCCATTGCCACAATATGATGTAAACTACAATTGGTGCCCTTGTTAGCAAAACATCTATTTATCCTGAGTAGTAGTTCTCCCTTATAAACTGCCTGAAAACACATCTTTTGCCTTAGAGCTGGAGTGTCAGCCTGTTGTGTAGATTTGTGGAAGAAGTAATGCAAGGCAGTGAATGGGACACATATCTACACAAGTAAAAGGTGTGAGAGGGACAGAAGCCAGGTAGTATTAGCCCAGGTGCACTTGGCACGCTCTTGCTGTAATGTTGCTTCTGTTCATTTTTCAAACTGGGCACACAGAGAACCTGCCAGTGGGCATCATCTACACTCAATGAGTCTTCATACAGGCACTGCACACCTCTGTGCCATCACTGTTCCTTCTTGCCATGACAAGCCAGGGCACTTCACACTGTCTCTGTTCAGCTGTTACAAACTCCTTAGTGCCGCATACAAAACAGCTTAATACATGGTTCCCTTCCCTGGTAGCAGTGGGGAACAGAACCAAGAAACAACATCTGAGGACATTTCCTATCCTACACCTTTCATATTCTGTCTCAGTACTGGAAGAAGAGGCAGTGGGCAGTTTTGGGACCAGCCTCTTTCCAGGAAAGGCAACCAAAAATGCTCTGAGAACTTACCTGCAACTGTGCTGTATGCACATGTAGCCCAGACAGCTAGCCAAGTGCTGGGCTGCAGCAAGAGCAGTGTGGGCAGCAGGGCAAGGGAGGGGATTGTGCCCCTTTGCTCTGCTCTCCTCAGACCCCACCTGCAGTCCTGTGTGCAGTTCTGGAGCCTCCAGCACAGGAAGGACATGGAAGTGTTGGAGCAGGTCCAGAGGAGGCCACGAAGATGCTCAGAGGGCTGCAGCAGCTCTGCTGTGAGGACAGGCTGAGAGAGTTGGGGCTCTGCAAACTGGAGAAGAGAAGGCTTCAAGGGGACCTGATAGTAGCCTTCCAGGATCTGAAGGGGGCTCCAGGAAGGCTGTGGAGTGGCTATTGACAAGGTCTTGGAATGCCAGGACAAGGGGCAATGGGTTTGAACTGGCAGAGGGGAGATTTAGACTGGATGTTAGGAGGAAGTTCTTTGCAGTGAGGGTGGTGAGACACTGGCACAGGTTGCCCAGGGAGGTTGTGGCTGTTCCCTCCATGGAGGTGTTCAAGGCCATGTTGGAGGAGGCCTTGAGGGAGCTGTGCTAGTGGGTGGTGTCCCTGCCTATGGCAGGGGGTTGAACTAGTATGATCCTTGAGGTCCCTTCCATCCTTACCATTCTATGATTCTATGTATGATTCTGATTCTGGTATTTTGGAGGTCTGACATTCATGTTACAAAAATGCCAGGCTGACATCTAACTAGACATGGCCCAGCCCATATGCTGTTTTTGATGCACCTGGGCCCTAGTCTCCTTGACATGCAGCCCTCTCAAAGTGCCCTGGTGATCCTTCAAGAGCAGTTGGAGTTATTGAACATGGACTATTGGAAGAAAATTTAATGCACAATATAGTCCAGAATTTAGTACATTAATATGTTATGCAGAGCAGATGTTCAGGGACTGAGTACCTAGCTTCACTCCCTAGGGCGATATTACATGTTAGTGCAGACATAAGGGCACTAATAGCTGAGTAGGGTGGTAGATATTCATGCAGCATGTCTGTGCTGCCACTTGATATGCTGAAGCACACCAGCACCTTCCCCTTCACATTACTCCTGTGCTTGCATTTACTGATGATCTGCAGGCAGCTGTTCTCCTTTTCTCCTCCAGGCTCTCTCTGCCAGCTGCTTCAAAAACACCATCCTCCTCCCTCATTAGCTTAAACAGTTTGTCAAATATTTTGACCACAGATTCTTTGTTCCTCCCCTTAATTGGAACAGATTTAATCATTGAATCGGTGTAATTGAAGTGCTTAAGCAGGAGATTAGTTAAGCTTTGCTGCAAGGGCTGCTGCTTAATTGATTTGCCCACAAGAAAAGTTGAGCTTTTCATGGAAGAGCATGGATTTCAAGTCTCCCCAGCAATACTTGGGATGTTACCCACATTCTTCTTTTCAAAGATCTTTGCAGTACTTCAAAACTCTACTACTGCTCTTCATATAAATTTTGGAATGTGTTCCCTGCTCGCGGCACATGCTTGGGTGTTGAACTTTTAGACTTGTCATTCATTTGAAATACTTTAAAACCCCTTGTTGTTGGGAGCTCCGTAACTCCAGACCCCTTGATACAACAAGGGAAGCTGGAACACTTAGAAGTGTTTTGCATCTTTGCTTAAATCAGAAGTGCCTCCCATCAGGATGACAAAGCTGTCCGTGGAGACATCATAATTACAGAGCTCTGCTGCAGTGACTTTTGTTTTACAGCTATTTGCAAGAACCAGCCCAAGTTGCATCTTACTGAGACTGGGGAACTGAAATTTTCCACGAGCCACCATACTGGCCTGAACAGAAGGCAGCCTGACTTTGGCAGCTTTTCCACCCTCCTTGGGCTGCTGCCGCCTGGATTCAGACTATTGGGTACTGCTTGCAGTGTCAGAAGGCAGCCAAGCTGCAGGGAAATGCAGCAAGGGGTCATCTCCCAATACTTATCTCACCTCCATGAGTTGTTCCCTTAATTCTCTGCTCAGCCTGACTGACAGTGGGGTGAAGCTGTGTTTGTAGCTTAGCCTTTTCCACTTCCTGACTGCCTAAATCTCTAATCTGTCCATAACAGCCTGTAGAAGAATTCCTAATTGAATTAGAACCTGTAAATAAACCTAAACAAGTCCTGTATAGAGTTTGGGGGCAGGGCTTTCAGGAAAATAAAATAATTCTGTTTTTATAATTCCTGACTTGGCCACATTAATTCCCTGCCTCCACAAGAGCTATGCCCTCCCCATCAGGACACAATCCCACAGCGCCATCAGCCCCTGGGTAGCTCTCACTTGGTTGACTTGCTTTAATTTATACTTACTCACTACATCTGTGATGATTTGNAACACAATCCCCCTCCCAGAAATCAGAGTGCCCAGGAGGGGCTCCCAACCACCCTTCCACCTTCTCCCCACCCCTATACCTTACCCTAGGGTCTGCCTTATGTGCAAGGTGAGATGGGCAAGGGAGGTTAGAAGCAGAGTGGTTAGTTAGGTTAGCAGCAGAGAGCAGAGGACCCACTGGCTCCCAGAGAGATCAAGAGACTGTGTTATCTATGTGTTCTTATTCTTACCCATCTCAGCAAGCCTATGAGTGAAGCAGACATCTCCATTGTTTTTTTCTTTTCACAGCCTATAATCTTTTTTTTTTTCATTAAAATATTCCAATTAGCCTCAAACCAGCACAACATCCTCCTGTCAGAGGTCCATTTTCATGGACCACAAGTGTCTTTTAAATGGTTGTTCATAATTTCAGTGAAGAGTAATGGATTCAGTAGTCCTTAGGTAAGACTCAGCAGTGGATCTCTAAGAGATAAGGCATTTAGCTTTTTGTGCTACAGTTCTATCTGATCTCCACCTTTACTGGTTGATCCAGTCCTTGGCAAAATGGGCAGTTCCAGGATGAGCAGGACTAAGGCCTGTAGAAACACACATTCTGGCTTTGCCAGGAAGCAAGGAATTTTAAAGAAATCCATCATTTAGCAGCCTCTTGGGTGTGAAATGCACTAGTTGGAGCCCAAACTCTCACTACCCTGCAGTACCTACTCAGAGATGTGTCCTGACTAACCCGTTGCTCATTGATGTGTTAACTAGGACAGTTAATCAGCAGTACCTGCTCTAGAGGGGCTGATGGAGACAAGCTTGGAATATAATCAGAAAGGATTTCTGTCACACAGTGGGGAGGACACTGAAATCACTACAATTCCTGCAGTAAGTGGACCTGTGTAACTTTAGGTTTGGTTGTTTTTTGTTGTTTTTCAGGCTCATTCCTCTAATGAAGAAATTAGATTTCTTTCAGGGGAGATTTAGACTGGATGTTAGGAGGAAGTTCTTTCCAGTGAGGGTGGTGAGGCACTGGAACAGGTTGCCCAGGGAGGTTGTGGCTGCTCCCTCCCTGGAGGTGTTCAAGGCCAGGTTGGATGAGGCCTTGAGTGCCCTGTCCTAGTGGGAGGTGTCCCTGCCTATGGCAGGGGGTTGGAACTAGATGATCCTTGAGGTCCCTTCCAACCTTACCATTCTATGATTCTATAATTCTATGAAATGTCTCTGAATCACAAAATTCTATCTACAGCCAAGAGCTCTGGACAATCTGAGTCTGAATACAGACCAGCCTTAGCTATATGGTAGCCACATGTCACAGCGGGAGCTGCAGGGACACCTCTGGCTTCTACCTTCCCAGCCACAGGTGAATTCCTGGGGGCTGGGTGGGTTCTCAGTATTTCTCTTGTCATGTCTTTCGTACCCCGTTAGTCTCCAAGCTACGGGCAACTTCTCTTCTTGTAGGTTTGGAGGGGGAGGGAGTCATGAGGGAAAGAGAAAGAATGAAGAAGCTCTAAGAAACACCGAGTCTTCTCACACCCGGGAGAAAGACGAAAAGGCGGGGGAAGGTGAGTGGCGATTTTCAGAGGCAAGCTGTTGAGCTTAGAGATCTCTAACGCTGCACACAGCATGAGGCAAGCTGTTGGGCTTAGAGATCTCTAACGCTGCACACCGCATGAGGCAAGCTGTTGAGCTTAGAGATCTCTAACGCTGCACACAGCATGAGGCAAGCTGTTGGGCTTAGAGATCTCTAACGCTGCACACCGCATGAGGCAAGCTGTTGGGCTTAGAGATCTCTAACGCTGCACACCGCATGAGGCAAGCTGTTGGGCTTAGAGATCTCTAACGCTGCACACCGATAGCCTTTCCCCGCACCCCGACCCGAGCTGCCGCTTGGGCTGAGAGCGGCGCTCAGCTCCCGCGCTCCGCCTCCGCACTACGCACCTTGCCTGTCTCCGCGCGGTCTGCCGGAGCGGTCCCAGGGCGGGCCGCCAGGTGGCGCTCGTCTGCAGCCGGCTGCTGGGTGCTGACGCCGCCGTGTCCCGCGGCTTGTGAACGGTGCGTTGGAGACCCAGGGGAGCCTGGCAGGGCTGAGGGAGCCTGGCAGGGCTGGGAGGGAGCCTGGGAGGGGCCAGGGCTGTGAGGGAGCCTGGCAGGGCTGTGAGGGTCCTGGAAGGGCTGAGAGAGAGCCTGGCAGGGCTGGGAGGGTCCTGGCAGGGCTGGGAGGGAGGCTGGCAAGGTTGAGCGTGCTGGCAGGGCTGTGAGGGTCCTGGAAGGGCTGGGAGGGTCCTGACAGGGCTGTTAGCCTGCTGAGCTGTTCTGGGCTCCAGGCAGTGTGTGAGGATCGAAGCCTGAGGCTGTAATATTTGGCTCTGGATCCATGATTGCCAAGGGGTTAAAGCTGGGATGTCAGTTCGGTCTGAAGCCAGCAAATCCAAGCGGAGCTGTAATGCAGTCTGGCATCCAGGAGAACTGCCCAGGGCAGGTCTGAACGTGCTTGAGGCTCGACCGGCATTGCTCTAGGAAACAGGTGGCCGTGGGTTGCTTCTGTTTCCACTGCGGGGAGCCTGAAGAGCCAAGGGGTAATGCACCTTCTATAGAAACACAGAACGCAGAGCTGGGAGCCGACTGCATTCATCCTGCACCCAGCTGCTGATCGAGCCCCGCACATATGGATACAAACATGGAAATGCAGCTCAGATTCCATCTACATCCTGAGAGTCCACATCCATTATTTATAACACAGAGACAGGATCTGAATGAAGTTGTTGTAAGGCATGAAAAACACCCGACCAGAGTACTGCAGACGTGAGGACAAAGGGGTCAGACTGCCAAAAGGAAAGAACATATCTGTGGGGAAAAGATAATGTTTCCTAATAAAATCCTCATCAAAAAGGTTTCTAGGTCTGCAAAAACAAGAGGAGTTCTACTTTCTGTGAAGGAATGTGGGTCTGTGGGGTACTTGTAGGGATTTCTTGTATGAAATCTAGAGTCCTGTGTGCAGTTCTGGAGCCCTCAGCACAGGAAGGACATGGAAGTGTTGGAGCAGGTCCAGAGGAGGCCACCAAGATGCTGAGAGGGCTGCAGCAGCTCTGCTATGAGGACAGGCTGAGAGAGTTGGGGCTCTGCAGCCTGCAGAAGAGAAGGCTTCCAGGAGACCTTAGAGTAGCCTTCCAGGATCTGAAGGGGGCCTACAGGAAGGCTGGGGAGGGACTATTGACAAGGTCTTGCAATGCCAGGACAAGGGGCAATGGGTTTGAACTGGCAGAGGGGAGACTGAAAGTGGCTGTTAGGAGAAAGTTGTTTGCAGTGAGGGTGGTGAGACACTGGCACAGGTTTCCCAGAGAGGTTGTGGAGCACAAAATCACCTAACGTGATCTTTGATTCTGTGCTCCACAACCTCCCTGGAGATGTTCAAGGCCAGGTTGGACGAGGCCTTGAGTGACCTGTCCTAGTGGGAGGTGTCCCTGCCCATGGCAGGGGGTTGGAACTAAATGGTCTTTGAGGTCCCTTCCAACCTTACCATTCTATGATTCTATGAAATTATCCTGGGCAGGATGTACTTGTATGTTACCCTCTGAGCTAGGTATGAAATTTATGAAGGGGTCTGCTGCTCCACAGGAAAATGTGTGGGTTATAATGCATTAAAAAAGAAAAAAAAAAAAAAGGTTGAACAATCACTTGTGTAAACTGTGGTTTTCTTGGGGGGAAAAAGCAGGCAAATTGTTTGCCTGCAGGATAGTAAAAAGGCAGATTGGCAGTAACTTTTCCTGCTTTTATTGTCCATGGTGACAACTCAGAGCAACAACTTTGAAACTGCAAGCATGGCAAGTATATAAAATGCTTGGTAACTGGAGATGAGGATGTGTCCCAAAAAGCTACAAAAGTTGTTGTTTTTTTTTTTATTATACAGAGTATTGTTACGTCCTTTTCCTCCTCAGATTGAAAATAAGTTCACTACAGATAAGAGGAACAAACTGAGGTAAAAAAAAAAACACACACACACACACAAAAAAAAAAAAAAAAAGAAAAAAGAAAAAGAAGAAGAAAACAAACAAACAAACCAACCCCAAAAAAACCCAGCCAACTACAGCAAAGCGAGCCCCTAACTCACTCACTGGATAATGTGTGGGAAATGCAGTGTGCGCATGCAGCACAGACAGCAACTGAATGTTGGGCTGCAGCAAGAGCAGTGTGGGCAGCAGGGCAAGGGAGGGGATTCTGCCCCTTTACTCTGCTCTCCTCAGACCTCACCTGCAGTCCTGTGTGCAGTTC
>VWZE01005145.1:41221-57435 GCA_013396675.1 Eubucco bourcierii
CGACCTGTACTAGTGGGAGGTGTCCCTGCCTATGGCAGGGGGTTGGAACTGGATGATCCTTGAGGTCCCTTCCAACCTTACCATTCTATGATTCTATGAAATCATCTATTGTGGCTGAGCAGCTGAAGACAAGCCCAGTTCATTGATAAACAGCAAGAGGACTATACCCAGGGCTGAGTCTTTCAGCAGGGTCTATGAAGTCAGGAGCAGTGGACACCCATCTCCCAGCCCAGTGTAACCAGACTCTGTAGCTTCTACAAACAGTTGAGTCTGTTGGGGCAGCATTGGTGCTCTGCACTCAGTCTGCCTGGGACAGGGATGCACAAGAGGCTCCTTTCACCTCTGAGATCATTTTGGTGCTTGGGGCACAGAAGGCATATTGTTCTCAAAGTACTAATAGAGGCTTTGCAGAAAAGAAGTTTTTCCTGTATGAAGTGAGCAGGTGGAGAGCCAGCACCAGGCATTAAAGAATAAACCCCTGCCACTTCCTTGAACTGAAATTTGCTTCTAAAATTATTCTGTCAACTTTTCGTTCATACTTTTAAGCTCTAATGTAACTAATAGCATCTTGGGCTTGCTTTCTATGACTCGTGAAATGCTGCTTCTCTCTGCCAGAGCTCTCACCAAGGACAATGAAAGCTGACTGCACTTGTTTCTGTTGTTTGCACTGCACAGCTCTGACTGCTGCCATGGGGTTGAAAACAGTGCTTACTTGTTTGGAAATTATGTTCAGCTTTTAAAATGTTTCCAGTAACATGTGCTTGGGCTTATCTGAGGGACATGGAGGGTGTGTGTTGTTTTGTGTTATTACATAATTCTCACTTTTATAGGGGGCAAAAATGTCTTTCTACAAAACGCCACTCACTCGTCATCTAAGCTGGCTGGAGCCTCTGAGCACGATGCTGAAGGGTAACTGGAAGGAGCCAAGGGGGCAGAAAAGGATTACAAGCATGACAAAAAAAAATGACCAGCAGCAAAGGAGAGGAGGTGAAGGTCTCTCCTGCGAATGGCCCCATGCAGGCAGGGGTGAATGCCCAAAAGCAAATACAAAGGTCACAAGAGAACTTATGTGGCAGCCATCACAGATTTCATTTCTTTAGGACTGGCTAACTTTATTGTTAATATTTTTCTGTTTCTAATCCAGCTGGCACGTTATAGATCATATAAAAATATAGCTGTGCTGTCACATTATGTAACTGACCTCCTTTCTGATCTCCCAAGCAATGGGAAAGGGGCTTTAGGAGCCCCAAACAACAATGAGCCTGGTTGCACAGCTGTTGCAGAACGTACACATGGCCCTGTGGAGCTGCTCTACCACAGAGATCTCCAGAGCCATGGGGTCAGGTCTGCAGCACCTGGCTTATGCCAAAGGTCTCTGCTCTTGGACCTTGTCAAAAAATGAGCTACAGCCCCTTCAACTTCTGTTTCTACACATCCTAAAAACTGTACTTAGTAACACATGTTACTGACTACAGACCTTACCCACATCTTTGTGTGAAAGAAGAAAAATGAAGCTAGCTCCAAGCAGCTTCTCAGCAAAACAATCTCTGTGACATTAAAAATATTCTCAGAATAGCCCGGGCATGATAAGCATTATGCTGTGTGCATGTGGCAGGGCTTGACTTCAGAAACACTTTGTGATTGCTCCTTCTTGGGGATCTACATCTGTGCAACCCAGGCAGGGGCTGTCCTGCTTCTCTTCACAGAAGCAGCTTGGGGAGGGACCTTAGTTCAAAAGGCCTTTGCAAGTATATGGAGAATTAGCAGTTACTTTGCTCAGCACAGCCTGGAACTGTAGGAGCAGGCAAGCAGCTCAGCCAAGCAAAGCTCTTCTGTGCAATCTCAGATCAGTGTTACTGGAGGAAGCTGGTCACAGCCCAGTAGTGGCATCCACATGTGGCTGCCACTCCCCCCCAAAAAATGCTCTGATAATGTCCCTTCTCTCCCCCCCCTGCAAAAGGGTTCTATCTTAAAATGCTCAATACTGTTTCTGCTACTCCTTTTCACAAATTTCTCTGGCCAGTTTTAGCTAACTCAAGAGGGTTGCCATTTAAAAGTCTCTTTGGTGATTTCAGAATCAATTGGCTTTGCTCACCTAGGGGAGGGTTGTTGCAAAAGGTCAGGAAAACTGCCTGACTGCTAATGCAGGGGAAGCAGGTACCCAGAGTCATAAGCCAGAATAAAACCTACAGTTAGGTCAGCTACAGAGGGACCCAGAGACATCAGAACAAGGAGCTGGGACCTCTTGGGGAAATTCAGCACACGCAGCTGCCAATGCTGGCTGCAGGGAAGGTGAGGTAGACCTGGAGCATGCTGCTGATGGCCATCTCTGACCTATTAATAGTAATAAAGGCTGGGAAGCATACAGTTCCAGTCTGCCTATGCCAGCACAAAGACTCAATTCTGGCTGGCTCAAGTGATGTATGTTGGAGTTTCTCAAATTTTAAAGCATCCAAAGTACTAGTTTTGTTACTTTTCCATTTCCATGGGAATGGAGTGGTCTGAGGATATTCACACTGAGCCACCCACTGCAATGTTTACAGTGCAGTTTAAGGAGTGAGGGAATTATTAGAAGTCGTTACCGTTGCTATTTATTTTCCCATTCCATTATGTCAAAACGTTTTTCAGTAGCCCAGATCACATTTCTGCCAGCACAGCCAAATTAACCACTGATGCCTGATTATGCTGTTGGTCTAAGGGCTCTTTTTAATTATTTTGGTTGGTTTTTTTTTTTAATAGAATTTACTCAGCATCTCATTGTCTTCTTAGCAAGTCACTGTTGTGATGCTTCATTTTAAAGCCACAGAACCATTGTGTCCTTGACATGACCCAGGCATCCATATCCTGTATGAAAAGGATATTAATGTTATGCCAGCAGCATTACTGGAAAATTAGAACTTGAGACCACATAATAACCATGTTCATTACTGTCCAGTGCTAGCACCTGCAGGTGTTCCGAAAGATGGTATAGGTACAAAGCATTACTTCTTTTCTGAAACAGGAGGCTCCTCTCAGCCTCTCCATCAGCTTCTAGCCCACTCTACCAAGACTCACATCATTAGGGTTGTGTAATTATAGAGATGTGTAATTATAGAGATGGATTTTTTGATTTGGTCCACTTGGTACTGCTGCAGTAAATTAAATTAAATTAAATTTAAATTAAAGAAAACCAAAAGCAGTCTGAAGACAGAGGCTATCAGTAAAGTCTTTCTGATTTGAATAAGGAGATAGGGAATTTACATTTTAGAGTAAGGTGGAGCCAGTTGATGAGATGCTGCCCAGATCTGACTTCAGGGACTTAAGTAAATCCTGCTCTGTTTGTTTTTTTTTTTTTTGAGGCTGAACTTTTTATCGTTTGGTAGCACTCAGAGAATCATTAATTATACAACTTTCAATACTCTTCCAGGTACTTGCATGTTGGATGGTTCTCATGAACTACTGTTTCTACAATTAAAAGTTTTCTTAAGAGAATTAACTTGCAACTGCTTATTTATAAGCTAGTTACATAAAAGGCAACTTCTTACACTTGGTGCACAAATGCCCCAGATGACCAGCAGCAAGCAAGCAAAACTGATCCCAACAAGTCAGGGGAGGGCTTTTGTTCTTGATGCACACAACTCCTTCCTGAGGGCTTGACCAAACAAACTACAGTGACTGAGGTAAGGGGCAGACATCACTGTAATGAGGAGGAGGTTGTGACACTCTGGCTTTCATTATCATTCACAAGGTAGCGTGAAGCCACTTTGGCTCCTTCCTAACACAGTCACTGCATTTGCACATTTCTACACAAAACATTGCCCTACTCTGCTGGATGTCTAATGGAAAAGAGAGAAGGCCAAGCTTCTTTCAAATTCATGGCACAGGGATTCCCAAGGTTTTCAGACTAACAAAACATCAACGTTTCTTGCTGCCAGTATCATTGGTATGTCAGGGATGAAGCCTTTGATTTAAAATAGCATGCAGCATACCTCTGTAGACTTCTCAAGGCCACAGAGATCTCAGATGGCAACCACCTGCCTACCTCTTGTTACAACATATTTTAAAGGCAAAAAAAAATTATAAAAATACTTAAAATTTCAGTCTCTCCAGCCATAATACATGTAGTTGGCACGTAGCTGGCAAATGTAGTTGCTCAGCTGCTCTCCCATGGTGGTCAGGCAGTCAGGCCCCCAGTTAACTGGAATAAAGGAAAACACACCAATTTTTTTTTTTTAAAGGGTAAAAAAAGAGGACCCTAGGAACTACTGACCAGTCAGCTTCACCTCTGTGCCCAGTTATACCATGGGAGAGATCCTTCTGGAAGCTATGCCAAGGCATATGGATGGCAGGGAGGTGATTAGAGACAGCCAACATAGCTTCACAAAAGGCAAATCGTGCCTGACTATCTGGAAGCCTTCTATGATGGAGTGACTGTACTGGTGGATACGGAAAAGAGTAACTGATGTCATCTCACCCTCAATTCTGTAAACCCTTTGACAGTCCCACACCCCATCTGTGTCTCTAAACTGGAGATAAGGGTCTGATGGGTGAACTATCTGATGGAGAAGAAACTGACTGGATGGCTGCATCCAGAGTTCAAATCAATGGCTCAGTGTCCAAATGGAAAAGTGGTGTCCCTCAAGGGTCTGTATTAAGGCTAATACTGTTCAATCTTTATGGACAGACAGTGGGACCAAGTGTGCCCTCAGCAAACTGGTGGGTGCCACCAAGCTGAATGATGCAGTTGATTTAGTGGAGGGACAGAATGCCACCCAAAGGGACGCTGATAGGCCTGAGGAGTGGGCTCAGATGAACCTCATGAAGTTCAACAAAGCCAAGTGCAAGATCCTGCACCTGAGTCAAGGCAAACCCTGTATCAATACAGGCTGGGAGATGAAAGGATTGAGAGCAGCCCTGTGGAGGAGGACTTGAGAATAGTAATAGATGAAAATTAGACCTGAGACAGTAATATGCGCTTGCATCCCAGGAGGCCAACTCTATCCTGGGCTGCATCAGCAGCATGGCCAGAAGGCTGAAAGAGGTTAATTCTTTCTCTCTACTCTGCTGTTGGGAGACCCCACCTGGAGTACTGTGTCCAGCTCTGGAGCCCCCAGTGTTAAGACACAGACCTGCTCAAACAGGTCCAGAGGAGGGCCACAAAGATGATCAGCAAGCTTGAGCACCTTCCCTATTAGGAAAGGCTGAGAAAGTTGGGGGGGTTCAGCCTGGAGAAAGCTTCAGGGAGAACTTATAGCAGCCTTCCAGTACTTAGAGGCAGCCTATAATAAAGATGGTGACAGCCTTTTTACAGGGCCTGTAGTGATAGGACAAGGAGTAATGGCTTTAAACTGAAAAAGGGTAGATTTAGATTAGATACAAGGAAGAAATTACTTACTACAAGGGTGGTGAGACACTGGCACAGGTTGCCCAGAGAAGCTGTGGATGCCCAATCCCTGGAAGTGTTCAAGGTCAGGCTGGCTGGGGCTCTGAGCAACCAAATCTGGTACAAGATGTTCAGTGTTGGAGCTAAATGACATTTAAAGTTCCCTTTATGCACAGACTGTTCTGTGAGTCCATGACTGTATGCCCTTGCAGGCTAACTCTTCTCTGGTCAGGAAGAGCCAGGACTGAGAATTCCATAACTAGTTATTGTTGGAGAAGCATGGGAGGAGAAATAAGACATGATTTTATCAAATTCACCGACTAGCATGAAAACTATGGACATGATTCTTCCCCTCTGGCCATTCCTGGTGATCTGGCAAAGGAGTGATACAAAAAGGAATCACTATTTTCATGGAGGACTGCAGTGACATTAATACATATTGTGTTCAAAACAGTATTGCCAGAGTGAGCACCTGCAGCCAGACAGCTCCCCAGATTTCCAGAGTAACAACAGAGATGGCATCTCAGAGGGTACTAAGTTGATTCTGGGTGCAATAGGGATCTGCACCTTAAAATGTTGCCCTTGTCTTCCCTCATATTGTGATTTCAGCAGATAAAAATTAAAATCAATGACTGCATTATACCCTATGAAAGCCAACATGTCAGGCTTCCAAATGGATTGAAGCACTCACCTCTAAATTCAGATGGTCCAGAGACAACAGCCACTAAAACCAGGGCACCACTGAATGGTTTTAAGTGAGGAAGGCGACTTTCAAAGCTTGCGTTCATCTGCAGTGTTAATTCTTTTTCCATTGCTGTTACTGTCCAGTGTCTGGGAACAACCACCAGAAAGGACTAACACCAGTAGCACAGAATGAAGATCTGCAGCTGCCCTCTCACTAAGACTTTCTTTTTTTTTTTTTTTCCTTCTTTAAAACACAAAAGGCCACTCACTATGCAGAGATGTCTGGTAGTGCTGGAAGCAGAGCACCAGCAAGGCTAGAGCACTGCTTATGAAATGATAGAGTAGATAGTGTAGCTTGAAACTCTACAGGGTCATAGCTCAGCTGCATGGAAATCCAACTGTATCAAAACAAATCACAGTTGGAATGGGGAAAACACATCATGCTCTCATTACAATAAAGCTACTTTGATCCACTTTCAAAACAATACATCAACCTCACCTGCAACTCTCATCATACTATGAACAGAACTAAATATATTGAACAAACCAGCTCATGATTGTCTCTCTCTCTCTGTTCAGCCCTTGATGAAGTAACACCTCACCAGTCTTTTTTTTGTAGTGCCTGTAGGGATGTAGATTTTCCTTCACAATTTAAGGCCCAATCGGCTGGAGGCAGTCTGCAGCTGTAAGAACAAGGCCTCCTCCCAGCATGGGGATGATACAGACAAGGCTCCAAGTATGAAGACAATTTTGATCCAAATAGAGAACAGAGAGAGAGCACACAGGCCTTTGCAGATGGGACAGGGCAAGAGGCACAAAGGCAGCCTTGCTTGTAGTCCAGGGCTGCAGGGATAGCAGGAACGTGGCTACCTTCCAGTACAGAATGGAGGGCACTGGAAAACAGGGTGCCAAAGAGAGCCCTGGCTTCATTTTCCTGGCAGACACCCAGAGCCTCTGAGCCCAAGTGCTGTTCATGGGAGTCCATGTCTCACTAGAGCCTCTGCTCCCCTGACGAAACAAACAACTGAAACAGTCCATGGCTGATAGCTGTGAAGGTTCACAGAGGCTTGTCTTGCTTGTTGCTCTGGATCTTTTCCACTGTAGTCACCTCGTGGTGTCCAGCCCATCAACATGACATGTCCACAGCAACTTCAAACCACAAGGGACATCCTTGTTGGGAAATCATTCTGAGAGCAAAGAGAAAAGTGTCAAGAAAGCCTCCATGGAACAGACAAAGAGACAGACACAGCTTTGACAGAGACACAACCAAATAGCAACAGCTTTGTCTACTCACACCCATTTCCTCTCTCACACATGCCACTTGAGCACTGGCCTAACAGTCAAGCTGTTCTAGTGACAAGGTCTCCCTTATGGAGCAGATGTCAGCCAGCCAGCCCTTGTCCCAACAAGCAGAACTCAGCAGTTCTCACTAGCCCAGACTGTGACAGGATGCTTTGCACTTGCTGATATCCTGTGAGGAACGCTTTTGGTATACATGACCTAACACATGCTCATGGGAAGGCACCCACTGGAGTCTGTATCTCACCCCTTTCAGAACAACAAAGTCTCTTCTACCATACCTTGCTACTAGCCTTTTCCCAGTCCTGAAGAACAAAGTCGCTCACTCCTGCCTTATCAAATGCCAAGGCTAAAGCAATGCCCTGTCATTTGTGTAAGCCCTGAGTGAGCTCTCACCCTTGCCATGATCCTCCTAAACCCCAGATAAACTTCCACTTCCTTGGATCACCAGGCCAAGGATACCAAAAATATTTACCTCCCCCAACTACAGGCACATCTGGCTGGCCCCTCCATCACCAAGCCCTCTGTTGGAGCTATTTCCCTTTCTGGTCTAAAATGCCTACAGTGACTACCCTCTTCTCACAGCAGCTCCCCTTATCTGGGGCTCCCCAACACATGTCCCCACTTCTGTAGAGCTCCCTTTCCCATGAACTCTGCTTTGTGACCCCTGCCTGACAGCATCCCGCTCAGCCTAGTTGGATCAAGAGCACCAGACATGGCCTCACTGTTTTCTTGGGGTCCTTTTTCCTCTTCTTCTCAGAGGCATTGAGGTAGGCCTGCTCCCTGGACCTGTATGAAGGGCCTCGGCTCAGCTCCCTCTCGCTGTACGGGGGCAGGGTATCCTCCTCTTCCTCCTGCTGAGGCGCTGCTGGTGGCTTCTGTGACTGCTGCTGCGACTTCTCGGCTTTGTAGGTCGAGGGTGGTGACCAGGCATAGTATGTCCCCCCTCCTCTCTGGCTGGGCTGCGAGCTCAGCTTTGAGGGGGTTTCACAATGGTCACTGCTTTCATCATAGCTGCGGGATTTCCTCTCCAAGACGCTGCTGAGGTAGGAGTGATCGTATTTCTGGCTGCCTCCGGGAGTCCGGCTCACCAGCCTGGGCAGGTGCTTCTCCTCATGGGCTCGCCTCCGGGGCGGGCTGTACGACCAGCCCCGATCTGAGTCAGTCAGCAGCTCTCGGTTCCCTCTGCTGCGCTTGGTGTAGTACTCCTCTATGGAGCTATCCTGGCGGGGCAGCCCTGCGCTGCGGCCGCCGTGTGACTCCGAGCGCTCGAAGCGCCGAGTCTCCTGGCTGTCGGCCCGACGGAGCCGCTGGCTGTAGGACTCTGCGAAGGCAGCCAGCTCATCCATGGAGACGGCTGGCACTCCCACCGAGAAACTCTTACGGGACAACATCTCCGACTTGGATCTCTCCTGGCTGCAGAAGGGAGAGGTCGTGTTAAAAGGGCAGGGCTCGGCTGTGTTCATCCCCTTGGCTGCCTTCAGGGACAACAGAGGCACCCCTCGGGTGTGAATCATCTAAGCTGTTTTCATCACCTGCTGTAGGAAGAGATCACTTCACTGGTGAGACAATGGCACAGGTTGCCCGAGCACAGATTCTTTGCTCCACAACCTCCCTGGAGGTCTTCTGTTCTCCACAACCTCCCTGGAGGTCTTCTGTGCTCCACAACCTCCCTGGAGGTGTTCAAGGCCAGGACGGACAGGGTCCTTCCTATGGCAGGGGGTTGGAACTAGATGATCTTTGAGGTCCCTTCCAACCTTACCATTCCATGATTCTATGATCTATCCAATCCTCTAAATCCCTACTTCTCTTTGCTGACTATAAAGGCAGCTTAGCCTGGATAACTTGGACGCTTGATGCTACCTCAGAGTGCATCTCCCTTGTCCTCTGGTATTCAAGGCTGGACTTGCTTCTCCTCGCCCTCAGAGCCTGTAGGTGTATATTCTGCTGTCAAAACCCAGGAACCTGGCTACAGAACCTCACAGCAGGGTAATTTTAAATAGCTTCAAAGAGAGGGAACTGGCACAACAGCCCTGTACAGAGGGAAGAAAGCCTCTGCCATCCACGGAATCACAGAATGTTAGGGGTTGGAAGGGGACCTCCAGAAATCATCCAGTCTAACTGCCCTGCCAAAGCAGGATTGCCTAGGGCAGCCTAGGGCAGGTCACACAGGAATGCATCCAGATGGGCAGAGAAGGAGACTCCACAACCTCTCTGGGCAACCTGGTCCATCACCCCCACTGTAAAGAAGCATTGAGGTGGAACCTCCTGTGTTCTAGCTTGTACCCATTGTTCCTTGTCCTGTCACTGGGTACCACCAAAAAGAGCTTGGCCCCATTGCTCTTGACACCCATTGCTTTTGGGAGCCTGGGCTGCTGTAGGTGAGGGAATGTGCTCTTCTAGGCACCAAAAGTTTGTGGAGCACAGCTCTTGCTGCACCAAAGCATCAGGGTGTGACTCTTAATAAAGCACACCAGTAGTGAGCAGTGCTGAAGAGATCAGGAACAAATCTCAAAAGAGGACTTTGGGAAGGGTAGCTTGGTCTCCCACTGACCTCACTTTTACATTCTACCAGGAATGAGACCAGTACCTAGCTTTGCCCAGCTAGGCAAGCTTCAGCAGCTTGTGGGAATCAGATGCATTCCAACCTCATCTAAGGACATCTCCAGATTTCACATCTCTTTCCAACCCCTGTGTCCTGCTAAGCAGAATCCGAGTAGCAGGAAACAAAGAACAGCCAACAGTCCATCTGCCCTTTCTTCTTTCCTTACTGCTCCTCCAGATACAGCCATGTGCTGGTTTGAGGCTAATTGGAATATTTTAATGAAAAAATATTATGGGCTGTGAAAAGCAAACACTGGGGATGTCTGCTTTACTCATAGGCTTGCTGAGATGGAGAAGAACAAGGGCACAAATATAGATTAAGACACTCGCAGAAAGTCTTGTCTCTCTTCTCTCTGGGAGCTTCTGGCCTCTTTGCTAACCTAACTAACCACTCTGCTTCTAACTCCTCTTGCCCATCCTCCAAACTCACCTTGCACATAAGGCAAGGGGTAAGGTAGAGAGGTGGAAAGAATGTGGAAGGGTGGTTGGGAGCCCCTCCTGGGCACTCTGATTTCTGGGAGGGGGATTGTGTTTCTGTATTCCCTTTAACTTGTCTATGTCTGTAACTCCTCCTGTCTGTTGTGTCTATCTCTGCTTGTCCATTGTGCTGAGCTGTAAATAGAGCTTCAGTCCTTAACTCCCAGCTGGCTGAGTCTAGTCTGGGGGGATTTTACAAAGGGGGGTGGGGGGGCAGGGAGCTCCCAAACCGTCACAAGGCACCTCCCAGCATGGCACTCCTCACCTGTGCCGGAAACTGTCTTGCTCATCTCTGTAATCAGAGACCATCTGTGACCTGGAGGTGCTGCCTCCACCAATCATCCCTGCCCAGTACTCGGCATCGCCATCCAGGTCTTCTGCGGGAGGCAGAGGTTTCCTGCGCGCCTGGCGGTAGGGCTGCCGAAAATTCAGGTCCTCTTCATGCAAGGAGCTGAGTTCAGATATGGTGTTGTTATCTGCAGGGGAGGTTGCAGAAAAGAAATGAGACCAGCACCACCTGACAGAATGTGTGAGAAAGGAAAAGAGTGCAGGAAGGCTGTGCTGAACCTAGCTGCAGCTTTTTCAGAGGCTGAGCTCTCCTATCCTAGAAATACATCAAAACGGAATCCAAGTCCCCTCTCCAAAACCTTGATTGATTCTGCCCAAGACTCCTGGGGCTTAGTGTGTGACCACAGAGCTGCTGTTAGACCTACAGGTCTTCTGAACTGCTAGCAGGCAGCCAGGTGGAATATCCTGAGGGTATCACAAATGGCATCAGATGTCTGTGTTCCAGGTAACTGACCTAAGCCTTTAGGCAGAAACCCCCACTGAGCCCTGCAACGGTAACATGCTTCAGCTCCCTGTCCTCAGGAGATGGGCACTGAGCTTGGGAGAATATCATCACAACATTTGTGCCACCTCCCCCTTTCTCAGGCTGGCTCTGGATTTGGCCTAAATTGCCCAGCTAAAACTGAACCAACCCCCTGGAAATAAAAAAAAAAAAAAAAAAAGAAAAGATTAGAGAAAAAAAGTATGAGACTGTCTAAATCTCTGTCAGTCTCTACCCTGTCAAGCACACTGACATCTGGAGGCCTGATATACCAATGTGGAGAGGTCTTTTTATAGCAGATCTTGTGGGTGGAGAATACAGTGTGCTCAGCAATGACTATTTTAGAAGTATACATAATTTGTTAGTTATGCCTAATCTGAACAGTGCTTTGATGTAGTGGCATTCCTTAAAGCCCTTACCTTCACCAATTTGCTGGATCTCATGCATCTGGTTTAAATGAGCCTCTACCAGTGCCTAATATGGGCTAGCTCTGTCTGTATTAGGGGCACTGCCTGGAAGAACCGAGCCCCCAGGCTGCTGCAATCCTCACACAGAACAGCTAGGGGACACAGAGCAGCACTGCAAGCACTCCTCATGCACACACCTTGTCCCACCACTGCACTTCTGCCTCCTAATATGGGAAAATCCTCACTTAGGCTTGCATTCTGACACCCATTAAGCTCAGCTTCAGCCTTTATTTAGGGAAATAAAGGTTGCAAAAGGCTTTCTGGAGACAGTGAGGAGTTCCACATGTCAGCTCAATTCTGAGTTTGCATTATGTCTCTGTTCATCACCCTCCTCACCCTGACCTACAGTGCAAGACTGCCAAGCCATCAGTACTCGTGTACCACCTCTGATGTTGACCAGCATCACAAAATCTCATGATGCCCTGGTTTCTTTAATCCTCCTTGTAATCTCTTCTGCAGGGCCATTCCAACAGCCATTCCAAACTATCTACAACCTTCAAACCCACAAAACACACTTTCAATAAAATCATCCCTCTCCTGCTTTCCCATGCTGGGAATTTACAAGCATCACACTGCAAGACATAAACTGTGAAGACAAAATGCCAGCTATTATCACACCACAGGCTGTAGAAGGCAAGGAGTATGGATTTGGCTTGTCAGATGCTGAAAAAGTTTAATTATCTGAGTGGACAATTTTCATGAGCATCTGCTTATCCCTCGCTTTGTTTGCTCTAATTAAGGATGATATGGTAAGAAGCAGATCTTTGAAATCAGAACACACCTGTAGATGCCCAGACTCTAGACTTTATTTTGCCCCAAGTACCATACCCTGGACACCATATCCTAGCAACTGTCTCTAAGGCAGAGTTGGGGAACTTCTAACTATGAATTTGCAGTCTTTTTCAGGTCACTGGAAGAAAACAATAAATGAAACCATGTTTGTTCCTCACATCGTTCTCGCATCCTCCTAGATGGGTCAAACTGAGCCAGTTCTTTCTCCACATAGTACAGCACCTTCATGGAGTCCCTTTCCTTGTCAGCCTGGATCCTGTAGCCTTTGCGCACTGCTGGGCGGGGGGAAAGAAAAGCATTAAAGGCAAACACAATTAAGTTCTAGGAGCCTTTCCAACAATATTGCTTCATGTCTGCAGGTAGGTAGGCTGTGTCTTCCAAAACAGAGTGAATCAGTCCTTGCTTCAGGAAAATGTTGTCTGTAACGTGGGGTTGTGAGCAGCTGTACAATTTGTGAAGTTCACGGCAGCGGGAAAAACGGTTCGGAAATGCCCGATCCATACAAATATATTAACTGGTGTCATGGCCACAAAGTCATTCCACCTCCCACAGAGGATGGCAGACAGAAAAGCAGCACTCATTTCCCCTTCTACAGCAATGCTGAGTGAATTTATCGTGGTGTGGGTGAGGCAGCTCCAGAAGATCAGGATTCCACTATGTGGCAGGGTCTGTATGCTCCCAGTCTGCAGGGGAAGCAGGTGGCTGAGCACTTGGGAACTGTCACAGAATCACAGAATGGGAAGGTTGGAAGGGACCTCAAAGTTCATCCAGTCCCAACCCCCTGCCATAGGCAGGGACACCTCCCACTAGCACAGGTCACTCAAGGCCTCCTCCAACCTGGCCTTGAACACCTCCAGGGAGGTTGTGGAGTACAGAATCACCCAATGTGATCTTTGATCAAGTGGCATCCCTCAGGAGTCAGTGCTGGCAACAGTGCTGTTTGACATCTTTGTCAGTGCCATGGACAGAGGGATCAGTGCACCCTCAGCAAGTGTGCAGATGGCACCAAGCTGTGTGGCACAGTCGACTTGCTAGAGGGCAGGGATCCAGCCAGAGGGACCTGGACAGGCTGCAGAGGTGTGCCCAGGCCAACCTCATGACATTCAACAAGGCCAAGGGGAAGGTCCTGCACCTGGGCAGGCACAGTCCCAAGCACAACTCCAGGCTGGGTGGGGAATGGCTGAGAGCAGCCCTGAGGAAAAGGACCTGGGGGTCTGGGGTGATGAAAAGCTCAAGATGAGGCTGCAGTGTGAGTGCAGCCCAGACAGCAACTGTGTGCTGGGCTGCAGCAAGAGCAGTGTGGGCAGCAGGGCAAGGGAGGGGATTGTGCCCCTTTGCTCTGCTCTCCTCAGACCCCACCTGCAGTCCTGTGTGCAGTTCTGGAGCCCCCAGCACAGGAAGGACATGGAAGTGTTGGAGCCGGTGCAGAGGAGGCCACCAAGATGCTGAGAGGGCTGCAGCAGCTCTGCTGTGAGGACAGGCTGAGAGAGTTGGGGCTGTGCAGCCTGGAGAGGAGAAGGCTTCCAGGAGAGCTTGGAGTGGCCTTGCAGGGTCT
This sequence comes from Eubucco bourcierii, assembly GCA_013396675.1. Taxonomy (NCBI): domain Eukaryota; kingdom Metazoa; phylum Chordata; class Aves; order Piciformes; family Ramphastidae; genus Eubucco; species Eubucco bourcierii. The sequence goes on from VWZE01005145.1 coordinate 55,291, forward strand.
GAAGGGGGCTGCAGGAAGGCTGGGGAGGGACTATTGACAAGGGCTTGGAATGGCAGGACAAGGGGAATGGGTTTGAAGTGGCAGAGGGGAGATTGAAAGTGGATGTTAGGAGGAAGTTGTTTGCAGTGAGGGTGGTGAGACACTGGCACAGGTTGCCCAGGGAGGTTGTGGCTGCTCCCTCCCTGGAGGTGTTCAAGGCCAGGTTGGAGGAGGCCTTGAGTGACCTGTGCTAGTGGGAGGTGTCCCTGCCTATGGCAGGGGGTTGGAACTGGATGAGCTTTGAGGTACCTTCCAACATTACCATCCTATGATTCTATGAATCTCCCTGGGCAACCTGTGCCAGTGTCTCACCACCCTCGCTGCAAACAACTTCCTCCTAATATCCACTTTCAATCTCCCCTCTGCCACTTCAAACCCGTTGCCCCTTGTCCTGGCATTGCAAGTCCTTGTCAACAGTCTCTCCCCAGCCTTCCCGTAGGCCTTCTTCAGATAGTGGAAGGCTACTATAAGGTCTCCTGGCAGCCTTCTCTTCTCCAGGCTGAAGAGCCCTAAATCTTCTAGCTTGTCCTATGACTCCACAGGATCACTCCACCCTCCTATCCCTATGAATTCTGTTCACACAGGTTCAAGAACATGTGGCAGGAGAACCTCCAGAGAATACAGAAGGGGACACAAAGCACATCAGGTTGCTTTGAGGTTTATACCAAATAAAATGAAGGGGTGAATCAGGTCACTGGGTAACTGTGAAACTGCCTGTTCTGGCATTCCTGACAAGCTTTACTTTACAGAAAGGATACGTGAAGTGCCTGACTCCTAGGATTACTCCATTTGCAGGCAAAGTCTGGGCAGCCTTTTTGTTTTGTTTTTCCACATTTCTGTGTGTAGAACAGAAGCACCTACAGACCTGGAATCACAGCACCTCTGTCTCTGGCAGGCTGTCTCCATGCACACTTCACCTGCTAACCCTATGACTACCTCAAGGCAGGTCTAAACTCAGCAAGCATAGAACAACTATCAGGATGTCAAACCAAATAAGACTTTGTATAGCAGAGTATTTAAGAAAGGTCTCATTTTGAGACTGACAGAAACACAGGCCTACATCCAAAAGAGGAAGGACATGGAACTGTTGGGAGTGGGTCCAGAGGAGGCCACCAAGATGCTGAGAGGGCTGCAGCAGCTCTGCTGTGAGGACAGGCTGAGAGAGTTGGGACTCTGCAGCGTGGAGAGGAGAAGGCTGCCAGGAGAACTTACAGTAGCCTTCCAGTATCTGAAGGGGGCTACAGGAAGGCTGGGGAGGGATTATTGACAAGGTCTTGCAATGACAGGACAAGAGGCAGTGAGTTTAAACTGGCAGAGGGGAGATTGAAAGTGGATGTCAGGAGGAAGTTGTTTGCAGTGAGGGTGGTGAGACACTGGCACAGGTTTCCCAGGGAGGTTGTATAGCACAGAATCACCCAACGTGATCAAAGATCAAAGATCACGTTGGGTGATTCTGTGCTCCACAACCTCCCTGCAGGTATTCAAGGCCAGGTTGGATGAGGCCTTCAGTGACCTTTTCTAGTGGGAGGTGTCCCTGCCTATGGTAGGGGCTTGGAACTAGATGATCTTTGAGATCCCTTCCAACTTTACCATTCTATGACTCTATGAATACAACCTTCAGATTTAGTTTCATTAGGGAACTGTGAGGACAATTCACTTAGCACTACAGAAATGGAACCTGTTTGCCTTGCATGGGCTTAACCTGTTCCATGGTGTCCATGCTGCAGTGTTGCCTGAGTGCTCCCCTTGTGGCACAACTGAAACACTTGGATGGTGGTTCTGAGCCAACATGCTCTTTCTGTTTTATCCCACACCCCAATACATGAAGCTACTAACATATGGGCTTGGTAGTACGTTTCATAGCATGCACTGTGTGGGCTGAACAAGGACTTGGCAGAGGTATTCTTAGGCACCTTCTGTCCTAAACCGCTGTGTATGTGTCTGTGCACTATTAAATAACCACGCTCTGCCTCAGGAATCACAGAATCATAGAATCACAGAATGGTAAGGTTGGAAGGGACCTCAAGGATCATCCAGTTCCAACCCTCTGCCATAGGCAGGGACACCTCCCACTAGCACAGGTCACTAAAGGCCTCCTCCAACCTG
>VWZE01005146.1:0-10781 GCA_013396675.1 Eubucco bourcierii
CACACACACAGACACACAGACACACACACAGACACACGGAGGCATGGAGTTGTTGGTGACTAATTATTGCAGGAGTCCTGACAGGAGGAAAGAAGAAGGTAAAGAGGAGAAACGAAGGCGAAGGATCCGCCTGGAGGAGGCAGAATGTGGGACAGGCAGCTCTGATCTCTGCTAGGAAAAGTTGCTCCAGCCCTTCTGAGCAGTTCTTTCTGGCTTCAATATTCTTTTCAAACGTTTCATCCAGCTTTTCTTTTTTATTTTTTTTTTATTATTATTATTCCCTTTGAGCAGGAGAGAAGCTGACAAAAGCACCATCTTCACATCTGCTCCGGGAGGAAAGAAAAAGGTGGGGCTGAGGGGAGGCTTGAAGCTGCTACTCAAAGCCCACCTCTTCTGAAAGGTCTGCAGAGCTGGATGGGAGTGTTGGGCTCTCTGAGGCCAGCAAGGCTCTGCAAAGAGGTCTGGCCGGGCTGAATGGATGAGCTCAGGTCAGCTGCCTGAGGTTTAACAAAGCCAAGACCTGGGTCCTGCACAACAACCTCATCAACACTCCAGGCTTGGGGTAGAGTGGCTGGAAACTGCCCGGTGGAAAAGGACCTGGGGGTGCTGGGGGACAGTGGCTGAAGGTGAGCCAGGGTGTGCCCAGGTGGCCAAGAAGGGCAGCACCAGCTTGGCCTAGATCAGAAACGGTGTGGCCAGCAGCACCAGGGCAGTGATGGTGCTCCTGTACTGGGCACTGGTGATGCCACAGCTCAAAGCCTGGGTTCAGTTTTGGGTCCCTCACTCCAAGAAGGACACTGAGGAGCTGGAGCAGGGCCAGAGAATGACAACAGAGCTGGGGCAGGGTCTGGAGAAGAGAGCTGGGGAGGAGCAGCTGAGGGAGCTGGGGGTGGTGAGCCTGGAGCAGAGGAGGCTGAGAGGAGACCTCATTGCTCTCTGCAGCTCCCTGCAAGCAGCCTGCAGGCAGCTGGGCTTGGGCTCTGCTCCCTAGACTCAGGTGATAGAAGGAGAGGAAATATCCTGTAAGTGTGCCAGGGCAGGGTTAGGTTGGAGCTGAGGAACAATTTCTTTGCTCCAAGAGTGGTCAGGGATTGGTACAGGCTTGGCACCAGGGAGGTGGTGAAGTCCCCAACCCCTGAGGTGTTCCAGTAAGCTGTGCCCATGGCACGTGGGGGCATGGTTTGGTGCCCATGGTGGGGTTGGGTTGATGTTGGACTGGGTTGGACCTTAGAGGCCTTTCCCAACCCAAACAATTCTGTGCTTCCCTGATTCTAGGTACTCTGAGGGTCCTGCTTTAGTGGGGAGCTGGCAGTGTTGGGTTAACAGTTGGATGTGATGACCTTAAAAGTCTCTTTGAACCAAAATGACTCAGTGCATGAAACTCAATGCCCACAGTGTGCACCCCAAATCACCTGCCCTTTGGGGGGGCTCAGGCTCAGGTGACCCTGTGGCTGGAGGTTCTGGCACTCCTGCAGAGCAGATCTGGGCATTAGGCTGCAGAGCTGCAGCCTTCCCAGCCCAGCCCTGAAGAGCCAGAGCCACATTTAGCTCTGCAAACAGCAAAGGGCTGGGCTTGGAGCCTGACCCCCCCCAGCATGGAGGGCCAGAAGGAGATGTCCACTGCATGGCATCGACCTCTGAGGGCACAGGGAATTTATAGCAATGCCTCCAGCAGAAGGGTCAGCCTCTCCATCTTCTGCAGCCTCTGCAGCTGAACCACTGCTCTGGAGCTGTGGGGAAAGAAAAGTCCCCTGCCAGCCTTTAAAGGAGCAAAGGGGGAGAAATCCCCCCCCAGCTGTCTGCTCTGTAGCTGCAGTGTCCATTCCTCCACCTCCAACCCAGAGCCTTGCCCTGAGGGATTCAGGGATCTGTTCCTGCCCCCTGACTAAGCTCAAGTCCAAGCAATAGAATAGAAATGGGAACAGTGCTGAAGGTCTTTAACTCACTTTGCCAAGCCAACGAAACTCTGCAGTGCAGACACAGGATCCCAGCTTGGGGGGTGGGTGGGAAGGGACCTCTGGAGATCACCCAGCCCAAGCCCACTGCTAAAGCAGGGCACCCCCAGCAGCTTGCCCAGCAGCACAGTGCCCAGGGGGGTTGGAAGCTCTCCACACAAGCAGACTCCACAACCTCTCTGGGCAGCCTGCTCCAGGCCTCCAGCACCCTCACCCCAAACAACTTTCTCCTCCTCTTCACAGGCAGCCTCCTGCCGCCCACTTGCTGCCCCTTGCCCCTTGGCCTGCCCCTGGGCACCACTGCCCAGAGCCTGGCCCCAGGCTCTTGCCCCCCACAGCTCCTTTAGCTCTTGCTCAGCACTCAGCAGATGCCCTCTGGGGCTGCTCTTGGGCAGGCTCTCAGCCCCAGGCCTCTCAGCCTTTGCTCCTCACACAGCTGCTCCAGGCCCCTCAGCAGCTTCCCAGCCCCCACTCCACTCTCTCCAGCCCTTCCCTGCCTCTGCCCCTGGGGAGCACAGGACTGGGCTCAGTGCTCCAGTTGGTCACATCAGCTCTGCCACCTTTACTGTTGGGCCTGTTCACTTAACCCCAAGCTCACCTTCACTGTTCACCACCAAGGTAGGCTGAGGACAAAACTCTACTCTAGGATCAGTACTCAATCATCTGTACACATGAACACCCAAACATCACCCACCTGGAGCACAGCCTCCTGCAGAAACCATTCCTTGGTCAACCCATCCCTTACTCTTATCTTACTCAGAGATTCCTACTAAGAGCTGCAGCCCAGAGCTGGAGACAGTTGACTAGCCCAGAGCAGAGAATCTCCCTCAGCCTTCTGTCTCCACTCTTCCCCATACCCCCCAGGACCCCCAGTCAGGCACTGGCTGCTGCTCAAGCATCTTGCAGTCCCCGCAGAGAACCCTGCAGAGCTCCCTGAGGCCCTGCTGGAGCTGCTGCTCTCAGAGCTGCTTTGCAACCCAAAGGACTTGATGGCAGCAAAAGGCAGCACCTCCAGCTGCTGGCTGCCTCTGCAGGCACAGACACCACCACCTTGCTGCCTGGTGGGCACAAAGTGCCTGACGGGCACTTACTGCCTGATGGGTATCTAGTGCCTGATGGGTACCTAGTGCCTGATGGGTACCTAGTGCCTGATGGGCACATACTGCCTGATGGGTACCTAGTGCCTGACGGGCACTTACTGCCTGATGGGTACCTAGTGCCTGACGGGCACTTACTGCCTGATGGGTACCTAGTGCCTGATGGGCACATACTGCCTGATGGGTACCTAGTGCCTGATGGGCACATACTGCCTGATGGGTACATAGTGCCTGATGGGCACATACTGCCTGATGGGTACCTAGTGCCTGATGGGCACATACTGCCTGATGGGTACATAGTGCCTGATGGGTACATAGTGCCTGATGGGTGCATAGTGCCTGATGGGTGCATACTGCCTGATGGGTACATAGTGCCTGATGGGTGCATAGTGCCTGATGGGTGCATAGTGCCTGATGGGTGCATACTGCCTGATGGGTACATAGTGCCTGATGGGTGCATAGTGCCTGATGGGTGCATAGTGCCTGATGGGTGCATACTGCCTGATGGGTACATAGTGCCTGATGGGTGCATAGTGCCTGATGGGTGCATAGTGCCTGATGGGTGCATACTGCCTGATGGGTACATAGTGCCTGATGGGTGCATAGTGCCTGATGGGTGCATAGTGCCTGATGGGTGCATACTGCCTGATGGGTACATAGTGCCTGATGGGTGCATAGTGCCTGATGGGTGCATAGTGCCTGATGGGTGCATACTGCCTGATGGGTACATAGTGCCTGATGGGTGCATAGTGCCTGATGGGTGCATAGTGCCTGATGGGTGCATACTGCCTGATGGGTACATAGTGCCTGATGGGTGCATAGTGCCTGATGGGTGCATAGTGCCTGATGGGTGCATACTGCCTGATGGGTACATAGTGCCTGATGGGTGCATAGTGCCTGATGGGTGCATAGTGCCTGATGGGTGCATACTGCCTGATGGGTACATAGTGCCTGATGGGCACATAGTGCCTGATGGGTACATAGTGCCTGATGGGCACTTACTGCCTGATGGGTACATAGTGCCTGATGGGCACTTTCTGCCTCATGGGCACTTTCTGCCTGATGGGCACTTACTGAGGCCTCCTTCTGTGATCTGAATTGAAGCCATTGCTGTGTAGATGACCCCAAAAAGCCTAACAGCCTTGGAGTAGCTGTCTGAGGCTGCTGGATGAGAGCCTCCTTGGCACTCACCACTCCCTGAGAGCTTCAGGCTCTCCTCTTCTGCAGTTTGCACATAGGCTGCCTCAGGTTGGAAGGGACCTTAGAGCTCATCCTGCTCCAGGCCCCCTGTCATGGGCAGGGACACCTCCCACTAGCCCAGGTTGCTCCAGGCACCATGCAAGCTGAACACCTCCAGGGAGGGGGCATCCAGCATGGAGATCACAGCTCCATCTTGATGAAGAAGAGGCCACTTACGTTCAGCTTGGCACAAAGACAGTGTCTGGGGTGGTGTTTAATTAGAGTCTAAAGCCAAGGGAGGGGATAATCAGGGCTGCTAATGAAGCAGGAAGCCGAGCAAAGCTTAGGGGATGAAGATTTCAGCAGCTCTGCTGTGAGGACAGGCTGAGAGAGTTGGGGCTGTGCAGCCTGGAGAGGAGAAGGCTTCCAGGAGAGCTTGGAGTGGCCTTGTAGGATCTGAAGGGGGCTGCAGGAAGGCTGGGGAGGGACTATTGAGAAGGTCTGGGAATGGCAGGACAAGGGGAATGGGTTTGAAGTGGCAGAGGGGAGATAGAAACTTTTGTGCTCCGCAACCTCCCTGGAGGTGTTCAGGGGGTTGGACCTGGATGAGTTTTGAGGTCGCTTCCAACCTAAACCATCTCCATGACTCCATGGCTCCATGACTCCATGGCTCCATGACTCCATGGCTCCACATCTCCATGGCTCCATGACTCTCTGACTCCATGACTCCATGATGCCACATCTCCATGGTTCCATGACTCTCTGACTTCATGACTCCATGACTCCATGACTCCATGCCTCTATGACTCCATGACTCCATGACTCTCTAACTCCATGACTCCATGACTCTCTAACTCCATGACTCTCTAACTCCATGACTCCATGACTTTCTGACTCCATGACTCTCTGACTCCATGACTCCATGACTCTCTAACTCCATGACTCTCTAACTCCATGACTCCATGACTTTCTGACTCCATGACTCCATGCCTCTATGATCTTCCTCTTCTCCTCCTTTGTTTCATCCTCCTCCTCCCACCCTCTCCCAGCAGCCTGGGCTACACCGGAGCAGAGCCACCAGACCCCTGGCAGTGCCAGGCTGTGCCCAGCTGGCAGCAGGCAGCCTCCACAGCACCAGGCTGCTGCCAGATCCCAAAGCAAACAAGCCAAACCCGCTCTGTTACTGCTCTGCTTGCAGCTAGGAACCCCCAGAGGAGGAGATGTTTAACTTGCCCAGCAGGAAGGGACACTCTGTAAGGCCCTTTTGATTGCTGTACGTTGGGTGATACATTTCAAGCCTCATTTGGCACCAAATTGAAGTGGTTTAAGTCAACATTCAAAGGTAAATGTCTGCATTTTTATGGCCAAGGGCCTCAACTTGTTATTATTTTGCTTCTGTGCTGCTGGTTCAATCGAGCTTCCTCTATTTACTGCATCATCCTAAAGTCTAATCAAACCTATAGCCAGCAGGGATATTATGGGCTGGGAAAATAGGTCTTTTGGTTGAGGCACTAAGAGGGTAACAGACTTCCCTTTGCCAAGTCTCTCATAAATAAGAGGTCATATCTAATAATGTTTGCTTAAAACTCCCGAGCTGAGCTTCTCTGCCCAGACACTGCTGGCTTTGGGGTTTCAGCTTTAAATAACTACATGGAGATATGGGCAGAAATAATCCTCCCTTCTAAGCCATCAGCTGCTCTGCCACTGAGCCTCCGTGGGGAGCTTGGGGATGTTGAGAGAGCAACGAGACAGCGAGGAGGAAGAATCAGAATGGGAAGGGTTGGAAGGGACCTTTAGAGATCACCCAGTCTAAAATTCCCTGCCTATGGCAGGGGGTGGGAACTAGATGATCCTTGAGGTCCCTTCCAACCCTACCATTCTATGATTCTATGATTCTGTGATATTGAGAGAGCAATGAGACAGCAAGGAGGAAGAAACAGAGAGTCACAGAATGGGAGGGGTTGGAAGGGACCTTTAGAGATCATAGAATCATAGAATGGTAAGGTTGGAAGTGACCTTTAGAGATCATAGAATCATAGAATGGTAAGGTTGGAAGGGACCTCAAGGATCATCCAGTCTAATCCCCCTGATGCCAGAGCAGGGGCACCTCGGGCAGGGCACACAGAACATCTCCAGGTTGGTCTTGGAAGTCTCCAGAGAAGGAGACTCCACAAATTCTCTGCTCCAGCATCCTTACAGCAAAGTTTCTCCTCATGCTGAGAGAGAACTTCCTGGCTTCCAGCTCATAACCACTGCTCCTTGTGGGCATCACCCAAAAGAGCCTGGCACCTTCATCTCAGAGCCAGAGTCTATTCTAGGAGACAATGAGCAGAAATAATCCTCCCTTCTAAGCCATCAGCTGCTCTGCCACTGAGCCTCTGTGGGGAGCTTGGGGATGTTGAGAGAGCAACGAGACAGCAAGGAGGAAAAATCAGAGTCACAGAATGGGAGGGGTTGGAAGTGACCTTTAGAGATCATAGAATCATAGAATGGTAAGGTTGGAAGGGACCTCAAGGATCATCCAGTCTAATCCCCCTGATGCCAGAGCAGGGGCACCTCGGGCAGGGCACACAGAACATCTCCAGGTTGGTCTTGGAAGTCTCCAGAGAAGGAGACTCCACAAATTCTCTGCTCCAGCATCCTTACAGCAAAGTTTCTCCTCATGCTGAGAGAGAACTTCCTGGCTTCCAGCTCATAACCACTGCTCCTTGTGGGCATCACCCAAAAGAGCCTGGCACCTTCATCTCAGAGCCAGAGTCTATTCTAGGAGACAATGCAGGACAAGTTCATCACCCAAAGCTGGCAGCACTCACCCCTTGAGACTAAAGCACTCACACTTGTATGTGGGACATCTCCAATCTCCTTGTCCCATCCTCCAGCTTCCTTGTCCAGAGATAAAGTCACCACCACAACTTCCTGGCTGCAGGAAACCTGGTCCCAGGGACCTCTGCTCTCTCCTCCCAGGGACTGGAAGCAGATGAGCAGGTTGGGGCACTACCTAAGTTTGGACTTCACCACTCCTTCCTGCAATGCAGGGACCACAGGAGGGTTGACAAAGGACTATTGCCAGTGAGAAGAGGCCAGGTGAGCTTCCCAAATCATCATAGAATCATAGAATGGGAAGGTTGGAAGGGACCTCAAGGATCATCGAGTCCCAACCTCCTGCCATAGGCAGGGACACCTCCCACTAGCACAGGGCACTCAAGGCCTCATCCAACCTGGCCTTGAACACCTCCAGAGAGGGAGCAGCCACAACCTCCCTGGGCAACCTGTGCCAGTGTCTCACCACCCTCACTGCAAACAACTTCCTCCTAACACCAAGTTCCAATCTCCCCTCTGCCAGCTCAAACCCATTCCCCTTGTCCTGCCATTCCCAGACCTTCTCCATAGTCCCTCCCCAGCCTTCCTGCAGCCCCCTTCAGATACTGGGAGGCTACTATAAGGTCTCCCCAACTCTCTCAGCCTGTCCTCACAGCAGAGCTGCTGCAGCCCTCTCAGCATCTTGGTGGCCTCCTCTGCACTGCCTCCAACTTTTCCATGGCCTTCCTGTGCTGGGGGCTCCAGAAGTGCACCCAGGACTGCAGGTGGGCTCTGAGGAGAGCAGAGCAAAGGGGCACAATCCAGCCTCCAAATCCAACAGTGACAGAAACAAGGACACAGAACTTGCATGAGTCAGGTTGTTGAGAGACTCTGGAGAGTCTTATGAAAGCTCCAGCAGAAAGCTGGGAGGGGATCATGGGTTTGGAAACACAGACACCACAAAGTGAAATGGAAGCAGAGCAGGAGGCCAAGATCCAAAGCTCTGCTCTCCAAAAGAGTACACCAGCAGAACAGCATTGGGAGGCTGCTCTTGGGCAGCAAACAGGAGCTGCAGCCAACTTGACTTGCAAAGGCTTGTGGCAAGCTCCTGACCTCCAGAAAGGTCACAAAGAGACTCTACTCAAAGCTCCAACCCCTGAATCCAGCAAGCAACCACTACAGCAGCAAGCCACAGAGGTGGCAAAGCCTTTCAAAGAGGAGGTCGTGGCCAGAAGCCTGGAGTGGAATGTGAGCACCAAGGCAAGGCACAGGAGCCTGGCTGCTGCCTGGCTGCTGGGGGAAGGCAGAGAGAGGAGCACTGAAGCAGCTTCACGACGCAAACACATAAATGTCAGTAAGCAGCAGGGAGATGAAACAGGCCTGACAGATGGAGCCATCCTGGTTTTTGTTTGTCTCCAAAGTTGTCAGTTCAGGTCTCCAGGTCAGAAATCATTTTATCTGCTAAACCATATGCTTTGGAGAGCAAAAGGCCTGGCAGACTTCAAGGCAGATGTATTTTAAGGAGGACGATAAGGAGCTGAGCAGCTCGAGAGGCTTGCTCCTGACTAATCACTGCTGTGCTACAGGAGAGGCTTTGCTCCTCCTGCCCTGGCTGTGCTCTGCAGATCACCACCACAACCACCACCACCAGCTCAGCCCTCCCCACATGAACCCTTCCTGAGTCACCTGTGCTGGAAATCACAGAATCACAGCCACATGCAGGGTGGCAAAGCTCCTCAGGAGCACCAAGCCTAACCTAGAACCCTGCTCTGCAAGATTCACCTCAAACCATAGCCCCAAGCACCACATCCAAACCACCTTGAAACACAGCCAGGGTTGGGGACTCCACCACCTCCCTGGGCAGCTCATTCCAGTCTCTGACCACTCTTGCTGTGAAAAAATTTTCCCTCAGCTGCTCCTCTCCAGCTCTCTTCTCCAGACCCTTCTCAGCTCCTTTGCCCAGCTCTGCACCAAACACCTCAGGTCCCTCAGCTCTCCTCATGAGATCTGTTCTCTGAAGTGTCCCCTGGGCTGCTCTGGTAGCAAACTGCAGCTGCTCCTTCTGTCTGTGCTGAATCACAGAGGCACAGATACATGTAGGGTGGCAAAGCTCCTCAGGAGCACCAACCCATCCTAGAACCCTGCTCTGCAAGATTCACCTCAAACACTCCCAGCTCCCTCAGCTGCTCCTTTCCAGCTCTCTTCTCCAGAACCCTGCTCTGCAAGATTCACCTCAAACCATAGCCCCAAGCACCACATCCAAACCACCCTGAAACACAGCCAGGGTTGGGGACTCCATCACCTCCCTGGGCAGCTCATTCCAGTCTCTGACCACTCTCTCCAGGAAAAACTTTTTCCTAATGTCCAATCCAAACCTCCCCAGCCTCAGCTTGAGGCCATTCCCCCTTGTTCTGGTTCCAATTCCCTGTAAGCAGAGCTTAGTTGTGCCCTGTGACAGGACAAGAGGTAAGGGATGGAAGCTGCAGCACAGGAGGTTCCATCTCAGCATGAGGAAGAATTTCCTGCCTGGAAGGGTCCCAGAGCCCTGGCACAGGCTGCCCAGAGAGGTTGTGGAGTCTCCTCTGGAGCCTTTCCAGCCCTGTCTGGATGTGTTTCTGTGTGACCTGAGCTGCATTCTCTGCTGCTGCTCTGTTGGACTGGAAGCTCTGTGGAGGTCCCTTCCAACCTCTAACACCCTGTGAGCCTGGGAACTCTATACCAGGCTAAAGCATGGCTCTCAGCACCACATCTCTGCCTCTGAAACACCTCCAGGGCTGGGGATTCACTCATCTCCCTGGGCAGCCTGTGAAGGTGTCTGAGAAACCTTTCAGGGAAGAAGTTCCTTTTTATATCCAACCTAGCACAATGTGAGCTCCTTTCCTCCTGCCCTGTCTTCAGCCTAACTTCATCCAAACCTGAAACCAGGGGATCAGAGGGTTGGAGCTGCTCTGCTGTGAGGACAGACTGAAAGAGTTGAGGCTGTGCAGTCTGGAGAGGAGAAGGCTCCCAGGAGACCTTCTTGTGGCCTTCCAGTGTCTGATGGGGGCTACAAAAAAGCTGGGGAGGGACTTTTTAGGCTGTCAGGGAGTGACAGGACTGGGGGGAATGGAACAAAGTTGGAGGTGGGGAGAGTCAGACTGGAGGTGAGGAAGAAGTTGTTGAGCATGAGAGTGGTGAGAGCCTGGCAGGGGTTGCCCAGAGAGGTGGTGGAAGCCTCATCCCTGGAGGTGTTTAAGGCCAGGCTGGATGAGGCTGTGGGCAGCCTGAGCTGGTGTGAGGTGTCCCTGGGCATGGCAGGGGTTGGAGCTGGATGCTCCTTGTGGTCCCTTCTGACCCTGACTGATTCTATCCTATCCTATCCTATCCTATCCTATCCTATCCTATCCTATCCTATCCTATCCTATCCTATCCTATTCTATTCTATTCTATTCTACCCTATCCTATCCTATCCTATCCTATTCTACTCCATCCTATTCCATCCCATCCTATCCTATCCCATCCCATCCTATCCTATCCCATCCTATTCTCTCCCATCCTATCCTATCCCATCCTATTCTCTCCTATCCTATCCTATCCTATCCTATCCTATCCTATCCTATCCCATCCTATTCTCTCCTATTCTCTCCCATCCTATCCTATCCCATCCCATCCTATCCTCTCCTATCCTATCCCATCCCATCCTATCCCATCCTATCCTATCCCATCCTATTCTCTCCTATTCTCTCCCATCCTATCCTATCCCATCCCATCC